>VXAB01002535.1:0-55730 GCA_013399175.1 Odontophorus gujanensis | reverse complement strand
AATAAATAAATAAATAAATAAATAGCCCGTTAGCGGAGAAAAAGGAGGGGGAAATTGAGGGGGGGGAGGGAGGGAAGGAAGCAACAACAACAACAACAACAAAAAACCACCAACAAACCACAACACAAAAACAACACCCTACGACAGCCGGACCCCCGCACAACAACACCACAAACCGGGGCCGCCCAGGAGAGCAAACTTTCTGACTCTCCGGGGAGGAAGGGAGGGAACGCGGTGCCCGGCAGCGCTACGGGGGCGCGGCGAACACGGGCGGGGGAGACGCACAGCCCCGCGGCGCCGGGAGCGGAGCGGTACCGGGCGCCTCCAGCGGGGCCGGGGCAGCGCGGCTTTCCCCACCGCCCTCCTCTCCCCATCCCCGCGCCGTACCTACCGCTGCCGGTACGCGGCCGCGGAGCAGCGGAGCCGCTGCCGCCGCCTCCTCCTCCTCCTTCTCCTTCTCCTCCTCCTCCTCCGCGGGTCGGGGCCGGCGGTGCTGCGGCGGGCGGAGGACGCCCCGCGGCGGTGGGGAGCGCGGGGACGGCGGTGCGGGGTGTCGAGAGGCGGCGGCTGCTGCTGCACACAGACACACACACAGCGCCGTACCTCCGTGTGTGCGTGTGTGTGTGTGTGCGTGTGCCGAGGAGGGATGCTGCAAGGGAGCGAGGGAAAATTCTCCCCCCCTAGCAAAGCCGCCGACAAATGGCAAGGCAGGTGTGCAAGGGAGGAGAAGCTCCCGGAGGAGCAGCAGCAGGAGGAGGAGGAGGAAAAAGAAAGAGTGGGCGGTGAGGAGGGCGGGGAGTGCAGAGCCCGGCGGTGGGGAGAGGTCCCCGCGGGGCTGGGGACAGGTGGCCAGCCTGGCAAGGAGCTGGCTGCGGGTTTCCCGCAGGGCTCTGCTCCAGTCCGCTGTGCTCCAATCCGGTGTGCTTTTTCCATGGGATTGGGGTTTCTGCCGGGATCCTCCTGCCAGAAGGACTCGCGTGTCCCCGTCAGCGTGGCTCCTAGTTGGCTGCGGTTCCCAAACCAGCACCCCGAGGGGAGAACCCTTGCTAGAGGGGTGCTTTTGTGTCCCAGGCAGGTGACAGTCGAGCCGGCACTTGATGCAGCACGGCAGAAGTGCATGATCTCGCTCTCCCATGTGCCTTCACAGCCACACATCCCAGGAAAGGATGCTGGGCCCAGAGGGTCTGGCAGCAGCTGCCCCAAAGCCAAGCTTTGAGCAATGCATCTCTCAGCTTCGGGGCTGAACCTTATGCCCAGCAGGTGTTTGCCAGCCTGAACTCTCCTGCTTGAATGAGAGAAGCCCGTTCTTCTCCTGACTCAGTTCAGCATGCAGGGCTGCTGCAAGCAGTCCCATTCTGCTATGGAGATGGCCGTGATTTAGTGCTGGAGAAAGCCATTGTATGCCCATTTATAATGGGTTTCAACACACTTCTGGGTGACAACCAGTTGGTATGTGAAAAGTGGCTGTGGCTGAAGGGTGGAAACTAACATCAGATATTAAATATTGCACAAGGCAGCTATGAATTCTAGTAGCAGGAACAAAATCTGATAGAAAAGTCTCCAGCCTCTGTTTTTTGGGGTGTTTTTTTGTTTTGTTTTGTTTTGTTTTGTTCTGGTTTGGTTTGTTGTTTTTTTTTGTTTTTTCCATAGTATTTTTTGCACCAGTATAGCACTGAGCTGCATCCACAGGTACTGGGCTAAGGATGTGTACTTACCAGCCCATCACTTTAGGTTTACCAGCAAGCACACTTATGCAACAGAAGCAATTTCCACACCACTGCCTCCATCTGATTGAAGCAATGCTGGCATTCTTTGCCTCCGTGTGCAGCTTTTTCCCCCTGGCTGGCAGGGTTAGTGTCACAGCTTCACTTTGAGAAGTGACGACAAACAGCACTGACACAAATTACACCAAGCGACACAAGGACATCCATGTAGAGGACAAAACGTGGAAGTTAATGTGCTGCTTTAGGTAAATGTTAACTACTACTGCTGAGGAGCAGCAGCCACTCCTCACCCAGAGGTGCAGATGGAGATCTCTTGTTTCTTCGTGGGTTTTGCTTTGCTTTTCAGTCATGGTACAGACAAGCTATACTAAGGAGAAATTGCTGGGAGCATCTATGTTCCACGTAGCCCTGATGAAAGTAAGGCATACTTCCAACTTGGACATCCTCTTCTGTGTTATTTACAGGTAAACACCTCAATTCTGCCTTTAAAACACATGCCCAGTTGTTCCTAAGCTGGCACCCACTTTTAAAAAGCATACACGGGGAAAATCATGCACAGCTCAAACTTCAACTTCAGTATAAACTGGTTTGTGAAATCAAGGACTGGTTCATAAATTACATCACCTTCACTCTCCAAATGTATTTCTTAACTTTGTTGTCTTTATCTGTGTTGAATTTGCTTCTTCATCTCTTTTTGACATGGAATGTGGCTGACCTGACCCCAAAGACATTGTGGTCTAATTTTTTAATAACTGAAGGATTTACTATGTATTTTCTTTTTTTAACTTAAAAAAGGACTCATTTTAGCTGCCTCATAAGCATGCATTATAACCAAAGAATTCAATAGGAGCTGCCCATACATATCTGAGCACACAATTAGGTCCTCTGGACCTTCTAAAGCTTCAAAAATAGTCATGTGTAATTCCTTCTTCCATGGATCCTGCAAGCTTTAAGAGAATTTTTGAAAGCTGTAAATTCCTATTTATCCACTAAGAGGCTCACAGGCAATCTTCCTCTAATGGAAATAGAACTGTAAAGCTGGAGTATTAATATACACAATATGATCCATTACGCGGGGATGGAGCTGTGTGAGCCAATGGGTGGGCAGCGATGCTGTGTGTTGGAGAGGCAGTGCTGAACAAGCTCATGCTGCTTTTGGTATCTGATTTATATTAGCACTCTCAAGAAAGAATTAAATAAAAAAAAAAATAGAAAAACAACATATGACCTTTGAATCCCTTGTCTGCATTGGCTGGCAGCTGCTGTTGGCCAATGGGAGCACACAGTTTCCTCCCAATACGAGGCAGCTATTCTTCAATAACTGTGCTGTTAATATGCAAATCTCAGTACTCCGTCTCCTGTAATCTCCCTCCTTTGATTGGCTTCTGTGATGAAAAAATTCAGGTTATTAGTGAGCAGACAAAATACACTCTTCAGGTTCCGCCTTAAGATGAAGCATTATAAAGCCTCGAGAACGTACGTGCTAGAGACAAACAACAACAAAGCGAGACAGAAAGGAGCAGAGAAAATGGGATTAGAAACATGATAAAAGGAAGAGTTGCACATTTAAAAATTCTGCTGATTCCCTTTCTTCCTCCTAGCTTTCTCTTGGGAGTTTTGCCAGTTAATATAGATCAGCCATTTCTGATCATCTCTTTTTCAGCCTTTACATTTTACAGATGAGGGTGCGTTTGAGTTCACATCAACGGACCGAGAATGTGATTTCTGTACTGGAAGACATTCATGTGTCTGACTTTGTGGGTCAGCTTTGCTGACTGACCCACAGAACACTAGGGAGAAATCTATCACTGTGTATCAGTATGCATCAAGAAGGTGGGTAAGCCAATTAAACAGAAAGCAATCTACAGTTCAGCTCTTTAAAATCCATTGCAAAAGCAAACCACTGACACATTCCCCACAACCACCCCGACTCTGCCAACCTCTGAACTTGGAAGAACCTTTTCTACAAGACCAGGAGCTGATGGGAGTGCTCGTGCCAACAAATCTGTCAAGATCAACATTTCCTTTTCAATAGGAGCCCAATATGACACACACAAGTAAGATGGGTTCTCTGTTATGTGGTATAAAAATGGAATGGGTCTGTCAACTCAAGTAGTGTAAATTTTGAGAATTTTCATGGAGGTTTGGGGGCCTCAGGTTGCACCACGGGAGGTTCAGGTTGGACATTTGGATAAATTTTTTCTCTAAAGGAGTGGTGAGGCATTGGAACAGACTGCCCAGGGAGGTAGTGGAGTCACTGCTCGTTGAGGTGTTCAAGAACCATGTGGATGGGGCACTGAGGGACACGGTTAGTGGGCATGGTGGGGATGGGCTGGGGGTTGGACTAGATGACCTTAGAGAGATTTTCCAGCCTTAGTGCTTCTGTGATGCTGTGATCTTCAAAAGTAATGAGCAACCACACTGTTTCCCAACCTTTGCCTTTATATTGTAGGTTTTCCCTCATTCTTGCAGTTCACATTTCCTGACACATAGCACCTGGAAAGCTGCATTGTTTTCATTCCTGTATGGATGCAGCCAGCTCTCCTGATTCCTTCTCTGAAGTGGCAGATGAGATCAGCCTAATAATTTCTTAGCTCTATGTATCTGCACTGAAATCATGGTCCCAGTGAAATCAAAATAAATTTTTGCCATTGATTTTGTAACAGCCATGATTTGGCTTCTCAGGATTGGCAGCAAAATATTTCTGGAGGGCTGGGCACTGATTCCAATTTGCACACAAAATGAAGGAGGCCAGCTACTGTTAGCACGCAGTGACCAATCTTTCCCTTTACTCAGGCTTTTTGCCATGGGGAAGGATGAGGGGCTTGTCTCCCGTGCAGCTTTTGATTAATTTGCCACAAAAACAGGAGTTGTAAAAAAAAGATAGACGTGCAATGGAGCTGCTTTTCTTTTCAGTCTCATACATTTCAGATGCTGAGATAACGGGAACGGAATAACGGGAACAGGATGAGCAGAAATACAAGCAGGTATCTGAAACTAAAGGTTAGAAGGAAGAGATTTTGACAAAAGCAAAGGTCAAACAATAAGATCCACACAAATTAATAGCACTTCAGCTACTACAGAGGAACTTTAATATTTCAGTTTCAGGAAAGAAAATCTGAAAAGTGCATAATGAGATCGATTTATTGATTTATTTTTTTTCCCCAAGAAATATGACTATTTCTTTCCAATATATATCAGGATTCTCATTTAATACATAATAATAAAGATAGTTAATAATTAACTCGATTGTGTTCTTCCTAGTATTGTTCTAGGAGAAAAACGTAAAAAGTCCACATCCTTCAGCAGCCAGAGCTATAAACACACCCAACCAGATAGCTGACGCAGCCATTGAGCCAGCACATCGCTAACTCTCCTTTAAGCTTCCTCAAATCATCTAGCTTTAGAAACCATGTAACCTAATTGGATTGCTACAGACCTGACATCTCCCCATGTTCTGTACACGAATGGATTGTGGCGCTCCTGTATGACTGCATACATAAGCTGCTGCTGTCAGTTCTGAGAAGTGCTTGGCACAGTCATCAACCCTGCAGCTTGTCTTGCGTCTTCCAGTTGCCATCACATGGCAGAAATGACAACTGTTCCTCCTTGATCTGGAGATTTAATTGGGGAAAATTTAAAACAAACATGTGCCAGAGCCAGAAGACATCACCTCTCCTCCTCAGCCCTGCACAAAATTGTCCACCATGTGCCCAGCTCCTCTGAAACTCCACTTAATTCAGGTGGGCTCATCAAAATAATTGCAGTTACTGGAAAGAGGAAATCTGCTGAATGAGGCCTTCATGATCCTGAAGGAGAAAATATGGTGTCAATTTACAAGGCAGTGCTTACTAAATACAGATGGAGAGACAGTGCGGATAACACAAGCTGACTAGAAGCTTGACAAAATCTAAAATGCAGTTTCAGTTTTCACCTTAATGAACCAAAAGTTAACAAGATCTGCAAGTTGTGGCACAAGTGGCATGTAGGTGCCAAACTGTCATCAAAACTTGTGAGAACTAGGTACATCTCTGACATCTGAATCAGTGCACGCATCCCTGTCGCAGAGATCCTTTGAAGATTGCTGTTCTGACCGTTGCGTTGTCTCTTTTCTGCTGATCTCCTGTATGCCCACTGCACTTCATTACTGTTGTGCTCATTTTGTAACACAGGTTTTCCTTCACTCATCAGGTACCCTAAGCAGGAATTATCTTTGTTCCTAATGCTTACATTCCATTTCTTAGATTATTATTTTCAGTATTTTGGAGGGGGCAAGGGATGCAGCACTGAAAGCACAAAGTTGTTCAACCTTTCTCACACAAACATCAACAAATGCTGAGTTTAGCTGTTAATGATCTTTTTGTACACAACTGTCTAAACAGTGAAACCAAGAGGTACTGAGGAAATGGCATGTGCAAAAGGCATTTCCAAGCACTCTACTCTCAGGGCAATATCATCATTGTTTCAACAACTGCCCCTCTTTGTGCCTTAGATAGTCCTTGTGCAGGTTTATCAGATAGTCTTGTGAAATTTTCCCCAAGCTATACCTCTTCAAAAGTCAAAGACATAGTCTTGCCTAACTTGCAGAGGAAGACCAGAAAACCCTTCCACTGCTCTTCGTCATAACCTTATCACTATGCGAAGTTTCCACAACCTATCGACTACCTACAGAATCCATCCAAACAGGCTGCAAACCCTCATGAGTTAAGATTATTCTTCACCCCCCAACGTTTCAAGTAGGCATTGTAAATAGCCTAGAAAGAGAAGAGTTCCTGATTTGTTCGTACTCATTTTAGTGGTCACTAAATCACAGCCACATGTGGGTGGCTCTTCAACAATACTCAACAGTGCTATATAACACAGAGATCAGGAATGGAAAATAAAGGCTAATGTATTCAGCTGAAACTACAACTGAAATGCACATAGGAAGAATATAATTACCTGACCTGGCATCATGCCAGGACACTGGGGTTAACATTATTACTCTTACAATACTCCTATTTATGGGCAATATGGAAAAAAAAAAAAGGAACAACAGAATTTTTTAATTGAACCAGTGTGAACCCAGCTACAGTAGGCTGCAGTCCAATTAAAATTGACAGACCAGTGAAGCAGATCACGTAGCAGGCAGATAAGTATAGAAAATTGAAGTTCTCCTCTTTTTCTTTGTCTTCGCTTGGTTTATTTTCTGCTGGATATTTCATTTAATTTTCGTAATCTTTTGATGCCAGGAAACTATCATTGACTGGAAACACTTAGTAGCTTTTTAGCAGACAGTTTTCATAACTTAAAATAAAGATGGAAAAATATATCCTGTTAAATGTTTCAGCATTGCGTTTCTTTCCTCTTCTACAGCGTATAGTATTAACATTACATTGGCTGCGCAGCAGGAGATTAAAAAGAGCTGCTTCTTTTAACCTTTAATAGTAAATGATGCTGAAGTCACTAATCTGACTCTGAAGCATGCACAGTTCATATCTACCAACTGGATACATGTAGCTAACTGGGAAGAGAGCAGGTTGATCCCTTACCGAAACAGTTGCTTAACCCTTGTGAGGCGAAACTACTTTTCTTTTTTAAATTCTTCTGGGAAAAAAAAAAATAAATGCTTGAAATGGCATAAAATATATTACACTGTTTACTTCCCATTCTGCAGTTTTACTCGCGTGAGTATCTATTTCTCTGACAAGCAGAACCACACAAGCAACCAGTGAAGTCAGTGTGCTTCCTGGGGAATTAATATTCCCTATCTATGGAGATGTTGGGAGGTATACCTCATCAGTGTTCTGAAGCTCTCTGAGAGCCCTAGATAACAGCTACTATATGTTGTAAGAAAACAGAACTATTAATTGTAACGGAAGATCTACATCGTGTTTGTAACTGACCCTTGCCTGAATCTTTTCCAAAGTTACTGGGTTTGGAGATACACCTCAAAGCAAATCTATTATTTATCAGAATGGAGAAAGTAAAGAAGCAATGGGATATTTATAAGAGCAAAACTGAAGAAAGCTCCCCTGGGCTGTATCCTATTGAACTCTAGTTCCATTATTGTTTCTAAAATGGTCTTCCATTTAAGGCATTGCCACTGAATTCTTCCCAGGAAGGACAGAGTAAGGATATAAAGTGAGGTTCCTACTAAGCTTGTGAGCAACATCTCTAAAAATGGAGGGTTGATTTATCTGTTACTGGCAACCAGGTTTAAGGGGGAGAAACCCTCGAGGCTTTGGTAATGAATCTTCTATAATATAATAAATGGTGCCATCTACTGGCTCTTTTTTGCTTTTGATCAGTGTCAGGGTTTGATTACACAGTACAGCTACTTCAAGCAGCTTAAAAACACCAAAGAAATCAAGCCAAAATCACTGTAGCTAACATCCTTCCTAACAATGGATCTTGGAATGATTTACAAGGGTTTCCATAAAGTAAACAAGTCCAAAATGAAAAAAGAGCAGTAGGAGAAAGAAAAATGACAAGATGCAAGCAAGGGAGAAAAGACAGCATTCCAACAGACATCTGAAACTGGATGAAGGGTCAGTACAGACAGATTCAGCTGAGATTGAGCTAAACTGAACCAGATGTAGGCATCCCACAGGATAAATCAGTGATAAGACTCCTAAGAGAGAAGAAGAGAGCCTCTCCAATCCCTTCCTATTAATTTTCTTTGGAAAAAGAACAGCCTATTGTGCTGGGTTTTGTTTTTAATTTTATTTATATTTTTTTCCACCCACTTCAATTTCTGCTATTGAACAAAGAAGAAAATATAACCCTGACAGAAGAAATATAAAGATAGATATAGAAGTTATGGGTCACTTTCTTTCTCAAAGCTCAGTATTTTCCTGATTTGCGCCAGAAATGAAAACTGACTCTCTCACTTGTGCTTTAGAAAGATACACAAACAGTGCCACATTTTAAGCTGAAAAGCAGTCGATTTAAGTCAGATTGAAGGCCAGGTTGGATGGGACTTTGAGCAGCCTGGTTTAGTGGGAAGCAACCCTGCTTGTGGTAGTGAGGTTGGAACTGGAAGCGTTTTAGATCCCTTCCAAACCATTCTATGCTTCCGTGCTTCAATGCTTCAGTGATTCTGTGATTCTACTCTTAGTTAAACTAAACAATCTTGGCTTCACTTACAGGAGCCAACTAGTGTCAGTGGGTAAGGGAACAGGTACAGAATATGTTGTTTGTTTGTTTGTTTGTTTATATATATATTTGTAATTGTTGATTTTAATTTTTCTGGATAATTTGCTTGAAAAAGCAAAATCAGCTGTAGAGCTATTTCAGTCCTGTTTCCTAAGAAAAAGAGACTAGTGGAATCACAGCATCTAGCAAAGTGGAAGCAGGATCAAAAATACACAGTTTTGTCAAGTGCTTGATGAAAAGCATGGCTGTTCGTACTCCTTTGGAGTAGAAAGCAAAAGGGGCATCACACAACCTCACCAGATGCAAACCTGTAGGTAAGCATTTTTCTTCAGTTCAGTTCCTCATAGAACTCTTGTTTGTCATGATAGTCTTCACCTGCTAAGAAACAGATAATAGAAAGTGCAGATGATCAGGGCTTTGATTGCTACAAATATAATCTGCATCAGAGCAAGCTACAGCTTTCAGGACTTCATATTCAAGCAATGAATATGAAGAACATGCTTGTCTGTGCCTAATCTTCATGACTTTGAAAGTACAAGAGTTCATGCAAAGCATACTTGGACACAAATGCAAATTTCTCCATGCCTGAGTGGGAAGTACAAAGAGTCTGCTGCTCTCAAAACACAGCCTATCAGCACCCCTGGTTTCTAAGTTAAGGTTTTTGGTATAGCCCTCAGGAGTATGAGTTCCACACTGTAAGGAATTTCAGACAGTACAGCTCCACTCGGAGCTGTGCCTGAAAGGGCTGCGTGCTCTGGAGTTGCTGTGGAAAGCCCTTCATGCATCCTTTAAAATAAGCTTCTGGATAGTAAAGTCACTACTGTCTCAAAAAGGGGATAAATTCTGTTTTTATTCTGCCACACGTTTTTCACAAAGGTTTAATCAGAATACGTCCCACAGGTAGAACCTATATTCCCCAAACTCCTATATTCTTCATTCAGCTTTACCATCATTATCCCCAGCAAAGTGGCCTTTAGTCCTTTCAAACCTGAAGATCCTTTATGTTAATTAACAACAGATCTGCTTTCCTCAGCTGCCTTTAATAGATCCCTCAGAAGTAATCCATAGACCTCCAAGAACCTTTATAACACACTGAGAACCTTATTGCCACTTCTGCAAACAGAACTTTCAAAAAGGTGCAACTGAAGGCCACAAAGGTTATCTCAGTAAAAATAATATATGCTTTGTGATCCAGAAAACATTCTCTGTTTCCACGTTAACAGGGGATGAGTACGTGTGCAAATATTTTCCTCTTGTCTCATTTAGTCTATCCAGTAGTAAATGGACTGGTATTGCAAACATGGAATTCTACAGATGTAGTATCCTGCTAGATAAAATGTCATTTCTATAGCAGACTTTCACCAGGCTCTGTTCAGATTCTTCATCAGTCTCTGTTTTAAACTTTGTGATTTTAATCTAATAAAGGTGATATTCAGAGCATTGGTTCCTTACACCAGGCAAGGTGGTTTCTGTCACAGTAAGGGTGTGAAAAAGTAAGAAATCTGTAATGAGCACCAGTTCCATGTTCTGTCTCAAATGCACCTCAGCCACACTGTGATGATCTCTTGAAGAGCATTAAGTTTAGGAGATAGACCTTGACAAAAAAAGGTGCCAACAAGACCTCATTTCTTCAGCACCTGTGAGAAGTTCTCAGGACAACGTGTGGCACTGGAGAAGCAGGCTGCAGCAGCTGTGCATAAAATCCAAGGTTTCCAGTTCTGTTCTTGGCTTCAGGAGCAGGCAGGAAGCAAGCATGAGCTTGCAGCAGATGGGAACATTGCTAATTGGTCTGTTTTGGTGCTTGGCCATCCGCTGACAGACACTTCTGTCTGAGCAGTGATTTGCCATGTCAAAGAGCTGCAGATATGGAAATGATAATGAAGAAAATGAAAACAGCAATCACTTCAGTGCGGGCAGTCATTTGTCCTCAACTGTGACAAACAAATTTTTTTGCAGAGCTTTGTGTGGCAGCATGGACTTGGTAGGTAGATTCTGCAGACCAAAAGATGCATGCAAGTGGTTAATCCTTCTTAAAGTGTCAAGTAGCAAACACGAGTGCCATCATTTCTGTGCATTTTTACCTCTGAATATCACAGAAGAAAAGCAGAATGGCCTACAGTCTGTAGTAAAATGGCACTGGAGAAGAAATAAATGGGAGCTGTAGTTCATATACAAGGGATCAGAACTCAGTAAGAGTTGCATGAGTGACAAAAGTTTTATTGAATAAGTGCGAGTCATGATCCGAAGTGGGAAAAAAAGACTGTAGTTGCAACTAGAAAGGAACTGAGGAACACACTGGAACCAGTGAAAAAGTTTGGGAACTGTTCCATTAAACTGTCCCAGTTTAAATAGTAGCATCAGATTACATTATTTATGTTATGTAAAAGTGAAACTTTCACATTTAATTCTCTGGAGATTATTGGCTACAAATCTTAGTATTTTGGGGTTAACGGTTGTGTCTTTGTCTTCTGCAATGTTCTTGCCATATTTTACATGCTCTGGGATATTAAATGACAGCTCATACTGCTCTGAAGGAGGAACTCAATCAAAGAGTCTATTTTTCACTTTTTAGCATAGTTGCTAAGTTCTCTATGTGTTTAAGGCTATATTTTTTTTAATTAAAATGAAAACAAGTTAAACTACTATACTCATACCAGATCAACCATTTACAACATAGCAAAAGAAACGTTTGACTGGATGGAGCATAAGCTATCTTCTTTAGCCACCACAGCCACCGTCCATATGGATCTGTTTAATTACCTCACCTGGAAAAATGTCACCATCTATCACCATCTAGAGGGCCAAGTTCCATTACTTAATCACCAACAGAGCTGTGTATTTCTGTGTATGGAAGATCACACTGAGAAATGCTGGCAGAACCAATCACAGGGTACTTCAATACAGAAGGTAATTTAAAATTTAAGAGCAACTACTTTGCCTTGGCTCTTCTGAATAGTACTACCTTTATTCCTGACAAACATAGAATAATGTCTGCTCATTGTAGTATTTTTGATAGTAAGTGACCAGATATCAGTAACCAGTTACACATCTGATAACTGAAGGAAGCAGAAAATTCAGTACAGCAAATATTACATCCAGGATTAGCTTGTGATGCTGTTACTAATATGGTGCTATCGCACATAGTCCTCACTGTCATCTCCTGAGCTGGGGCTAGGAAGAGGTGAAGGCTCACATCTTCCACCTAACATAAACTTAATGAGTATGATCTTAGACTGATTCAGAATTCTGCACAGGATATGAGCAACAACATAATGAGCTGCAGAATCCTGTGATGGCATAGTTTTTAGAAGCATTCTCATGCATCACCTACTCCATGGATTCCTTTCCTGTATGCATCTTCCATCTTTTCTATTTCCATTCTATTTGGATACTCATGGAACAACTGCAGTACTATAATCCTAAAAGCAAGAGGCCCATCTCTATCCTCTACAACCAGACTGAGCTTTGAGGAAATGCAAGCACACTGAGCAGGCCAGAAAAAGAATCTTATTGCATCCACAGAACTGTCTTGTTTTACATTCTCCAGATCACTGGCTAGAATAGTCTTTCTGTGGGCCTCTCTTTAGCCAAGAGGAAACTTCTCAGCTTTCTCAACATCTCATCCAATTTGCACCATCAGTGCAATTTCTAAGCCCTGACCACATTAGCAATCTCAACAGAGTTTAGCTATTCATTGTTTGCATATTTAGGCCTCCATTGTAGACACTGGAAAGAGAAAAGCACCTGCACGTATTTTTAGTTACAAAAAAAAAGTGGCTGAAGTATTTTGAACGAAAATAGCTGTCTTATTTAAACTAGAAACTCGGATTTTACATGGCTAAAAATGAATTCCATCAGTGCTCTTTTTTAACTGAAAGAATCAGGTTTGATTTCATTAAATCCAGCTGAAGGTGTATGTGTTGATTCCCTCTAGAGCATGTAGAAAAAGAAAAATTCATATCCCCAGGGTGATTGATGCTACCTGGGACAGCCAACAATATTAACATGTTCATGGCTTGTGGTTCTTTTTCTCAGTCCAAGAAGCCTAGATGATTAACTTGCATCACCTAATGTTTTAATGAGTAAATATTGGACAAGTTTCAACACAGCCAACTGGAGTGGTTGACAGGAACAGTTGATACTGTGGGTCAATTCTGATTTCATAGAGGGATTCATTTCACCAAAACTTTATTTGAGGAGAGTATTCATCACCTTTTTAAGTTACTTGATTTTTGCACAGGAAATCTGGCCTACTTGATCACATATTTGGCATGATTAAGATTAGGCACGAAGAATCAGAGCAAGCTCCTCTGCAAGTGGTCTTCTGCAACACACTGCTAAATGTCTCTGCCATTCTAGTTAGGAGGACTGATCAGCAAAATACAGCATCCGAGTGCAGGCTGTGGTGGGAGGTGGTTTCCAGGCAAATTACTTGGAACCCCATCACTGAAAAACTGCATCAGTATGTCTACTAAGCGATATTGTTCCCAGTTGGTGTTTATTAGGCACATCTGCAAAAGTAAGAGAATTAGCAGCCATGAAACAGGCCATTCACTTTCATGATCATTAAATCCCATTGAAAAAGTACTCCCACTTGGCTGTTGATTCAAACTAATTGTTAGGTTAAGCAAACATGCCCTGAACTCCACCCTAAAGATGACTGTCATATGTGAATGAGAAACAAAACAAAGGGGGTGTGCATTTCACATGTCATTTAGATTCAATAGACAAAATTTCCCTTTTGTTATCCGTGGTAAGTATGCCTCATTTTCCATTCAGAAGAGAAAAATAAATCTCAACAGGATTTCCAATCAAACATTTCATCAGAATTCTCTGCTTTTATATTGCAGATTTCTAAATTTCTAATTTTAGTACACTAGCACATGTTTTCTGTTAACAGATCTCTTTCTTATTTATACTTGACCTATTGTACATCATTAACTAAAGTCGTTAGCATCACAATATGTCTGCACTTCATGTGTTCCACTGCTTCTAAAAGCAATGTCACAATGCTGTTTTTCTTATCTGCTGCTCTTTTATGTTTTTATGACAGATTTTTTGTTGCCTGTTTCCCAGTGTACATTATTTTCCACTCTTATGTATCAAAAATAACCATTGTTATACTAAATGGTATAAAATAAAATAAGCATACCCAGATGAAAGTTCAAAACTCTCTTTTAACAACAACAAAAAGTTAGCACTCTTGATGATCTAGTAAGCATAGTTAAAAATGTGTCTGATAGCAATAACCTAAAAAGTGGTCAATATTCCCTGCGCAATTGGCTAGAAATATAATGCAACATCAAGGAAAAAATAATAAGGTAAGCACTGAGGGAAAAAATAATATATCACAAAGCCTCTCAAATGGAAAGAAAGCCATTTGTAGCTGCCCTAATGAAAGGAAGGCAAAGTAAGTTTGATTCAATTTTAAAAGTGACAACTAAATACCTACAGCTGTAATTGCTAACATATGGTCCTTTTTTTTTTTTCTTAACTCCATGCTCATTGAAGTGAGTGGAGTTAAACTAGGTAGAATCTGCAGTAAATAAGCAATTGGTTTACTAGTTTCTACTTTACCACCCCCCAATTCCCTCCCCATCCCCCCCCCCAAAAAAAACAAAAAAACTAACAAACAAAGAAAACAAGCTTTGAAATGGCTCATTACTATACTTCTGAAAATGCTTCTTTTTAGGTGTAATTCTTAAGAACTAAAGCATTCAACACCACCAAAACATTGTGATTGCTACTGTAAAAACTGTGGTGTGTTACGATGATTGGAATAAGTTACTTTCAATGCCACGCTTTGATCCATCTTTGAGTAGTGGGGTACTTCTTTGTTGTTTTGTGAGGACTAATTGCTGCAGAGCTGTGATAAATGATTGTTTCTCTGGTTTTCTTGTGCAGCAAGATGGATAATTGAATGATTACAAAGGAGTAGTTCATTAAAGTGGATATGACTATAGAAATGAGATTTTCCAGCAATTCAGTCAGAAGTTTTTTACAGCTATGTAAGCAATCTGTTAAGAAAAACTTTTCTTCCTACCTAGATCATATCTTCTGTGTACACAGCTTCACTCAGAGGTAGGATTGGGCTGACTTTCTTCCCCATATGCTACTGTAAGAATTCTTAATCCTGATGTTTTTCAAAGTCCTGTTATATGACTCCTTCGTTATTACAGGTATACACTGAAACTCAAATTCTATTCCCTGCCTGTAAGAGGAGATCTCAAGTGTGTTGGGATGGTAGGAACTACAGAACAGTGGTGAAGGGCAGAATAACATAATTTAAAGGAGAAAACTCTCTTCCACTTCGGACTTGCAAGCAATTTCCTCTCTAGAACAGAAGACAGCAAAATGTTGTGTCCATGGCTAAATATACTTAAAATATTAGATAACACAGTGAAGGAGCATCTGCAGTGTTGACCTGCAGCAGGATCTAGGTGCCACCTCTGTTTCCACTGTAGCTATTACAATTAAAAAGACTGACAGCCACCGCATCCCCTGAGAAAGGGCTGGAGGTGCCATGAGGACAAGAAAGTAGTTCCATGGGAAACTGAACATGCAAATTAAGCAGATCTCACAACTTGGTTTGAAAATGAGTTAAACCAAATAGATGTCTTTGTAGATTCTACTAATACTTGTAAGATCAGCCACAGGATTAGTACTCTAGATCTTTTGCACATACGACTGTATTATGTGTTAACAGGCACTGACAGTGACAGTAGGCTGTGATTTCTAAATGGCTGGAGAAGGGTGAGACTGTCTGCTGACCTTGAAGGATTTTTCAGACTCAGGAATCTTGGGTTCCACCATGGAGTCCATAGTGCAAAATGAACACAGGCTTGTTTATTCTTCCCCAGTTTCTTTTGCTTCCACTCATGGCAGCCTGTGTTTAGTAAATTACAGAATCACACAGAATCACAGAATCTTAGGTGTTGGAAGGGACCCATCTCCCCCAACCCCCTATATTCCTTCCAATTGGCCATATCTTTTTTCCATATTCTATACATTTTCTTCTTCTACAAGTTTTTCCGTGAGCTCCTTGCTCATATTCCTCATTTTCAGGGACCACTCAGAATATTTCTGGTCCTCAGGTACTAATTCTAACAGTCTACGTTAAAAAGAAGAGACTAGAAATTCTCACTGATGCAAGTATTATTGTCAGCTGGTGAGATGGATGGTTCACATGACCGGAATGCTGAAGATCTTTAATTAAAATTTACTTGAGAGAAGAGGTGAAAGTAGTGAATGATGTAATGGTTGCACTACAAAGACACTCTTAGCTGGCCTGAATATCCTAATAATTCAGAAAATAATTACCAGTGTGCTAAAACACAAAAGACAAGAAGAGAATACAGCAGTGGGAAGGAGAGAGAGCCTTTATAAACCATGAAACATATCAAAATTACTTATGACTTGTCTGGGGCAGGAGCCAGGATGCAGGGAAGAAATTGTCTTGCCATGGGAGAATTCAATTTCAGAAATGTAGCATGGAGGTCATACAACTTATTAAAGTTTCTAAAATTATTCCTTGTGATCCTTTAACACCAAAAGTATTACTGCTCTCAATACAGCGTAACTCAATTATGGGTCTCACTGCAATGGGTAGAGCTGTATTAATTCCTGGCCTGGAGTCGGTGAGGAATAACTGGAGATGATAGATGGGATATATGCCATGTAATTTTAATCATCTACCAGGAGTTTAGAACTAGTTGCCCTGGACACCTTCTGCAGAGGGAAACAGGCAGGGCTGGAAGGCAAGTCATGATAATTTAGAGCCCTAGGGTATTTCATCTCATCTCATATTAGTTATCCAAAGGTTAGATTTCTTCCCATCCCGATTTCTTTCTGTCAATGCAAAGGGCAAGGCCCCACCAGAATGTGAGTTATTGCATTTTAATAGGTGTCTAAAATGGGCAAGGTAAATCCCTTGTACAATAATTGAAGCTGCAAAATGGATAAATTCCCATGGGTAATGAAAATTGTGAGTGAAGCTGTCTGGGGAAAAGTAGACAGAAAAAAACGCAAATGAAAAAAAATGGGAGGTCTGAAACATAAACTAAAGGAGCACTTAAAAAGCAAGGAATATTCCACCAAAAAGGAGGAAATCTTCAGCTAAAAACCCACTCTGGTTCACTGGCAAATGGAAATAGCTGTTAGAACCAGTTTCCCACTGCTCCTCAGCATAACATATGGAAAAGGTGGCAATGAGCATAATAAAATATATGAGAAGCTTAACACCCAAGAAATCAATAAAGAAAGATAGAGAAACACAAAGAAAAATATATGTCCAGAAGCAAGAAAATAACTGCCAAAAAGAAGAAATGTTGAGCATTTACTAATGATGTTGTTATTGGCATAAGGATTTAGCACCTGGTGAGGTTTAACAAGAACAAGTGTAGAGTCTTGCATTTAGGGAGGAATAACTGCATGCGTGCACCAGTACAGGTTGGGGGGTGACCTGCTGGAGAGGAGCTCTGAGGAGAGGGACCTGGGTGGATGACAGGTTGGCCATGAGTCAGCAGTGTGCCCTGGTGGCAAAGAAGGCCAATGGGATCCTGGGGTGCATTAAAAGGAGTGTGGCTAGAAGGTTGAGGGAGGTGATCCTCTGCCTCTACTCTGCCCTGGTGAGGCCTCACCTGTAGTATTGTGCCCAGTTCCTCCATATGGGCTCCTCCATAGAAAAAAGACTGGGATCTCCTTGAAGAGTTCAGTGGAGGGCTACAAAGATTATAAAGGACATGGAACACCTCCCTTAAGAGGAAGGGCTGAGAGACCTGGATCTGTTCAGCCTCGAAAAAAGAAGGCTCAGAGGGGATCTGATCCACATCTATAAATATCTAAGGAGTGGGAGGCAAAGGGATGAGGCTGGACTCTTCTCAGCAGTGTGTGGTGATAGGATGAGGGGAAGTGGCCACAATCTGAAGCATAGGAAGTTCTGCACAAATGTGCATGGGGACTTCTTCCCAGTGCAGTGACGGAGCACTGGCACAGGCTGCACAGAGAGGTGGTGGAGTCTCCTTCTCTGGAGACGTTCCAGACCCGCCTGGACGCCTACCTGTGCAACCTGGGCTAGGGAGCTGCTTTGGCAGGGGGTTGGACTCCATGATCTCTAGAGGTCCCTTCCAACCCTTACAATTCTGTGACTGAATACGTCTTATCTAAGTTTAAACATCAGAAGAATATAGTTATTTACACCTGAGCTACTGACTCTTTACTCCCTTCACACTCAGTTGTGAGAAACGAAATTTTAAGGCAAAATTCTTGTCATCCTTATGCAGTCATGTAAAACAGATCAGATGAAACTCTCCTAGAAGTGCTTCTTTTCTTCCATGACTATAAAGAAAGAATTAAGATATAATTGGAAAAAACCTCAGGTACCTCAGCTCTTCTCTGCTGAAATGTTTGCTTAACTTTTCAACTGTATCAGTTAATCTAACAGAAACATATTACCAATTAAAGAAGTCTTAAGAGTAGTAAGAACTCATAATTTGATATAGCAATAACTTTAGTAGAGTTACACAGAAGATAAATAGGGTATTTGCAGCACATCTAAACAGGGCCTTGCAATCATTTAGAGGCTTTAACAGGTATGACAAAACCTGATAGTAGAATTTTAATCACAACACTTTCTATCCAAATTGACTGAGAAAGCTGCTGGCCTGTTGATGTAAATTTTACATTAGTGTTATGGACATAGGATTCAATAGATAAGACTGGTTAGCCTGAACAAAACCATCCAACAAAAAGATTATGTCAAATTTCAGTCCTTCTCTTCAAAGCACAGAGCCATAAAATAAACAATTTAATTGGGGTAAGCAGTAGGATGCCTGTGCTGTTTCTGGGCTTATCTCACAGAATGAAAGCTTTTTAATGGAATCTTTTAATTTAAGGCTAGTTGTGCTACCATCCCTTTGTAGGGAATGGAGTCAGACTCAGCCATAGGGCATACAAGAACTGAATCAGCTGTGGGATGCTTTTCTCCTGTCAAGCATATTGGGAAGCCTCAAGTGATGGCTTTCATGCCTTATGCTTAAGCTTTCCAGAACACTGACCTTGAGACAGAAATGCAGTTTCAGGCCAAATGATTCAGCCCAAAAGATTAGGCAGAGTTATTTGAGAAGCCTGAAAACACTGGTTTATAATTTGTTGTAAAGCTTTAACTACCAGCTACAGGCAGTTTTAGTCTGCTATAAGACTTTTTTTAGGGCACAGAATCTTTCTGAAATATAAATTTTCAACAAACAACTGGGAGCCAATGGCCTCACACAGAATAATTTTAAGAAGAAAGTGACGTAAAGAAAAGTTTGCAGAAGATTGCCTTCAGCACACACACACAAAACATTTAAAATGTATTTTTTTAGAAGAAAAAAATGTTAAGTACATATATTTGTAGAGGACTTTGCATTGTAACTCAGACTAGAACAGAAGGTCCGAGGAAATTTGTCAGTTTCTCTCTCTTTAAAAAACAGACTGATAATTAAGAATAAATTAAATCATCCTGTTGCTATTTTCAGGTGTAGCAGTTAGAATTATCAGCATCTCTATCATTTTTTTCAGAAACTGAGTAGCATGTAAGAGTACTTATCATGTTCTGTAGAAATATAAACTATTCCCATGTGAAGGGTTGATTGAGACAATCAATACCTAACACAAGTACAGGTGTCTTTACCATGTAAAAATACATTTCACCACTTGAGGGAACCATTAGGCCTCGCTGCTGCAGAAAAGGCAGCATTTCAAACTGGTACTCAAGTTCCACTTCAGAAAAGCTTTTGTAATGTCATTGAAAATACTGTGACCTTTGTGCTGATATAATGTAATGTGCATATGCTAGCAAGACAGTGAAGTTGTCAGGTGCATTTAGTCAATATTTAAAGAATATACGGTATATGGTATTTAAATAAGATGAGAAATTAAAAAGCTTGCTTCTCTTGGAAAGATTTTTGTGTATGGAAGATCACACTGAGAAATGCTGGCTAAAACCAGACTATGTTCACTTAAAAGGTTAGATTAAATTAAATTACTACAGAATGTAGAAGCGTTCATGTAATTTTCTAACATGAGAAATGTTCCTGTTCAACACAGAGCACTGTCCTTTGCTCATCGTAGCAACCCACTGTCAAACAGAAGTATATTCAGTGACATGATAAAACTTTCTTCCCTTCTTTACTCCAGATGAAGAAATAGGCAGAGGAATTATCCTTCTCCTTGGGACTGGGGAGAGTAGAGATTTCATTTGCTGATCTTGCTTTGTCCTTTGTGGTTTGTGGGTAATCTTTAATTTTGTTATGTCGCTATAAGTTACTTCCTCTAAATGCTGGAAAAAGCAAGGTGAGAACATTGAGCTGTGTACTTCAAAAGAGCTGCAAAGTGTTTTTGCTAGATTCACATTTCTGTGGCAGTTCATTGGCCACAGAACTGGAAAGTTCCTGCCCCTGAAAAGTTTTTCCTTCTGCAAAGTAGATAATGAAAAGGCAAATATTTCAGTACTGCTTGGAATTCCTCAAGAAATCAGTGCCCCAGCATGACTCAGGGCTACATGCTGCAGCAGCATTTTAATAAAGGATCTTGAGAAAGATACATCTGGGCATTTCAGAAAACTAGATAGGGCTTCTGAAAGACTTTTTTCACCCTTAGCAGCATGGCACACTATCAGTGCACAGTGCAGTCATAATTATTCCTCTGCAGCATCATGTATGACCCACAGAAGAATAGCATGCATTATACACTGTCACATGTCCACACACATGGCTCTCTGATAGTGCCTGTGTTGCTCTGATCAAAGCAATCTCTGCTCTGGAGGCAAAGCAACATAACATCAGTGTCTATCTCCAACTCATTTTCCCTTTTATGTTGCATGCTGAATGTAGGCTTGACGGGAACAAAAATCTCAACCACTACTGTTACATTTTCTGGCACACTTCCTCTTCAGCGTCAGAGGCTGTTGTTACAACATATGAAACTGTTCCATGTAGAGTGTCAGCTGGCAGCACGGGGAAATCCTTTTCTTTACCAGCCATCAGTGCATTTATCTGTGTCAACTGCTAGGTTTAGATTTGTACCAAAAGGCTGTCGAGTGTGGAGTTTCTGTGGTATTCTCCTACTTGTTTACACACTATCATTGGAATCTATCAACAGTTGGTGGGACTCACTGGTTGGTAAGCTATCTGACAGTCTCATTAGCCTCTCTGCTGCTGTTTGCTGTCTGTTTTGCTATTCAGAACGGACAGTCACTCCTCTTGCCATTGCCTGCAGAGCACCAAAGCCCAAACTTCCTGCCTTACTCCCACACCCGTCCTCAGAAATGATTGATATGGGTTTAGCAGCACACTTCTGTGCTGGGAGCTGTACATAAAGTACACTCACTGAGTTATTCCCCGGAAATCATAAATCATTCTCCTACAGTCTGTGTTTGCTTGCTAAGAGAAAAAAAAAAACAAAAAAATTGCCCTGAGATCAACCTTCTACTGTTCAACACCACTGTACCTAGAAAAATATGCCTCAGGAGGTTGCTGGGATTTGCTGGAATTAGGCAACTTTATAAAAAGGGGAATATATTACCTTTTTCATCTCTTGTACAGAATGCTAGAAGTTTAGAGAAGACATTAATTTTTATTTCCCCATTTCAGTCGAGTTTTTCCCCTGATGAGTTTTCTCCTGATTAAGTAGAATTCGCTAGTGAAATGTTTATGCCTTTCTTATTTTTATTATTTACCTGTTAAATATTACAATTCTAAATTTGAAATGCTGCACATGGGAAAATATGTAAGCACTCTGTGATATGCAGTTCTGTTCAAGCAAAATGTTTTCATCCCGTAAAATCTGACTCTTAGCACATTAAACAACCAAACGCAGATTTCAGCTGTGCTTGGTGTCTAAACTTCTACAAGTTTAGTGAGGGACAGAGGACAATAAAAGCTTCAAAGATAAATGAAATCAGTCTATGTGTCAAGGTCGTTAAGTTAGAGAAACAAATGTTATGTTAATGTGGGAGAAGAACCTATAAATGGCCTTCAATTGTGATGGTGATGAGAGATGACAATAACAGCTATGACCTGAAATGAAATATTTCAGAGATGGAACAGACTTTTTGGAACATGGTGGACTTCCTAACATACCACGTTTGTTCATACAAATGGTCATAAAAGTGTCATCAAAACAGATTAAGGACTGACTAATGCATTTCTACAAATGCATATTAAAGATGATCCAGTACATAAATGGAATACTCACAGTGAGACTAGAGGTAGTTTTATTTGGACCAACACTGGCATTTTTATTTGATACGGAATATAAGATAAATTTAGTTCTAGTATAATGTGTTAATGACACAAAAATAAGAACAGAGAAGTTATACATACCATAGACATAGACAGCAAAATGTATGCCTGAATTTCTATCTTATGGCAAGAAAGCTGAGAAACACCTTTAATTGCTGAAGTCCCGTGAAGTTGATAAGTCCCTGTTGTACAAAACCATGAGTTTTCTTGGAACATACAGAACAAAAAGGAGTATTAGAAACTTTAGGCTTTGGACAAAAAGGAATTCTGTGTAGGTCAAGGGAATCTTTGCATTGCATGTAGTACTAATAGGAGTGGAATATTACATGCAGTTTGCATGCTCACCTTTGTTAAACGATAATAAAATGGTTAAAAAGATGTGTGAAAGAAGCATGGAAATCTCAGTGAGATACTGAAACTTACTGAGAATAAGTTAAAAAACCAACCAACCACCCAAACAAGCAGGCAACACATAGGAATAAGTTATTTACTTGACGCAACTGAATTCTGTTAGAGGTGTGTTGATACAAAGAATATTCCTGTTACCCAGAGAAGTAATAAAGGATGTCTTTGTTGGTGAAAAAGTAAACCAGTATGTGATACTTTTGTTAAATTAGAAAGTATGGACTGTTTGCTAGAGCTGTTTTCAACTGGCACTACTGATGCACAAGGTTAAACTGTGATATTATACCTATGGTAATGGAAGTGTCAAAGTAAATTCTGTTGATTTACTTTCTGTAGCTGCTATGAAATATACCCTCATGCATTTACTGTTCTGGTTCTGATACAATGAGAAAACAACTCTGAAAACAAGCCAGTGTAAGTTATAAAAGGCCCATGTAAGGGTACATCACTTTAACACTGTAAGTAAGAATTTTGGGTAGTGGAGAGATACAGTAGGGGAGATACAGTAAGCTAAAACTCTCGGTCAGGTCTGATAGTAACTTCAACATTTTTGATCTATTTAATTCAGCAAGTACACAGCACATTTGTTTGTTTGTTTGTTTGTTTTTAATCAAGAGAAATTACTGGATAAATAATACACTCATTTCACTGGATGGCTGAATAAATTCAAATTCAAACTGATGCTGGAAAAAGAAGAACAGTTAATTATTGAAACTACCAATAAATAGTAAATTCTACAGTTTTTTCAAGGCTGCATCCATTTCTAGAAGATATACACAAATCAAATGCAAGCTGTTCTGCTGTACATAGGGAGAAACAGCTTTAATGTTACAGAACTGTACTATGTACATGACCAGGCAAAGATCTGCTGATGCCCCTTCTGGACTCATAAGAAATGAGTGTGTGATTCACATTGGAAAAGAAAGGTAGTTACAATTAGGAGTAAGTTTTTAGATGTCTTGCCTTCTTTTAAAGTAAATAAGGCTAAAAAGTTTTAATGGATTAAATTATTCCTATCAAATTGCAGTTACTATAGCATAGGATATTGAGGTTATCTATTTCTACAGTATTGTGTTAAAATAAATAGTCTTTCTGATTACATTGTAACAGAAAAATCAGATAAAGCTAACCTGAGAGTTATATTACTTAAAATACATATTAAGGAAAACATATATGTATACATGTGAATAAGAGTCACTGGTGGTCACTTATATTAAGAATGATCTTAATGAGCACTTAGTGTTAGATGGCTAGTTAGTTAATAACCTCTGTGCTCCAAGTTCTTCTGTTATCAGTGATCTATAATAAATGATTACTGTCCCTAGACTGTGAGTTGTTCCATTTTAAAATCTATCTGGATATAGTACTCTCTTCACCTATTCATTCCTCTTTGTTAGCTACTGGGGAAACATATATTTGACCATATGAAGTTGTACTAACTGAAGTTTCATCTGAGTATACTTGTTCCCAAGCCTTTTATAGCTGGAAAGCCTATGTCCTCTTTTTCCCCCATGTGAGGACATTCTGGCAGTCTAAAGGCAAACAGGCTATTATATTATGTACATGAATTTTCAGCACAACAGAATACAGGCCATCAGAGCTTCAGTATCCCAAGAATGCAAATATACACTAATTTTTCTAGAGGAAAAAAAAAAGAAGTCTAATCAAAGAGATCTAATTAAAAAACAAAAATCTGATTTTATTTGTTTGGCTTTGTATTACTTCTTATAGTAAAATTGTTGCATACTTTTAAACACCTGGAAATAATAGTAACTTTCTTCCTAATCAGCTTGTGGTTGCAGAGAGAAGAAAATAAAAAATGGAAAAAAAAAAATGTTATTCCAAGGATATTTCGGATTGAGATCAATTAAATTCCTTTTAACTTAAAATTAATTAATTAATTAAAAGAAAAAAAAATTAAATTAAATTAAATAAAACCACTTAGCCTTGGCCCAGTTATTGGGCTCCTTTCCTATTTACAGTATTTGCACAGCAAAACAAGCAAACAAAGAACAGGAAACAAATAACAAAAAACCCTTCTAACCTGTCTGGGAAAGATTACCCACATTGTATTGCATTATAGCTTCACTAGGTTTGTTTTAGATGCTAATCTCTTACTCCACTTCTTCAAGACACTTTCGGAGTTCTTCTGCCTTTTTCTCCATCTGCTGAATATTCCAGTGCCATTGCCTTTTATTTGAATGTAGTTTGTTCAGCTGACAGTGCAAACGTTTTAGAATAGCATCATATCTTTTATTCTGTACCTAATAAAATAGATTAAAATACACTTTTTTCAAGTAAAGCAGTATTTACAGAGCTGTGTTCACTTCAGCTGTTTGTCAATTCTGACCTCCGACTGTGCCATTCCATGCTGACTTTACAGCTACTGAAAAACACACAGAAACATTTAAGAAGCCATTGATCTAATTTATTGTAGTTACCTGCTTTAGGAAAATATTGATTATACCTCTTTCTCCCCTTAAGGGAAACAAAAAATGCTGTTTCTCACCAAGAGCTGAAGTGACTAATTCAATGTTGATACTGCTCTGCAGATGTTTGACAAAGTAAATCCCACCTTAAAATTCATCTTACAGCTTTGGCAAGACTGTACGTGGAACATCTCATGTTCTAGGGGAAGAACTGAGAAAGGATGAAATTTTCATTCTTTTACAAGTGTGTTTGAGTATAAGAGTAGAAACTAGTTGGCTGCAGTACCATCTTCACTGTTAAAATGTGCTTAGAAAAATTTCTTTTTCTTAGAAAGTCAAACCCATAACAATACAGTATCATATCAGTTTTGCCCCCACAGAGTATTGCTGCTACAGTCATCCATTTGGAGATTTGCTTTCTGAAGTGTAAAAGCATGAAACATTCATTGCATTAAAAATGGAAATATACTCAATGAAATTTCACTTAATGAAAATTTGGCCTCAGTATAATTTGAATGTAGTGTGAGTGGCAATATATTCTTGTTGTGCTTGCTGAATGAAACATTATTATATTGTATTAAACAACCATGATGGCATACAGCTGCAACAGAACTACAGCTTTGCCAGTCACTTCCTGAGAGTCTTCACTGCTTGAATTTCATACAGACCAGGCTTCCCATAGCCCCATCCAGCCTGACCTCAAATGTCTCCAGGGATGGAGCAAGACTAAGATGAGTACTTAAAATCACAGCTGAATCGAGGTACTAGAAATTCTACAGTGATAACAAATCATTACTCAGATATGATGATTAGCTGGAAGCTCAGAAACATGGCAGCTCACATCCTCCATTTAAATTAATGAGAGGAGATTACTGTTAACATAAGCATAGTTAATAGCCGAGAATCCATACACGACGTAAAAGTACAGTAACAAACTCTGAAGCTGTGAGGTGGGATTAGTCTGCAGACTGACAGCTAGCTTTTGGGGCACACCTATTCTACTTTTTTATTTTGATCAATGGAAACCTAGCCAACACACAGTATAAAAGTCTACAAAGGCTCAGTTATGCAATTCACCGTACTGTAAGCAGCTACATTTGGCCTGCTGAACTGATCTCTAGACTGCATCAGCTGGACTGGCTACACCTTCATTGATTACAATGGGAACCAGTCTGATTCATGTAGCCAAGCACTTTGAAGTATCTAGAGCTGAATCCCATCCTTGAAGTTCAGTGGAACTTCATCCATGTTTCCATTGTCTTCCTTCATTCCCATGCTTGCACTGTGTATTCTCCTGGTTTGTGCTGAGGACTGCTGGGAATTAATATTTCTGCTTGTCCATTGTCACTTTACGTACAAAAGCTGGACTGTTTTTCAGAGAACTCATAATAGAAAATAATACCCTGAAACTTTTGATTTTTAATCCTTCTTGCTTCTGACACACAAAGATTTCATAATCCAAATTGAAAAATATGCTAACTTTCACTGCTTAATTAAATTGGTTTTGATAACAGAGCAGAACATTATTTTTAGGCTGCCTAATTTTGCTATGGGTTAAGAGAACTTTATTAAGAAGCTGTTGCCTTGGTAATAAAATATTTTTTTTCAGATGCTGAATAGCAGTGACCTATACTAAAGTAGCTGTGCTTTGCTCTTCAGTGCTCTGCTGTTCCCCATTGCTTGAAAAATTATTCTTTTTTCCTCTTGTATTTTCAATACACATCAGGGGTAACCTCAGTTCAGTTAATCCTTATGTATTCAGGCTTAAGTCATCACATGTGAAATTTATTTGAATTAAAAAGGCAAACGGTGTGAA
Source organism: Odontophorus gujanensis (assembly GCA_013399175.1). Classification (NCBI taxonomy): domain Eukaryota; kingdom Metazoa; phylum Chordata; class Aves; order Galliformes; family Odontophoridae; genus Odontophorus; species Odontophorus gujanensis. The sequence continues at coordinate 28,936 of VXAB01002535.1, read as the reverse complement.
ACTTACAAACTAAGAACTTTCCAGACATACAAATTATTTTAGGATAGAACAAACCTTAAAATTCAAGTTAATTATTGAAAAAGAGAAGAGCAAAACTATCGGTGAGAATTTTATCTAAGAAGTTAATGAGGAGCTCCTGTGTTATCCCTAATTTAATGTAACTCAAATTAGGGGGATTCAGTGGAAAAACAATTATTATTATTATTATTATTATTATTATTATTATTATTATTATTATTATTATTATTATTTGGTGCAATTAATTCCTGATATCTCCCATTGATGAGATATCAGGAGCCATCAGACGAGTCATGAAAAATCAAGTTAGCAGTGAAAATTAAAATATTTCAGAAGCATTCCAGGAATAAAACATATTTTTCTTTACTATAATTCAGTGGCCTCTTTTCAGAAAACAATCTACAGTTTAAGTCTTTCTCAGAAGACTTAAGTCCTTAACTTTTTCTCATGAATCCAATGAAGTTCTGGACTTAATAAAGTATCAAGAATTTATGATAGTATAGTTACTGTGTATACTTGAATAATGCACGGCCAGCAACCACGCATCAAGTACATCAAACTTCATCTGTATTATCTACATTCTGTCAGAGAACTGCAGTTATATTTTATTAAAATGACTCACCTCAATTTCTTTTCTAAGCTTAGCATGCACTTCTTTAATTTCCTCCAGCAAATCTTTTTTTTTATTGATGAAATCCTTCACTGATGTGATTTCCTGGTTTATAAGTGCAATTTCTTCCTGCAGATTTAAGTTAAGATAGAGAAATCCCCTCCTTTGAAAGGTTGCTCAATATATCTACTCACCTTTTAATAGTCTCATTTAGATAATAAAAATGAGTTGAAGATCTGTAATATATAATTTCACATTCAAATAATAAGAAATTAATAATTTAAGAAATGTAATTAAAATAGTAATTAAAAATATCATAGAATCACAGAATCACCAAGGTTGGAAAAGACCTCCAAGATCACCCAGCCCAAATGTCCACTTACCCACCAATATTTCCTCACTAAGCCGCATCCCTTAGCACTACATCTAAATGTTTATTGAACACTTTCAGGATCAGTGGCTCAACCACCTCTCTGGGCTGCCCATTCCAGCACCTGACCACTCTTAAAGAGAATTCTTCCTAATAGCCAACCTAAACCTATGGTTTTATATACTTTAAAAGGTATACTCTCACTCTGACATATGCAAGAAAATACAAAAACATAGAAATTTGAACTCATTTGGTTGCTTATAATCTTGTTTTAAGTCTAACTTTTTGCAAGATCAGGGAACATTTACTGTAATATTTGAGAAAGATTTTTCTTTCTCACAGGAAATACAATGTTAATGGTCTTTATTTTATTGGAATTTTAAAAATTTCTTACATATAAAATGTTTCATCCATTTACTTTAGTAGAGTAATACTACNGTGAAATTTATTTGAATTAAAAAGACAAACGGTGTGAAACTTACAAACTAAGAACTTACCAGACATACAAATTATTTTAGGATAAAACAAACCTTAAAAATTCAAGTTAATTATTGAAAAAGAGAAGAGCAAAACTATCGGTGAGAATTTTATCTAAGAAGTTAATGAGGAGCTCCTGTGTTATCCCTAATTTAATGTAACTCAAATTAGGGGGATTCAGTGGAAAAACAATTATTATTATTATTATTATTATTATTATTATTATTATTATTATTATTATCATTATTATTTGGTGCAATTAATTCCTGATATCTCCCATTGATGAGATATCAGGAGCCATCAGACGAGTCATGAAAAATCAAGTTAGCAGTGAAAATTAAAATATTTCAGAAGCATTCCAGGAATAAAACATATTTTTCTTTACTATAATTCAGTGGCCTCTTTTCAGAAAACAATCTACAGTTTAAGTCTTTCTCAGAAGACTTAAGTCCTTAACTTTTTCTCATGAATCCAATGAAGTTCTGGACTTAATAAAGTATCAAGAATTTATGATAGTATAGTTACTGTGTATACTTGAATAATGCACGGCCAGCAACCACGCATCAAGTACATCAAACTTCATCTGTATTATCTACATTCTGTCAGAGAACTGCAGTTATATTTTATTAAAATGACTCACCTCAATTTCTTTTCTAAGCTTAGCATGCACTTCTTTAATTTCCTCCAGCAAATCTTTTTTTTTATTGATGAAATCCTTCACTGATGTGATTTCCTGGTTTATAAGTGCAATTTCTTCCTGCAGATTTAAGTTAAGATAGAGAAATCCCCTCCTTTGAAAGGTTGCTCAATATATCTACTCACCTTTTAATAGTCTCATTTAGATAATAAAAATGAGTTGAAGATCTGTAATATATAATTTCACATTCAAATAATAAGAAATTAATAATTTAAGAAATGTAATTAAAATAGTAATTAAAAATATCATAGAATCACAGAATCACCAAGGTTGGAAAAGACCTCCAAGATCACCCAGCCCAAATGTCCACTTACCCACCAATATTTCCTCACTAAGCCGCATCCCTTAGCACTACATCTAAATGTTTATTGAACACTTTCAGGATCAGTGGCTCAACCACCTCTCTGGGCTGCCCATTCCAGCACCTGACCACTCTTAAAGAGAATTCTTCCTAATAGCCAACCTAAACCTATGGTTTTATATACTTTAAAAGGTATACTCTCACTCTGACATATGCAAGAAAATACAAAAACATAGAAATTTGAACTCATTTGGTTGCTTATAATCTTGTTTTAAATCTAACTTTTTGCAAGATCAGGGAACATTTACTGTAATATTTGAGAAAGATTTTTCTTTCTCACAGGAAATACAATGTTAATGGTCTTTATTTTATTGGAATTTTAAAAATTTCTTACATATAAAATGTTTCATCCATTTACTTTAGTAGAGTAATACTACATTTTCAATAATGCAAGTTCTGTCAGAACTGCAATTTGTGACTTCATTTATTTCACTTTCATGCCTGTGTTTGCTCATATATTAGCAAATTTTTGTCATGGGAGCTTCCAGCTCCTTTAGTTTTTAATGATTATTGCAATTACATTAAAAAACATTAGACTAGAACACCAGAAGCAGTTTAATGTTTATCTCGTCCTTTCTATCACCTTCTTATCAAATCTACTGCTGTGGTTTGCTCTGTAACAACAACATTAAACGAACACAGTGTTGTTGCATGAAAAGTGTAATATCTTGGCAATGTTCCACAGAATTATTAAAAGTGTGCATTTAACTTTATCCAACTAACCACATAATCACTTGGCAATGATATGTTTTAATTAACAACCCTGTAACATTTTCATAACTGAGATCATTCAATTACAGAGAACAATCTCTTAACAATAATATACAGGTTACTGGGGCTGATGATTTTTTCTTACTGCAGCTGATGACTTATTTTCTTCAGTTAATTTATCATTTTAAATGAATCTTTATTCCTCTAGTCAGTTCATCATAGATACAGAGCTATTAGACAAAATAATCATATCAGTTAAACTGTGCCAAGATTGTTGCACAGAAAACGAATGAATCAGAGGAAATATAATACCTGCACTTGCTTTATAGCAGATCCTTCTGGATTCTGGAGGTCACTCATTAACTCTTCTTTTTTTGTCCTCAGCTCTGTAACAATAGCTTTCTTTTTGGCAAGCTCAATCACAATGGGCATTTTACTTTCCATCTCCCAAAAGAGACCTTTATGAGCCTTTATTTTTTCACGATATTTACTATTTCTTGTAGTTGTCAGCTCATATTCCTCCTGTATTGTTTCTATATCAAACCTCAGCTTCATATTTTCTGAATGCAGGGCTCTAACTTCTGTTTCTAGGCTTTCACAGTGATACTTTGTCACTGCTATGGCATCATCTTGCAGATATATTTCCCTTTCTGTTGTCTTCATTTCTAACAGAATAGAATCCATTTCTTTTTCTAGTTCCTGATATCTAACCTGTAAAACATGTCAACATTCACTTAAGAATATTTTTATTTGATAGGATGACAGGTATCTTGTTAAACACTGTAATTCATACTTTATTTATCAGAAGATTCTTTTTCACTTCTTCAAAGGTGTTTGACTGGAATATAATCAGAGATACATTTCCTAAAAACATAGAATCGTCGCCTTAAAGACACAATGGGGGAGTGCTATTTTAGATTTTTATCCTTAAAATGAGTTTAAAATATGAAATAAGGTGTGCTACAAATCACTTTAAATTACATAGGATCAAATGCAATCCTAATGGCTTTTTTTAGAGACAGAAACTGGTTTGGTCCAAATCAGACTAAAACCACATGATGGTAAAAACACTTAGACACACAGACAAAAAAACGTAGATGGGTGTTTGGGATGAGGGAGATTAACTAGCCTGTTCTATTGAAAACCTTGTCCTGCCTTCATTGGTATAATATTTGAGTGAAGGATTGATGTCAGCTACTTTTAAACCTTTAAGAAATAGGCATCTACCCCTACAAGGGCCTCTACGTCTTCCCACTGATGAGAAGTGAACAATTCCAGGAACCAGTAGTTCATCATCCCATCATAAAATGGGAGGGCTCAATCACTGCCTCAGAAACATTTGTCTCTTATTCACTGACTACTGGGAGCCTAGATGACTAATATGGGCTTAAGGTATGACTTGCAGGTGATGCAAGATGGCTGTGATGAATCCCACCTTAAGTAACAGCCAACTGCTGTGTATTTGGTGAGAGAATTTTGCACTGTGATTGATACTGCCTATTATCTTTTTCCTAATGGAAGCATTACAAGTACTATGAAGTCTCCTGTTCAATGTTTCGAACTTAATAGGACATTGTCAGCTGTTAAGAATGAGATGTTTCTGCGTAACTTACAGCAAACCTGGTTTATAGTTCTAGCAGGATTGGTATCTCTGGCACCATCAGAAAAACAGAAGAATTTAATTCAAAAGAAATTAACATTTTACACGTCTTATGGGACACATGGACATGGGAATAGACTGAAAGATGAAAAAGTGCTTCTGCATTCAGTTCCTAATTATTTAACTTTGTTGTTCTGCTAATTATAATGTTTGTATGGAATTTCCTAAGGATCGTGGGATTTTTTTAAAGAAAAAGGTGTTGGAGAGGAAGAAATGACCTGAATTAAAGTCTGTATGCTAAGAAAAAATGTTAGCCTTGAGAAAATCAACCAAAAGGGATGCTCTCAAAACTTTTTTTTATTTATTTTTCCCCATTCATTTTTTAAGAAATCAATGTGATAAATGCAATAAACTCTAAGTTGATGTGAAGTATTTTATGGGATGGCTATTTCAGTATTTCTTCTTCAAAGTAACATTAAATAAAAGCTTCTGCTAAAGCTTGCTCTAAGGAAGACTTAGCTAAGGAGCAGCCTTACAATTAATGATACACATACAGTTTTGGCAAGGGCTAAACCCTGCAGAGAGGAAAAGAACAGCTTACACTTGAATGCAAACACCCAGAACAACATAAAATATGTTCATGTCTTTTTCACTGGAATACATCCACATCTAATGAACACATTAAATTAATTAAGCTACTCTAAAGAAGGCTTATTACCTGCAATTGGAAAAGAATGATTTTGTTTTTTTCTATCTCTGATGACTGTAAATGCTGCTGCTCAGCAACTTGTTTTACAACTTCAGTTAGTGACAGATAATTCTCCTTAGCCATTTCAGACAAAAGAACTGACCTATAAAGGACATAAAAGGGCGGTGAGGCACAGGCACAGGCCGCCCCATCCCTGGAAGCTCTCAAGGCCAGGTTAGATAGGGCCCTGGGCAGTCTGAGCTGGTGAGTGGCACTGCTATGGCAGGGGGTTGGAACTGGATGGGCTTTAATGTCCCTTCCAACCCCTGTCATTCTGTGATTCTGTGAAAACAGAAGTCAATTATCTTATCACCGTTTTATTTCCTGTTGATGTAAGAGAATAATAATAAGGACTTTCCTGTGGGAAATTTTGTTTGGTTGCATACACGTAATTATATACACACAATTTTGTTTTGTTTGTGGACAAGTGGATGGATGCTCAAAGTCAGTGGACGAGTATTAGAACTCTTTCTTCCAGCATATTATAAAATGAAATATCAGTGTTTTCTCTGCCTTCTCTGCAGGTTTAGTCTTTTAAAACAGCAATCCTAAATGTTCTGTAGAGCACACCTTCATATTCAGCCTGATTATTTATATAATTTCCATCACTATATGGCAGCTGTGTATTTTCTATTCTTAGTTTAATATAAAAAGCAAGATGTCAGACCGTAAGTCACTAATTAATACTTACTATGAAAAAAAAAAAAGAAACACTGACTAGAAAATATTTTGATCCTTGTCTCACTTCAGATAGAAGACATTAATGGAGAAATACTGTACTGCTGTTGGAAGTGATTCCATACTCTGAAGAAAACACACAATGAGACTTAAAGAGTACCTTCAGGACTAATAAATTCGATGTAAAATGGATAAACTGTGCCTGAAAATTGGTAGTCTTGACTAGAGAACCACTTTCAACATCTGCATTTAGGGCTGTCACCACTCTTGGCCGCCCATCCCTCTCTTCTCCCCTCTACTCCCAGGCACCTTCACACCCCCAGTGCCAAACAAGCCTGCCCCAACCCCTCAGGAAATGTTCTCACTGCTCTGTCCACCCCTCAGCGTAGAACAACAGCCACCTCAGCCCAGGCTGCCCCTTCCCGCCCAAAGTGTGGCCCGCTACCCACCAGATAGCACCAACCATTCCTTAACATATAGTCTTGTCTCACATCCACATACACCCCTCCGAACTCCAGGGTTTTAACCTTAAATCCCCCCATTTTTATAGCTTAATAGCTCATCCCTGCCCATGATCTGTTTATTTCATCCGTTTTTTGAGGTGGTGGAAGCTGAATGTAACACATTAGCTGGAGAAGTAACACCAGTTGGTAGTTTGAATCCTGCAATTGTGTGTGGTTTTGTGTCTTGACTGTTTTCTAGCCTTTTTTTTAATCCCTTTCCAGCACTATGCACTGAAACTAACCCTAGTAATTGTAGGGTTTTTTTGCTTTTTTTTTTTTCTTTTCCTTAGTCTGGTTGAAAAAAAGGAAGTGGTTTTGTTGGTCTCCCTGTCAAGTCACCCTGTTAATTTTTATGCCATATCCTACTTCATCCATATCCAACAGTGGGCTGAAAGCCTCAAAGATACCCATTATCTGCTAACACCATGAAAACAGGTGCTTGGATATAGGAAGGAGGAGACAGCCACCTCAGTTTCCTTTCGTACAGAAACCTGGGCGAGTTGAGCTTTCCTCCCTTTTCCCAGTATGTGTTGGAAGGAAAAACAGGAGGAGAGACAGCAATGGGTCCTCAAGGTGTGTTTGGCATCTGGAAGGAAAGGAGGCACAGGAGTCACAGGAAAGTAATTTGTAGGAGATCAGACTTCCCAAATACCTCCGTTCACAGAAAAAAATATATATTTTCTTTCTCTTTTTTTTTTCTTTTCTGTTTCTTCAGTTTACTTATACTTATCTACTATGACTACGATTTTAACACAGCTGACACAATACATTTATTTCCAAATGGCTTGGAACAGCCCTGATACAAATTCCTCTTTCCCTCACTCGCCTTTTGATCCCTGCATTACCCTGTCCAATCACTCGGACTCTTTTTACTGAGCTCTGCAAAATTTCCCTCTGCTCCAAAGTGAAGCTGCCTTATATGTTGCAGGCTGTGGCTGATGGCTGGCCTCTTGTAACCCCTGAGTCCTGCTGATTGTGCTTTTTCTTGACTAACTGCCAAATCCTTGGCTGGAACGTGCAGCTACATGTGCCTCGCCTTACATGTCCCTCAGAAGAGGAACTTCTCAGTCAGTACAAGTGCTTCCTTCACTTCTTTGAATTCTTGTTCTGCTCTGGTGTGCCGTACATCTCTGAATCCGAGGTTGTGCAATGTTAATGCACTAGGTGTGATGACAGAAGTGGGTTTCATGGCGGGCTTAATGCTGCTTCCGGGGTTAGTCCAAGCCAGGCACTGAATCACAGTGGTGCTTTTCAGTGCCGTTTGTTATTTCCTGTGCACAGTGACAGCAACAAAGCAGGGTCTCATCATGAGGAAGAAGTACAGGTTCTCACTCCAATCTTACCTAGAATAGGAATTTCCACTTGGTACAAATCAGCTGCAGGACTGACTGTGAGATGTAAGATATATAAAGCTGGCAATGTGTGTTTACATCAGATGATAACTTTCAAGAGGTTGAAAGAACTTTCTGCCTGTGTAAGTAAATTCCCATGCTTTAAACTTCTGAGTTTACTTATGAAAATTGTCTGTACTTCAGTATTTTCATTGTAAGCGGTGATTTGTTTCTCCCATCTTTCTTGAATACTCCTAAGTTAAGTGAAGCAGAATATTTTATTAAGTTTTTTATGACTTTTTAGTTCTTTGTTTTTGAAATTTTAGTGCAAGCGTGCTCTTGTACCAATTTATTTGGATTGCTTTAATAACCTGTTTTCTCTGTATCTCTCTTTAACCGATGTTACATATTCTCTTTTCTCTTCAAAAACAAACAAACAAACAAAAAAGCCAAAAAAGTCACTTCTCTGAGTTTCTGTAATGTGACCAGTAAGATCTGCAGATGCAGGAAGTTACCGGCAATCTTGTCTAGACCAATTTTCTGAATTAGACATCTGGGTTTTTTGAAAATTGCTAAAAAGCAAGACGTCTTTCTGGGTTGTCTCTACCCCTTGGTTTTATCTACTTCATAGTTTCTTTTCCATATCACCTTTGCCTCTCCTTTTCACTCTTGATCTCCTTTCCTCATCTATAATTTTTGATTTCTTTTTCTTGAAGTCTGTGCCAGACTTTACTCACTACGTTTTTGTGGGGACAAAGGTATAGAAGGTGAGTGAAACAGTTTAACAATTGGCCTTGGCTTCAAGTTGGTGCAAGTATTTGTCTTACGTTGTGTACGGAAATGAGCAACTCATTTTATAATAATTTTTAAAACACTTAATTTTAAACTCAGTGTTTCCTGATGTAGTTACATGCAGTGTGAATTTACATGGAACACTGGGAGTGTAGATCATGTTGCTTAAAACCTGAATAATCAGGAATGCATTTCTGATAAGCCAAAACATTGCTTTACTTGGCAAGCCTGTATTTTGAGTAGGATTTTTTGGGGGGAACTTAGTAAGCAGCCATGAAATTCTATTATAACTCTAAGCAAATGTACTTCTGACACTGTTGCAAAGCAGTAGGCTTCTGCTGAAAAACAGGAAGGGTTGGAGGGTGAATCAGATCCATTGTTCCTGTGCATACATCTCAATAACTGCTTCTGCACACTTTTGGTAAGGCACAGATGGCTTAATAGCAACTTAGGCGGTTACCTCTCCCTCAGCAAACACTTTTCTTCCAGCCTTGCTTTGGTGTATTTCTATGGGGAAGTATGAAGACAACCATGAGCTCTACTTAACTCTCCTCTATTGACATATCTGAAGTGGAGTAATAATTTATTTTTTTACCACACCCCTCTGTTGTACTGTCTTTGCTGGGGCAATTAGCTATACCTAAATTAGAACTTGTCATACTCTTTCTGACCTACCACAGTGGGTGTCAGGGTAAGGAAGGAAATCTCCTGATTTCCCAAGTCATGTTCTTTAACAAGAGCCTGTTTTGACTCTGTTTCCTGAGCAAGCTGGTTTCTTTAAATTCTGTTATCAGTTTTGTGTAAATAATACCCAGAGCAAAATCAAGAGTCATAAATTCCTTGGCAGATGCTTTTATCTGCTGTCACATTTTGATACTTTCAGCTCACCAGCTTTGATAGATGCTAATTAATCTTTGAAAGTGTTCAACTCGCAGAAAGGAAAACATCGTTTTCAGTCAGGATTGTTTTTCTTCCAGTCTGGAGGAAAGAACAATCAAGAAAACAAAGAATATTTTTTGTAAAACCTGCTCTGACTAAACAATCCATTAAAACAAGAAGAGTATTTGACCTCTCATTTGAGTGTAGAAACTAAGGGTCCACTCTCAACCACAAAATGCCAGGAAGGGCACCAAGTCCCCCGTAGTGATAGGACTCAAGACATTGCACGTTCTGCTTGATAATGAAATACTCTGAAGCCAGAGTATGTAGTCAGAGGAAAATGAGGATTTGGGACAGGAGAATAGTCCCAGGCATTATCTGACACATTTAACTCTGGTAACACTGGGTTCAGAGGCTTAAAACACTCAAATTCTTTATTCCTGTAAACTAGTAATTTTTTGCTCATGAAGAGTTCATTTCTGTACAAAGAAACCAAAAAAAAACAACAAAAAAAAGGAAGTATCTCACAAGCCACAAGACAAGCCACGTACTATGGAATGATTTTCAACAATTTCAATACATCTTGATTTCAGGGAAAGACTGCAGCTAGCATGGAGCAAAAACTGAGACAGGGGGATGTGGTCAGTGTTGTATTGTTTATTTCTTACGTTGCTTGGTAAGGTTTCAGTATCCTGTACTGAGTTCCTATGTGTCCTGAGAAGAAGAACTATGCCTAACACATAACCCTCAAAGCAGAAGTAAGCAATAAGCAAATTGATACTGGTGATAATGTGAAAGGGCAGAAGTAAATATCTTGTGAGCAGAAAACATGTGTCTGTATTCAGAACCCAATACCCATACTGTCAGAAGTGGTATCAGATATGACAGCAGCAAATGTGTTAAGTGCCTCCAAAAAAATGTTCTAGAAACTCCTCCTGTCCCAGCAAGATGAAAGAATGAAAACCTCCCTGTTTGATTCCCCTCTCAGAAGGTCCCAGCAGTCAGAGATCAAGAAGTTCACTAGGTTAATGTGTGCTAACTGATTCAGTAAGTCCAATGTTAAGGACTAACCTTTTATTATCTCTGATCTGGGATAAAACTGGGGTAAGTGAGATGGTAAGCAAATTAAAAAATATGTAAAATCATTTCCATTTCCTGTAGTTTTCTTTTCATAGAATTGCAGTATCAGAGAATGGCTTGGGTTGGAAGGGACCTTAAAGTCCAACAAGTTCCAACCCCCATGCAGCATGCAGGGTTGCCCCCACCAGCTCAGGCTGTTCGGGATCCCATCCAACATGGCCTTGAACACCTCCAGGGATGGAACATCCACGGCTTCTCTGTCAGCCTGTGCCAGTGCTTCACCATCCTGAGTAAATACTTTCCTCCTAACATCCAACCTAAAGTTCCCCTCTTTTAGTTTAAAACTGTTCTCCTTTGTCTAATCACTATCTGGCCATGTAAAAATTCCATCTCCCACCTTCTGTTTGTAAGCTTCCTTTAGGCAATGAGATGTCTCTGGAGCCTTCTCTTCTCCAGGCCAAGCAAGCCCAGCTCCTTCAGCTTTTCTTCGTTGGAGAGGTACTCCAGCCTTCTTCATGATCATCTTCATGGCCTCCTCTGGACTTGCTCCAGCAGCTCCATATCTTGTTTTGTGAGGCCTAGATCTGACAGATACAGATGAGACACAGAACTCCATGTGAGGCCTCACGAGGGTAGAGCAGAGGGGAACAATAATCTCCCTCACCTTGCTCACTCCTTCTTTGATGTAGACCAGAGTACAGTTAGCCTGGACTTGGGCTGCAAGTGCACACTTCTGGCTTACTTCAACTTTTTCATCCACCAGGACCCCCAAGTTCTTCTCTGCTGGGGTGCTTTCAAGCAGTTCTTCTTCCTGTCTGCACACATATGTGGAATTGCCACAACCCAGGTGCAACACCTTGCATTTAGCCTAGCTGAATTTCATTAGGTTCAAGTAGGCCTGCTTCTCAAACTTGTCCAGGTCCCTTTGGATGACATCACTTCCTTCTGTCATAAGCTTATTTTGCTTTTTCTGCATTTTCTTTAATGTAGTGGAGGAAATCCTAAGATAGGTATTATTGCTCTGCCACGTTATCTACATGTTATCATTAAAACCATTGCTTTAATAACATAACTACATTTGAACTAGAAGTGTCATCTTGCCTTTTTTTTTTTTCCTTTTTTTTTTTCCTTTTTTTTTTTTTTTTTTTTTTTTGGCTACCTGTAGGAATTTTTAAGTAGCCAGGAGTATGGTGGAAGCAGTACTGATTGATCTGTTCAACCTGCCTACCAGCTTGCACAATGACATTCAAGGAGTAATGTATAACACCCTAGAAACTATTGAGAAGTGCTCTTCCACTCCAGCTCCATTTGTTTATGTCATGTGCTGCCAGATGCCAGGGAGTGAAAGGAAGGGTGACCAAGACTCCTTGCTTCCAGCTCTGAGAGAGTTCCAGAGTACGAAGAAAAGACTTGAGGTGGTATGTGCTCAGACTACAGCTGCTGTGTTGTACACCATCAAACAAATACTCGATGAAAAGGACTTAAGCATCATTAAAGTTATTCTCCCCACTTTAAGGAAAGAATTAATGAAAGTATATATAGACCACCTCTTCACTGCAGTCTACCAGTTTGAATTTGAGGATTTAAAGGTGACATCTGACTGTAATAACCTGAAGACAATTGGATCAAAGAGTGAAGAGCAAGCAGTTTCTACACAGGATGTGGCACTCATCCAAAGTGAGATTCAGATGCACTTGGAAAGCCTGCCAAGCCTGAAAGGGGAGCTCACCATCCTCAAATCTTCTCTAATTCCAGGTAAAGTGTTATCCCAGCTAAAAGATTTTATGTAGACTGTTCCTGAACATCTTTCTTCAAAAGTATTGCAAAATGGGTAAGATGTGCAATTGTCTCTGGCAGCAAATACCTTCATGTGGCATTGTAGTAGTGTATTATGCCTGTAAGAGGGGAAGTGACAGTGGAAATAGAGTAGAAGACCTACAAGTCTTTTCCAGGACGTGGTTAGAGGAGAGAGGGGCCTAGGTTTAATGACAGCATTTTTTGCAGAGAGTAAAATTCCTTCCACTCTATCTGGGAATTACATGCTTTGAGAGTTACTGTCATGTTCTGGAAAGGCAGGGTAGGACTTTTTCCATGGTCTGCAGCCTCATGAATGCCTGATTAATCAGACTCTCATGTCTCCATGTCCCTGCTATGACATGGCCCAGTTTACTGCAGCACCTCTCTCAACAAATTATGGAATCTCTTGGTTCATAGGAAAGTTAAGAGGTTTCCTACTGCAAAAATTTGCAATTGTTTCCCTTAAAAATGTATCTGAAATCATCCAGAAAATGAAAGGAACACAGGTCACTTAAAACCATCTCTCTTCACTGTGTTCCAAGTTTTTGTCTGTAACTTTTGATCAAACTGCATAAAAAATATTACAAATTTTATCTCTGATTATGTCACTAATCTTGTCAACTATTAAGATAGCAACTACCAGTACCGGGACTTTCTTTCTGGATTCAGCTTTGTCATGCAGAATCCTCACCCCATGAAGAAACCCATCAATTCCACTTGATGTATGAGACCACAATAATGGCTCTGTACTGTAAAATCATAAGATTTTTCAATAATGTGAGAAATTCTTGGTCCTTCAATTGTACTATGAAAAGATGTTTGAGATTCTGTGAAGTCCTGAGAGCTGATAGCTTTTTTGCCACCTAGAAATGCTGATTTGAAAATCAAATCTCCTTTTCCTGAGTTTGTTGCCTCTTCTCTTGAGTTTGCACTACAACTCTGTGAGGAGCCAGCCAACATCTGCCAGGCCTCCATCTCCCTCAAACCTTCCAGAGAATTATGATTATGAGCAAGAGGGAGAATTTAAATGGCAGAGCTGAATAAGAATAACTGAACTTCTTTGACTGATCCCAGTTCTCTTCAGTATAAAGCCATGTAATATTTGGAGTGATCTTGAGTTAAAAGCAATTGCTTGTTGTCTTTCTTGCTTTGTCAGATGACATCTTCCTCCATGGATTCACCACGAGGACAGGTGGGATCTCCTACATACCAACTCTAAGCTCCTGCAATCTCTTCAGCAGTTCTAAGCGGAGGGATCCACAAGTGGTTGTTAAAGAAAACCTTCGCAGGCTGGCTAATGCTGCGGGGTTTAATCCGGAGAACTTTCACAGAATCAAGGTATCTTATCAAACAATGAATTTATGCAAAATTATCAAATCTTCCTTCATATATCACTGGCTAAAACTTTAGGAATTATTTTCATCTTTCTTAGCAAGAACCTGTGAAAAGCAGGGCAATTAGAACATCTATTCTGGCACTTTAACTGAGGAAATTGCCATTGAAACTCTCAACCATTAGAATCATAGAATCACTCAGGTTGGAAAAGACCTTAAAGATCATCAAGTCCAACCACGGCCTAACCATACTACCCTAACTCTAACAACCCTCCGCTAAATCATGTCCCTGAGTACCACATCCTAACAGTTTTTAAACGCTTCCAGGGATGGTGACCCCACCACCTCCCTGTGGGGCCCATTCCAGGGCTTAACAACCCTTTCTGTAAAGAAGTGTTTCCTGTTATCCAACCTGAACTTACCCTGGCGCAACTTGAAGCCATTTCCCCTCTTCCTGTCACCAGTGAGAAGAGACCAACCCTGCTCTCACTGTAAGCACATTTCAGATGTTGGCAGAGAGCAATAATGTCTCCCCTCAGCCTCCTTTTTTCCCAGACTAAACAGCTTCAGTTCCTCCTCATATGGCATATTCTCCAAGCCCTTCAGCAGCCTTGTTCCCCTTCTTTGTACTTGCTCCAGCACTTCAACGTTCTTTCTGTACTGAGGTGCCCAAACTGAACACAGTACTTGAGGTGAGGCCTCACCAATGCCGAGTACAGGGGCAGGATGACTTCCATAGTCCTGCTCACCACACCATTGCTGATATAGGCCAGAATGACATTGGCCTTCTTGGCCACCTGGGCACACTGCTGGTTCATATTCAGCTGACTGTCCATCAGTGCACCAAGGTCCCTTTCCATCAGGCAGCTTTCCAGCCACTTGTCCCCAAGCCTGTAGGGTTGCCTGCCTGTACAATATGGAGAAGCAGCATTGTTTCTTCCAAGTATATTCTAACTTCTGATTACCACAGAGTAGAATGATTAGATAAATGATTGGTGCAGGTTTTCTCAAAAAGAAACAAGTACCACTTATTTGGTGTCTCACTACTGATACACCTGCATAGCATTTGAACAAGAGAGTGTTCAATTTCCATGCATAGCATTTGGTGCAGAAGAGAGTGTTCTACACCAAAAAAAAAAAAATCCCAATTAAAAAACAAACGTCATTAGTCAGTTTATTTTTTTTACTGTCTCATCACTGTGCATATTTTGTTTTTATTTTGACAGACTGATCATGCTAATGCTGTGTGTATTATGGGAAAGACAGAGCCTGACAGCTATGATGGAATAGTTACAAATCAGAAAGGTGTTACGATAGCAGCTCCAGGGGCTGATTGCATACCATTGCTGTTTGCTGATCCTGTCAGAAAAGCCTGTGGTGCTGCTCATTCTGGTAAGAACTTTAAATCACAGAGGTCAAAATAAGCAGAGGACCCCTTTTAAGGGAACTCTGAACAAAGATTTACAAATTAGCAGCTGAAAGTGCACAGAGTAAATAATGACAGTTTACATTACAACTGAATCCTCTACCTGTTTCTATTTTGACCTCCACTCCCCCCACAAAAAATTAGTCTTGAGAATAGTTTGTTTAAAACTATGAAATTTGTTGGTTTCATAGCTGTAATAATAATTACGCATATATATATTTTTATTTTTTTCTGGTTATCAAAACTAAGTAATCATTTTCTGTGCATCATCAAACTTCATGTGTAGAGAACATCTATAAATCCAGTGCCTACAAAAATCATTGTGGATCAGATGAAATGTTTGGTTGACCCAAACAATGAGAATAAAAGCAAAGCAGGGATGGTTATGACAATGTAGAGATATGTCTGATTTCAGAATATGTCCCAAATGTTCAGCTAGATCATGTATACTGTGGTGAGATTTTCCTGTTGGAGCTGTTCTGTTTAATAAAAAAGTTTGTATTTATGAGATCAGGGAGAATACAGGGCTGAGAGTTTATTCACAGCCTTGATGCTAGTACTCACCTTTATATGGTGGGAAACTTCACTCCTACATAGAACTTGTGAGTAACCACCTACTTCATGCAGTTGTTGAGCCATTCAAAAAAATTATCCAAAATAAAGACATATTCGTGACTCATCCTAAGAGGGTGAAGACTTTGACATTCCTTCAATAAAGTTGTTGTTCTCCAGCATAGTGAACTTAGATCAGAGAAATTAAGAGGAGTGAGAACTCTACCATGACTGTCTGGGAGAAAGAGGAATGTTGTGCTTTATAGCAGAAGGGATGGAGAGAATTTTGTCCACTCTTGAAAGTTTTATGCTATGAGTGTTCAAATCTAAAAACTGTAAAATATGGTCTATCTGTAGTTGCTCCTTTCTTTGCTGCCTGACTTATTTTTCTAGTCCTGCCTTCTCTGACCCACCACGTGGTTCCCATAACCCATACTACTGCCTTCTGCAAGCATACCTCTCATCTCCAGTCTGAACTTCCACTGACTGTCTCCCCAGTTTTGGCCCTCATTCCCACATCACAGTCTTCGCAATGATTCTAGTTATCTTAGAGTTTTCCTTACCAAAATCCTTTCCTTCCTGTCCAGTCCCACCTCAGCTCATGTCTAAATTGAATGCATGTTGCTACATATACAAATACAAGTCATTTCAGTCTTTGGATGTAGAAAACAAGAAAAGTTATTAGGATAACCTGACTTACAGAGTAAGATGCTCATACTGCAATGACTTCCTAGGACTCAGATTGAGATAGAAGGACTCAAAGATGTGCTTCCTTCTACCTATTCTGAATAACATCAAAGTACGAAGGAGGCCTTTGCCTTTTTTTTTTTTTTTTTCTTTTTTTTTTCTTTTTTTTTTTTCTCAAATAACATTAAAAATATTTTCAGCACATCACAAAAATATACTTCTGACTGTAACATGTTTCTATCATGATATATTACTTTCTAAATGCTGAAGGATCAGAGGAACTGTAAGGTATGTTCTGGTTGACAAAACTGGCAAACTTGGAAGAAGGAATTCTGGAATCCTAATGCAATATTTTATCTCTACATCTCCACAAAACCTTGTTACAATCATCATATCACATCATCACATAAAACATGACAGTAGTGTATTTTTTAAAATACTGTTTTTGATGGATCTTTAGTGACAACATATTTTTACTTAATATAAATATGGAGAGACAGTTTAGATTACTTTTTTTTCACTCTCTCATTTCTCACAGGATGGAAAGGCACTCTGTTAGGAGTTTCCATGGCCACAGTAAATGCTATGGTATCTGAATATGGCTGTAATGTGAAAGATATCCTTGTGGTCCTGGGACCATCTGTAGGACCATGCTGCTATAAACTTCCTCGTGAGTCAGCTGAAGAGTTTCACAGAATTGATCCAAAGTGTGTGCGACAGTTTGACTCTGCAGCTCCATATATTGATATTAGAAGAGCAACACGGTAAGTCTGCAGGTTGCATTTCCATGGGAAACTGTTTTTTGGCTTTTTTGTTGTTGTTGTTCTGAGCAGTCTAGATATGAAAGCAGAAGAACTTGTAGAGCTAACTCCACATTAGTTATCAAAATAGTATTGCCCAGCAGTATTATGGTGAGGGTCCTTGCCATCTGAAAGTGCACTTTAGTACTTTACAGACCAACAAATGATACCTTTTGAAAGAAAGGTATCAACTCACCTTTGCTGGGTTTCAGCTATTATTTTGCTGTTACACTTTCAGTTTTTGGATTATAGATATTTTTTGTTTCAAATTAAGTGTTTCTAATGCCTGCAGAAAATCAATTATTTTAGTTTAATGTTGGAAAAAAGAAAATCGAATAGAAGTTCCAACCACAATATTAGCACAATTAGTTTAGTTGGTACTTGAGTGTCTATCTGAAGATATAAACATGGAGATGTAAAAAAAGTTTTGCTTTCTGTTTGTATTTTTTTGAAGGATTCTTCTGGAGAGTGGTGGGATTCTTCCTGAGAACATCCAAGATGATTCTGTCACAGACCAGAACCAAAATGTCACTTTCTGTACTGCATGCCACCCTGATAAATTTTATTCTCATTTTCGTGATGGTACTAACTTTGGTACACAAATTGGTTTCATATCAATCAAAGACTGAGATAGTATCCCTTATTAAGAATCACAGCATTGCAGGGGTTGGAAAGGATCTCTAGATATTATGTAGTCCAACCCTCCTGCCAAAGCAGGCTCCCTAGACCAGGTTGCACAGGTTCTAAAATAGTAAGAATGTAAAAAATCGACAGAATGTAGCCTCAGTTAATTCTACTGACCAACGATTGATATATTTATATTACTAATAAATTCAAAGTGTGCACTGTTTTCTTGCATAGAAAATTTACCTCTAGATGTTGCAGTAGATGTTGAAAGATCAGGTTGGATAGGGCTTTGAACAACCTGATGTAGCGGGAGTTGTACCTGCCCATGGCAGTTGGTTTGGAACTGGATGGGCTTAAAGGTCCCTACCAACCCAAATAATTCTACTGCTTTGATTCTACGAGATAGTTCTTGATGCATAAACAGTGAGACTTCCCATTCTCTTCAAGTTTGGTAGTGTTTTGTCCACTAGAGGTCAGTGCTAGCTCACTTTGCTCTTCCATCCTTGGCTGCATTGTGTGTTTGGGTTTTCAGACAGAATTTTGCAAAGCAAAAAAGAGTACTGTTGCCTATATCATCACCTGCCAAGTTATTCTGATATATGTGCTTGAAGAGAAATCTATTTTTCATTTTGTTGGGCTGTGATTCAGAGCTGACAAAACTGAAGATTTCCTTGTCCTCTGCGAGAACAGATATTTTAAAAACTTTTCTTTTACTTCAGAATGGTACTTGTCAGAGAAGGACATGGTTGGGAGTATGTTGCCCTCTGACTGTAACCATATTCCAAAAATATTTCCTCCAACTCTCCTACTATATTAGAAATATTATCCCCCTTCTCCTGTAGCACCACAGTTCGTCAGAATAAAAATCCAGTTGCCTCTTACAAACCTCACCATGACTTTCATCGTTCTTGGTTTCTGTAACTTCACTGTACTGATGTTCACAGACTGGAGGTTCAAGATCCAGGAGGAACAATACTCTGCAGCTTTATGCTACCAAGCAAGTTACTGCATGGCAGTTAATCATGTATGTAGCATCTGTATGTATTTTGTGGATGTATGTATGAGTATTGTCAACTTATTCCAGGTATGGTATAATATAACTATATGGTCATTTAAAGACTTGTCTTGATGCACTGGGTTAAGGAACAGCAACCTGCTTTCACCTTTCAGTTCCTCCTTTGCCCCAGTACCTTAGCGTGAACCACTTTATGGGCACTGATTGATGTAGCAGTGGAGTGATCCAGGCATCTTCCCTTCTGCTGTTTCAAGTGTGTAGGCAGCAGTGCCATGCTGTCTTCATTCAGTCCCTGCACCTACAGCTCTGACAGAGCTTGTCAGTTTCCTTCACCTAATCCTCTTCCCCGGTGGATTAAGAGTGTGCAATCAAAAGCAGTGGAGTTACTCAGCTTACAAGGTACTGCTCAGCTGCTGGAGCACATTACAGGTGCCCACTTGCCTGCTGTTAGCCCAGCTCACCTCCAAGATGGTTTTACACAAATGCATTTTGCTTTGTAGTGAGTAAAACGACCTTGCAACCATGCTAGTTACCACAGTTCAAATGCTCAAACAGCACAGTAACATGATACTGAAAGTCAGCCCTGACTTGTTAAGACTTGCTTCAGAACAACAGCAAAGACTTCTGTTTAGAAAAATACCATTTACAGGTCATGGTAGGGCTATGCAAGCTGGACAGAATGTGGGAATGAGAAGAGACACCACAGGCTTTACCATTTAGAAGGCAAATTGATTCCACTGTCTTTGTTCATTAGTTCTCTTGCACTGAATTACCTACACTGTAAACCTGTTAAGACAGGAAGTGGGCTTTTCTATGTGGACTATTGAAGTGCAGAACTCAGATAGGAAAATAATAATAATACTGAGTTTCCAAACAGGTTGAGTTGTATATCATGCAGAGTCGGTGCCAAAAATCACAGGACCACAGAGTTGTGAGGGTTGGAAGGAACCTCTCGAGAACATCTACTCCAATCCTCCCACCAAAGCAGGCTAATAACACATTTTATTTTGGATATTAAAAAAATGAAGAAAAAAAGCTTAAAGTGAGGTCATGATAAAAAGCAGGAAAAGTTATTTTGTGTTTGTATGGAGAGATTATTATTTACTCATTTTTTTATTACTGCTGCTCACTAAAGGTCCCAAGCAGATCATACCTGATTCACTACTGCTGGGGAAACTCTTAAAATGCTTCACAAGTTGTTCATCTGTGCCTTCCTATTGACCAAATCCCATTCATTAACCTCACTGATGAATATATTAGCTGCCTCTGCCCCATTATTAACTTATTAAATAGCATTATTAATTATGATTGTGGTTTGCCCTGAGGAGAGCACAAAGACACCATCACAATGAATATTGGTTTGGGTAAATATTACTGTGCAGTTAACATTTTTTGCTAATGTCAGTGCTGAACATGGGTCTCTTTAATTGCATTTATATATCAAAATGGAGTGTATGAAATATGTTTGAGAAAGGCTTTATTTTCTACCTCAGTAAAATGGTGATGCAGCACCACCACAGTTCTGGTGTCTTTTTCCCAACAGTAATGTGGTTTCGAAAGAGATTTATTTTGCCTCCCTCCTTCTTTCCCTCATGCACAATATTTGCCCATTGCTGTCTTTCTGTTCAGCATCACTCACTATCCCCCTGCAGGGACTATGTGTCCATCCTCTGCAGAGCACTACAATTGTTGCTTTCCATTATATGCATATGCCTTTTTATTTTTATTTATTTATTTATTTATTTAATTTAAGCAACATCATGAGACTTCTTTCCTCTAATCCATTCCCATTTTCCATGTTTCTGCAGGAACTCCTAATGCCTAGCCTATACAACAGGCAAGTCAATATTCCTGGATTCCCTCATTGCCATCCTCATTTCCACTCCATGCTCAATTTGCTAGTGGGTGATGCAGAGAGGGAGCTGCACTGAGCCCATTTGTCCTGAGGCTCAGTGTGTGTATATGTGCACGCTGATGTCATGTGCACTGGGCTTTTGTTCTCAGAGAGCCTAGGTCCTCTCCGAGCTGCAACCTCCTGTGCAGTAATTTAACAGGACAGTGAAGTGACAGGAGCAGCAAATCCTATATGTGACGGAGGAAATAATGTATTGACCTGCTGAGGGATTTACATCCCTCTGTGGATGGACTGCAAGCTCATCCTGTGAGGCGGACTTGTTCTACTTTCTGTTTCCAGCAGATACTACCCTGTGTTTCCAGATGAATGGTTCAGTTAGAAATGTATGTGGATTTAAGGACGGTCTCAGTTGGGTATATTGTTGTATCCAGGATTCTAGTAATTGCTATCTAGTATCATGTTTTCACAAGAACAAGAGCTTTTGCAGCTTTTCTTGCATTAAATACACAGTGCCTGTGGCCATGCGCTAAATAGCATTGCTAGCTTTCCCACAGGCACGCAGAGAAAGAGGAAGCTAGCTTTTTAAAGCAATCCCTCTGATATGTCATTAATAAGTGTTTAATTTATAGTAGCATCTCGTGTTACAAATACTTTGCTGCCTCTCTTTGTCTGCAAGATCATAGGGGTCAAAGGAGGCCCGCAGAAGAACTTCAGCAGCACAGTCCCTGGAGGACTGCAGGGCCGATGCCTCTGCTCCGCTTCTGCAAGTCTGACGTTGTGTCTCCAGGGCAACCTGGATTCTGACAGTCATGGGAGCAAGGGCATGAGATGGATTTCCATTTGATTCCCGCAACAGAAAAGGGATCTGAGACAAAATCAATATGCCACTACACTACAGAGTTCATTTTCACAATTAATTTATCCAAGAGATCGTTTCCCCTGTTCTTGTGCAGATGTGGTTCACGACTTTTAACTGTGATTATTTCTAAACATCTGAAAAGGGTTGTGACATGAAAATGTGGGGTGTGCCTGCTCATACAACAGAGCATTTCATAAGGGAAGCTAAAAGCAATGTTTGTATTTCAAGACGTATAGTTTCATTTTCTCTCATGTGATGTAATGTTTTTAGACAGTCATTCATAATTTTGGCCCACTGTTTTGGCTTAAAGTGATCTTATCAGTGACAGCAATAGAAAGCCCTATCTATCTGATGCATCTCTACATTTCTCTTTCAGCTCTGTCCTAAAGGAATATTCAAGTGCATTGAATTCAAGCACTGGTAAAGCAAAACATTTCTGTGCTCCTTTGGCTTTCTTTATTTGAAAGCTATGAGCTTGGCTTTCCTGCACAGGAATGAATCTCAATAATGTCAGTCCTAATAACAAAATTGTGGCAGATAGTTCAAAACTTCTAGTAGGTTTTAATAGGTGCTTCTAATAAGTGCTTTATAAAATCGGTATTAAATGAAACAGGGTTTTGCAGACCACTTTTTTTCTGAATCTCTGCTTTCTGTTTTACATTATTCCCAAAAAAATCTTTCAGAAGTTGAAAGATAAGCAGAGTAGGAAGTGAATTAGAGAAGCGCCTGTGGGTGTGTGGATATTTCTTGCCACATCTGATGCTGAGATTCTCCCCAGTTCCCTCAATTGGAGTGGAACCCTGGTTAGATTATCCCACCACTGAAACATCCCAGCTCCTGTAACCATGTGCTTACCAGTGGCTGCATCACAGATGTAGCCTTGATAGTGACATCTGTGTAACAGCATTCCCTCAGCCTGTTTTGATGCCAGCATAAGCAATGCTGTGGAAAAAAAATCCTTAGGCACAATGGTGAGATAGCCCTGAGCTACCCCACATTTACTTGAGATTTTTGGGGCTATAAATCAGTAGCAAGATTTTGTTCTTCATAAGACCGTGAAAGATAAAGATAGTTTTGAACACTGTCCTTATCTAGAGTGTATCTCAGTGCAACATGGCTTGGGTTTTAGTGTCTTGTCCAGTGTACAATTAGATTCTAAAAAATCACGTTTCTATCATTTCCTCTAAGAATGGCTTCCTAGGAGAAGACTGCCTGCACATATATTGACCACTAACTGCAAAATTCAGCTGAATTCCCTTCATTAGTTAATATTAGCATTTGGTATAGAAGTCTCCTTGCAGAAAATGCAGGCCCTACAACGTGGAGATCTCTCACTGCTCTGGCTTAAATGTTCTGTAGGACAAAGGGTGAAGATTCAAACAAAGCTGATGGTTGGTTTCATCGTCTTCAGAATGACACGTTTCCATCCGTCTTTCAGAGCAACTCCTCCTGTTCTGAAAATTAAGAACAGGCTGAGAATAAAACATTTTAAGCTGAAAATGTGCTGTTGTAAATTAAAACAAATGTTGAGACCTCAATTCACACTGAAAAGAGAGAGTCTACCATCCACAGAGCTAGCGTTCCTGTATTTGTGTATCCATGTGCATGAGTCAATCCTCTTACTTCTTCAGTAAACATTTCCTTCCTAGATTGTAGATTGTTATGCTCTCTTTGGTAAATGTTTAGATATGATATTTAACTCCATTAGTCTTTCATGAGATGATCCTTCCAGCCTTTAATTCTCTAAATTCTGCCCTATTAATGTCAATTTGGTGATAATCAGTTTTCACTTGCGTGCTCTTTCAGAAGGAGAATGACATTTGAACTTTGTCAAGGGACTGATTTCTTTTTTTACAAAGCTATGCTTCTCGGCACAAAAAAAAGCTCGACGGAGCCTTAATTGAATAACCTTGGCCTCCCTCTATTCCTTCTTTTTCAAAAGAGTCATACTCTATTGCACTTCAATTAGGATTTATTTTAGGCTCCCCTGCTAGAACTCATAATCTGTCACATTGTTCCAGAAGCAATCTTCATGAACGAGGCTCAACTCAGTAAGTGAAAAATAGTCGGTATTTTTGAGGTTGACTCAGGATTTATGGTAGGAGGACATTTTTAACTTTAGCAAAAAGCTTTAAAACCTAATGTTGGAAAGCTGACATAAGGAAACTTAGAGAAGGGTATAATTTCCCAGTTTCTGCAGTGAAAAAAAATAATAAAAAAGATGAACAGTGTGTGAGAGTGGTTATTCATCCCTTGAATTATGTTTGCATTTTTACATACTGATTTATCCTCATCTAGATGGATGAGACTGGAAGGAAAGGGTGATGTTCTGTGCCCACTGTTATAACAGATATCAGAGAGCAGGCACACAGCAGCATTCCTTTCACAAGTGAGTTAAAGACTGCCTGAGCTAAAGATGAACTGCTTTCTTTCAAGCCAATATTTGAGGCTGTAAAAACAGCCCGTCATTCCTGGGCTCTGCAGCAGGCTTGGAGCCTGCTATAGACAAACAGAAGCAGGGAACAAAAATCAGCCTTGGGATACAGCAAACCTGAAACAGATACTCATGCTGAGGCACTGCTGGACAGAAGAGACATTAAAAGACAGCATCATGATCATGAAGACATTTCTATGCCTGCAAATTAAAGATGTAGTGCAAGAGGAGCTCATCCATGTGGAAAAATTCCCTCCCTGCCACACTGTCAGAAACAGAGAGCAGTGTTGGCAAGCTTCTTCTTATGCTTAGCTGTTTTCCACAGTTGATAAAGCTGTTCAGGACATTGGTAGAGAGAGTCACTTGGGATTCAGTCCTGAAGGGTAAAGGGGTGTAGGTTGGCTGGTCGCTCCTTGAGAAGGAAGTCTTAAAGACACAGGAGCAGGCTATCCCCCCCATACCACAATATTAGTTGACATAGATGAAGAAGATGGGGAAGAAGACTGGCATAGGTGAACAGGAAGATTTTCCTGAGGCTCAAGGAGAAAAAGAGAGTCTTTCTCCAGTGGAAGAAGGGATGGGCAACTCAAGGAGGGTACAAAGAAGTTGTTAGGATGTGTAGGGAGAAAATTAGAAANCATGAAAATGTGGGGTGTGCCTGCTCATACAACAGAGCATTTCATAAGGGAAGCTAAAAGCAATGTTTGTATTTCAAGACGTATAGTTTCATTTTCTCTCATGTGATGTAATGTTTTTAGACAGTCATTCATAATTTTGGCCCACTGTTTTGGCTTAAAGTGATCTTATCAGTGACAGCAATAGAAAGCCCTATCTATCTGATGCATCTCTACATTTCTCTTTCAGCTCTGTCCTAAAGGAATATTCAAGTGCATTGAATTCAAGCACTGGTAAAGCAAAACATTTCTGTGCTCCTTTGGCTTTCTTTATTTGAAAGCTATGAGCTTGGCTTTCCTGCACAGGAATGAATCTCAATAATGTCAGTCCTAATAACAAAATTGTGGCAGATAGTTCAAAACTTCTAGTAGGTTTTAATAGGTGCTTCTAATAAGTGCTTTATAAAATCGGTATTAAATGAAACAGGGTTTTGCAGACCACTTTTTTTCTGAATCTCTGCTTTCTGTTTTACATTATTCCCAAAAAAATCTTTCAGAAGTTGAAAGATAAGCAGAGTAGGAAGTGAATTAGAGAAGCGCCTGTGGGTGTGTGGATATTTCTTGCCACATCTGATGCTGAGATTCTCCCCAGTTCCCTCAATTGGAGTGGAACCCTGGTTAGATTATCCCACCACTGAAACATCCCAGCTCCTGTAACCATGTGCTTACCAGTGGCTGCATCACAGATGTAGCCTTGATAGTGACATCTGTGTAACAGCATTCCCTCAGCCTGTTTTGATGCCAGCATAAGCAATGCTGTGGAAAAAAAATCCTTAGGCACAATGGTGAGATAGCCCTGAGCTACCCCACATTTACTTGAGATTTTTGGGGCTATAAATCAGTAGCAAGATTTTGTTCTTCATAAGACCGTGAAAGATAAAGATAGTTTTGAACACTGTCCTTATCTAGAGTGTATCTCAGTGCAACATGGCTTGGGTTTTAGTGTCTTGTCCAGTGTACAATTAGATTCTAAAAAATCACGTTTCTATCATTTCCTCTAAGAATGGCTTCCTAGGAGAAGACTGCCTGCACATATATTGACCACTAACTGCAAAATTCAGCTGAATTCCCTTCATTAGTTAATATTAGCATTTGGTATAGAAGTCTCCTTGCAGAAAATGCAGGCCCTACAACGTGGAGATCTCTCACTGCTCTGGCTTAAATGTTCTGTAGGACAAAGGGTGAAGATTCAAACAAAGCTGATGGTTGGTTTCATCGTCTTCAGAATGACACGTTTCCATCCGTCTTTCAGAGCAACTCCTCCTGTTCTGAAAATTAAGAACAGGCTGAGAATAAAACATTTTAAGCTGAAAATGTGCTGTTGTAAATTAAAACAAATGTTGAGACCTCAGTTCACGCTGAAAAGAGAGAGTCTACCATCCACAGAGCTAGCGTTCCTGTATTTGTGTATCCATGTGCATGAGTCAATCCTCTTATTTCTTCAGTAAACATTTCCTTCCTAGATTGTAGATTGTTATGCTCTCTTTGGTAAATGTTTAGCTATGATATTTAACTCCATTAGTCTTTCATGAGATGATCCTTCCAGCCTTTAATTCTCTAAATTCTGCCCTATTAATGTCAATTTGGTGATAATCAGTTTTCACTTGCGTGCTCTTTCAGAAGGAGAATGACATTTGAACTTTGTCAAGGGACTGATTTCTTTTTTTACAAAGCTATGCTTCTCGGCACAAAAAAAAGCTCGACGGAGCCTTAATTGAATAACCTTGGCCTCCCTCTATTCCTTCTTTTTCAAAAGAGTCATACTCTATTGCACTTCAATTAGGATTTATTTTAGGCTCCTCTGCTAGAACTCATAATCTGTCACATTGTTCCAGAAGCAATCTTCATGAACGAGGCTCAACTCAGTAAGTGAAAAATAGTCGGTATTTTTGAGGTTGACTCAGGATTTATGGTAGGAGGACATTTTTAACTTTAGCAAAAAGCTTTAAAACCTAATGTTGGAAAGCTGACATAAGGAAACTTAGAGAAGGGTATAATTTCCCAGTTTCTGCAGTGAAAAAAAATAATAAAAAAGATGAACAGTGTGTGAGAGTGGTTATTCATCCCTTGAATTATGTTTGCATTTTTACATACTGATTTATCCTCATCTAGATGGATGAGACTGGAAGGAAAGGGTGATGTTCTGTGCCCACTGTTATAACAGATATCAGAGAGCAGGCACACAGCAGCATTCCTTTCACAAGTGAGTTAAAGACTGCCTGAGCTAAAGATGAACTGCTTTCTTTCAAGCCAATATTTGAGGCTGTAAAAACAGCCCGTCATTCCTGGGCTCTGCAGCAGGCTTGGAGCCTGCTATAGACAAACAGAAGCAGGGAACAAAAATCAGCCTTGGGATACAGCAAACCTGAAACAGATACTCATGCTGAGGCACTGCTGGACAGAAGAGACATTAAAAGACAGCATCATGATCATGAAGACATTTCTATGCCTGCAAATTAAAGATGTAGTGCAAGAGGAGCTCATCCATGTGGAAAAATTCCCTCCCTGCCACACTGTCAGAAACAGAGAGCAGTGTTGGCAAGCTTCTTCTTATGCTTAGCTGTTTTCCACAGTTGATAAAGCTGTTCAGGACATTGGTAGAGAGAGTCACTTGGGATTCAGTCCTGAAGGGTAAAGGGGTGTAGGTTGGCTGGTCGCTCCTTGAGAAGGAAGTCTTAAAGACACAGGAGCAGGCTATCCCCCCCATACCACAATATTAGTTGACATAGATGAAGAAGATGGGGAAGAAGACTGGCATAGGTGAACAGGAAGATTTTCCTGAGGCTCAAGGAGAAAAAGAGAGTCTTTCTCCAGTGGAAGAAGGGATGGGCAACTCAAGGAGAGTACAAAGAAGTTGTTAGGATGTGTAGGGAGAAAATTAGAAAGGCAAAAGCCCAGTTTGAACTCTGCTTGGCCATTGAGGTAAAAGAGAACAAAAAACTTTTTTACAAATATATTAACAGTAAGAGGAAAGCTAAGGAGAATCTTTGTCTTTTACTGGATGTGGTGGGGAACGTGACCACTGAGGACAAGGAAAAAGCTGAGGTTCTCAATGCCTTCTTTACATCTCTCTTTAAAAGTCAGATCAATTATCCTCAAGGTAATCTATCCCCTGACCTGGAGGCCTTGGATGGGGAGCAGAATAAGCCCCCACAATTCAGGTGGAAACAGTTAGAGACTGACTACTCTACCTGGACTGCCACAAGTCCATTGGGCCAGACGGGATCCAGGTAAGGTTATGGAGCAGATCATCTTGAGGGAGATCACATGACATGTGCAGGACAAACAGGGGTCCAGGCCTATCCAGCATGAGTTCACAAAAGGCCAACCTGATCTCATTCTATGACTGAGTGACCCACCTGGTGAATGAGGGAAAGACTGTTGACACAAAAAGTCTTCCAGCAGAGTCTTCAACACTGTTTTCCACAGTATTCTCCTGAAGGAGCTGTCAGCCATGGTTTAGACAGATAGACTCTTTGCTGAGTAAAGAACTGGCCAGCGAGCTGGGTCCAGAGAGTGGTGGAGAATCAGTTAAATCCAGCTGGCAACCAGTCGTGAGTTATGTTACCCAGGGGTCAGCACTGGGACCTGTCCTGTACAATATCTTTATTGATGTTCTGGATGAGGGCATTGAGTGCACCTTCAGCACGTTTTCAAATGACATCAAGTTGGCTGGAAGTGTTGATCTGCTTGGGGATAGGAAGGCCCTACAGAGGGATCTGAACAGGTTGAATCACTGAGGCCAATGGGATGAAGCTCAACAAGATCAAGTGCCAGGTCCTGCACTGTGACCACAACAACCCCAGGCAATGCTACAGGCATGGGGCAGAGCGACTGGAAGACTGTGTAGAGGAAATGGACCTGGGGATATTGGTTGACACTCAGCTGAACATGAGCCAGCAGTGTGCCCAGACAACCAAGAAGGGAAATTGCCTCCTGGTTTGTATCAGCAATAGTGTTGTCAGCAGGAGTAGGGAGGTGGTCATGCTTCTGTACTCGGCACTGTTGAGGCTGCACCTTG
>VXAB01002534.1:329984-368174 GCA_013399175.1 Odontophorus gujanensis | reverse complement strand
GCCCACAGGGCAGCAGTTGCTGAGGCCTGAAATAGGCACAGCCCATGGAGAGCCCCTGCAGGAGCAGCCCTGGGCTGGAGCTGCAGAATTTGGAGAGGAGTCTGTGGTGAGCCTATGCTCGTCTGTTCTGCCTGTGATGGTAACCGCTGGGTGAACTCCCTGTCCTTATTTTGGCTCATGAACATTTTTTCATTATACTCTCTCTCTGTCCTGCTGAGGAATAGGAATGAAAGAGTGCATTGGTGGGTACCTGGCAGCTAGCACAGCTTGTCACCAAAAGAGGTTTATGTCTGGCGCAATCATGTGGAAAATGAACTTAAAGTAAATACAGCAATTTAGCTTTACCTCTTACACAGTGAAAGGAGAAAGTGCTCACTATTTTTTAGACAGGCTCAATTTAAATTACTGCATTTACGTGGTCTCCAATAGGGATGAAAACATGCATTCACTGTGTTTTATTGTTACAGTAAGGTTTATTTTCCTGAATACTAATCTAAGTCTTTCTAATATGGCATACCATGTCACATATATTTTTAGCACATTTTTTTCCAGACAGCATATACCTTTCAGTCATTTCACAAATTGAGTTTTTGAGATTCATTATAAAATGGAAAAAAACAAGGCAAATTTTAGACAGTTGTCTTTTGCAGCCTTGTACGCTTGCATCAATAGCTATCACAAGAAGGATGCAAAGGTCAGATGAGAAAATCAGCATCCCTTTGTTAAAGCACTATTTTGTGTTATAGAGATCACTCTTCCTACCAGTTTGACCCTATGCTTATGGCCCAATTATGCTGCTAAAAAAGGCTTTGGTAAAAGCAAGATACCTTTTACTGTATTTTTTCCTGTTGGAAAAATGGGCCCATGGTTTGAAAAATAGAGCACTGAAACTATTTTAATGGCCATCTGTGTTTAGGTCCCTTGTCAAAAAGAAAAGTTTGAAAGAAGGTATGTGACTATCCTGCTCGGTTATGCAGTTCAACCATGAAAGAAAGGGTGATTATTCTCCACCAGTTTTTGTGCATATTGCAAAACAAACAAGTGAAGAAACAAACAAACCAAATGTAATTTGCAGTCTGAAAAACAGTTTAAGTTTTATAAAAGTAATTCTCTGCTCTACTAACATGCTCTCACAAATGTGGTGAAATCCTGGCACAGCAAGTGACTTGAAAAATAAATTATAACATGACCCACTGTAAAGCAGAGCTACAGTTTCTTTCAATGCAGTCTGGTGCTAGGAATGGAAAGAAACCTCACAGGAGCAATGATGTGGTTTTGAAATCTCAAGCTCTGGTCTATAAACATTAGGAACTAAATTCAGTGATCTTAATGAGGCATCCAGGAGTAGCCTGGAAAGCGAGGACTAGTGAATAGGATGCAGGACCTACAGAAGACCTGTCACCCTCTGGGCTAGCAACNAAAAAAAAAAAAAAGGAAATTGCATTTCAAATTGCATGTGTAAATAAGTGCAATATATGCTCCCGAAGAGTGTTTGGCCATCTTTTTCTTCAGTTTTTATCAGTAAACAATCCTCCTTTGTGCGTCAGGCCTTTATACAGGAGGGAGCCTCAGCGAGCCATGAGGGTAAGATGGGCTGCAGGTAAGGTGATTACTTGGGCCTTTACCATTCATTAGTTAAAACTTGTTTAACTGAGTGCATGTGGCAAGATCCCTGCAGCCCAGGAGAGGCCTATGGTGAAGCAGCCTGTCCCCCTGAAAACTATGGACATCCACAGATCAGATCTGCATGTGCAGCCATGGAGGGGCCCACAGGGCAGCAGTTGCTGAGGCCTGAAATAGGCACAGCCCATGGAGAGCCCCTGCAGGAGCAGCCCTGGGCTGGAGCTGCAGAATTTGGAGAGGAGTCTGTGGTGAGCCTATGCTCGTCTGTTCTGCCTGTGATGGTAACCGCTGGGTGAACTCCCTGTCCTTATTTTGGCTCATGAACATTTTTTCATTATACTCTCTCTCTCTGTCCTGCTGAGGAATAGGAATGAAAGAGTGCATTGGTGGGTACCTGGCAGCTAGCACAGCTTGTCACCAAAAGAGGTTTATGTCTGGCGCAATCATGTGGAAAATGAACTTAAAGTAAATACAGCAATTTAGCTTTACCTCTTACACAGTGAAAGGAGAAAGTGCTCACTATTTTTTAGACAGGCTCAATTTAAATTACTGCATTTACGTGGTCTCCAATAGGGATGAAAACATGCATTCACTGTGTTTTATTGTTACAGTAAGGTTTATTTTCCTGAATACTAATCTAAGTCTTTCTAATATGGCATACCATGTCACATATATTTTTAGCACATTTTTTTCCAGACAGCATATACCTTTCAGTCATTTCACAAATTGAGTCTTTGAGATTCATTATAAAATGGAAAAAAACAAGGCAAATTTTAGACAGTTGTCTTTTGCAGCCTTGTACGCTTGCATCAATAGCTATCACAAGAAGGATGCAAAGGTCAGATGAGAAAATCAGCATCCCTTTGTTAAAGCACTATTTTGTGTTATAGAGATCACTCTTCCTACCAGTTTGACCCTATGCTTATGGCCCAATTATGCTGCTAAAAAAGGCTTTGGTAAAAGCAAGATACCTTTTACTGTATTTTTTCCTGTTGGAAAAATGGGCCCATGGTTTGAAAAATAGAGCACTGAAACTATTTTAATGGCCATCTGTGTTTAGGTCCCTTGTCAAAAAGAAAAGTTTGAAAGAAGGTATGTGACTATCCTGCTCGGTTATGCAGCTCAACCATGAAAGAAAGGGTGATTATTCTCCACCAGTTTTTGTGCATATTGCAAAACAAACAAGTGAAGAAACAAACAAACCAAATGTAATTTGCAGTCTGAAAAACAGTTTAAGTTTTATAAAAGTAATTCTCTGCTCTACTAACATGCTCTCACAAATGTGGTGAAATCCTGGCACAGCAAGTGACTTGAAAAATAAATTATAACATGACCCACTGTAAAGCAGAGCTACAGTTTCTTTCAATGCAGTCTGGTGCTAGGAATGGAAAGAAACCTCACAGGAGCAATGATGTGGTTTTGAAATCTCAAGCTCTGGTCTATAAACATTAGGAACTAAATTCAGTGATCTTAATGAGGCATCCAGGAGTAGCCTGGAAAGCGAGGACTAGTGAATAGGATGCAGGACCTACAGAAGACCTGTCACCCTCTGGGCTAGCAACTGATGGCGAGACAAAAGACCCTTGGATACCTCAAGAAACACATGTAGATATGTGTGGGCAGTTGTATCTTCCTGTATCTGTATCTAGAGGATGAGATGAACTTCCACTGTGTTGTCATCTTGTTGGGAATTGTGTAATGGCTTTCTTTTGTTGGCAAATATGTCCTTCTGACACTGTCTGGATCACAGACACCTCTAAGCTCTATGTGTCAGGCTGTGGCTCTCCTAGGCTGTGTACCACATAGGAATCAGAAATGTAGGAGATACGGGAGAGCAGTAGTTTAAGACACATTATCTTGCAGTCCTCAACAGGTCAGTAGCACCATCCAAGTGCTGCTACTAGCACAGATGGTCTCAGATTCAACTCCACAGGGTGTGTATGTCACTTCAAGTGAGCTTGTAGAGCTTGTAGATGTAGATGTATATTGACTTATGAGACTGTTTTGCAACACTGTAGAGGGCTGTGTGTGAGGGTCATTTCCCTTGTGAGGAACTACAGTGGAAAACCAAGAGACCCAAAGTGTCTGAGAGGAAGCTGAGAGAGTAGTTTCATTTTAAGCAGTCATTCCTTGTGTATCTTCTCACTGAGATACTACTTCCTGAGAAATTACAACACAGGGATTTATAAAAATGCCCAGATATGAAGGAAATTCCTTTCCTCAGTTGTCTTCTGCCAAAAGTTTATTTTCTTGCCAACATGTAAAGCCATAAAAGGCTTGAATGCCTTACCAGCAGGCCCACTGAATAGAGATGTGGGGGACAGAAAATGGCAAATGGATCTCCAATTACATTCAATTATTCTTCAGGGACTGCTGCCCTAGTTTGAACAAAGTGCATGGGTTAGAGTTTGAAGAGCAGGAAATTCATGTTTTTAGAGCCTCCCTACCTCCACCTACTCATACTGGAAACCTAAGTTGGCTGGCAAAGACAAGCAAAGTCTCAGTACAGCTCTGGGGTAAAACCAGGGAGGACAGAGCCAGGGTGACTGGCAATGCCTCGTCACAGAATGAGACAGTCTTGTTCTCTGAGCCAACCCTAGGAGAGCCCTGCTTAGGGAGTTTCTATGTTTTACACAGAGTATTAGAAAGCAAATGAAGAGAGAACGACACACTATCAGAAAATCATGTTTTATTCCACAGCTAATTGAGTGAGATGGATACTTACTATCTATGCATATTAGCTGTGCATTTTCACCAGCAATGAATGCAAGCCTGCGTGTTGTGCCCATAACAATCCATACCAGCAAGGTGACCCACTGTCACCACTGCTGCGCTCATCTCCTCACTGTGCTCACATCCACTGGCTGGTATCCATAAATATTCAGCAAGTCTTGCTGAATGTCGAAGAGTGCAATTATTTTTCTGCTTGGAGGAATTAAATTCCACACCTTTTCTTTATACACTCTTCCATATCAGATGCCATTCTATCAGACTTCCCCTCTGCTGCCATCTGTCACACACTAACAACATATAATGGGAGATATTGGTGGAAAGATTAAACCTTTACTACCATGCCACCAACAGCCACCTCTGATGTCATGGGCCAACATAAGGAAGCATTACTTTCAGAGTAGCCCTCATAAAGTATGTTCTATAGATAATGTACGTAAGTAGTAAAACTTATTTTATTTTATTAAGTATATAAAAAAGACGACACTGTAAAACTAGTGGGATACATGATCTCATTTTTGTGAAACTAACTTAGGAGGCTGGTTCAATAGAAGTGACCGCAGTTCATAGTGAGGTCTCCAGATGCTCATCAGATTTTTGATGAAATTGTACTCTTCCTGTTTTTCATTCTTGAAAGCAGTTGTTTACAAATGTATATACTGCCAAAAGTGATGATGTGAGTAAGGTGTGACTGTGAAGTGAGGGATATTTCCCTCTGCAAAGACAGGTCTGAGAAAAGTCTAGGTCAGAGATGTGATCATATTTTTGAGTTGAATGTCTGATTGCAACTCTATATGTTCCATTTGAAAATTTGTAGGCTGCGTATTTATGCTGACTGAAAATGAAGTTGCAAATAAACAAAAATAAAATAAAATAAAGGTAATTTTTTTTGCAATCTTGAAACCCATTCTCAAATTCCTTTATCACAGCGGAAAGCACAGCCACATGAATTTCTCTCTTCAGGGAGCTGTGATTAGCTTATGTCTCAGAACCCATAAGCTTGTGTGTCATGCTTTGAGCTACCACCACACTGTGCCCTGAGCCCTGTTTCCAGCCCAGATTGGGTTGGCAGCGCACCACTGTTTGGGAGCTGCTGAGAGGCCAGGCTGGGACATAGCCACTGTCATGATGGCATGGAGCAGGGGGTGGATGTACTGTCAGCAGTGCTGGGACACATGGGGCTCGGGGGCAGGACATGCCTGCACTGGAGGACTAGCTATCAGGCCATTACTAAACTGCTGCAGCAGAAATCAAAACGTCTGCCAAATGTCAATGCCTCTCAAAGTGTTACAAAGAAATGGCAGGCTAAGTTTTGTGAAATTTCCCCTTCCTAATGAAAATACAGTTATTTTTAAAAGAAACCATGTCAAGCAAAGCTTGGCTTAATGTCAAATAAGACAGTACCAAACTGACAGAGCCATCATGTAAAATAAAATATAATTAAAATGTACTTAAAAAAGTGGCAAGTTCTTCTCTCTTGCTTCAGATAATACTGTTATTCTTAACCCTCCATATGACAGACTCTTTAACAGGGTCTGTGGTGATAGGGCAGGGGGAAATGGCTTCAAGCTCAAAGAGAGGAAGTAGGCTTAGGTTAGACATAAGGAAAAAGTCTTTTACACTGAGGGTGATGAGGCACTGGAACAGGTTGCCTAGAGATGTGGTTAATGCCCCATCTCCGGAGACTTTCAAGGCCTGGCTGGATCAGGCCCTGGTAAATCGGTGTAGCTGTGGTGTCCCTGTTTATTGCAGGGGAGTTGGACTAGATGGCTTTCAAAGGTCCCTTCCAACTCTAAGGATTTTATGACTCTAACCTTAAAGACAATAAATAGCACAGGAAGATAAATACTTCTGATGAACCCTCCCCCCCACTGCTGTTGTCATGTTCAACCCATGAAGTATTATGTGGAAAACCCAGTGTCTTCTGTCAGATTAGTTGAACTCTCTGTGAGAAATATGGTCTTGTCAGAAGCCAGAATGACATGGTCGAGATCAAAGAAAAGCCCTCATAAAGCAAAATGGCTGAAAAGTGACAAGAATCAATTAAAACATATCTGAATGTTCTCCGTTCTGTAGAAATGTCACACTTCATTACAGTCAAGAGATGACAACCTGCCACTAAGCAGCATAAGTGATAGGGGTCAACAAATTAAAGAAACACATGTGTTTAATTGTTGTAACCACATGTACTGCATTTTGCCTAATTTTATTCAATGAAAACCTGAGAAAACATCTGTCATTCTCCTTAGAATCAAAACTGTGTAAAACTTAAGAATTCAAAAAGATGAGAAAAGGTTCAAAAGGCTATAGGAAGCATTCAGTCAGGCTTAGCATACACTTTTCTCCACATCAGGTGGGCATAGGGTGGATGTGCTGGTAGTCACAGCCTTGACACTATTTTTCTTTGTGCAGAATGAGTGGCATGTGCTGAGAAAACAATTTGCCTCATATTTGCAAACCTCTGTGTATAACCTCACTGCATATTGTCTAGTGATGTCAAAAATTAGTGGGGAGCCACTGAAAAGCTTATTTCCTGGGTCTTTGCTCTGACGTTGCCTTCCAGTATTCCCCACCTCTTTACTGTCAGATTTGGTTCGCCTCATTGTGTGTTATTACAAAGTTTCCAGAAAGGGTGTCAAAATACCTGTAAAAAAACAAGAAATCTTAGACTGTGAGAAAGAAATGAGATTTGACAACTTGTGAGGTTGAAGAAGGAGGATGAGGCAATTTTTTTTCTGAACGCAGCTCACACTCTTCTGCCTTATTCTTAGTAATATTTTCCCATGATTGCTTTAGGATATGACTGTGGACTGGAATGAAGTGACCTGTCATACACATTGTTCATAACTCATAGTGATGAGGGAATGATCTGGGGATTATCCATCTCCAAGATGGTCTGAGATTAGTCCTGAATAGTCAGAACTCCAGCTGTCTATCATCTTGGCAAAGGAAGTTCGAGTACAGATCCAGCTCAACAGCTGTGAATGTCTGGCCAACACTTTTGGCTGAAGACAGGAGGTGTGCTGCTATTTTTGTACTTTCTGCAATCGCTTGAGTGTCCTGACAGTTGTTTTAATGTGCCTTTTTCATTCAGGCTACATCTCAGAAGATCAGTGGCTTTGCCACTGGAGTAGATTGGAATTGGTTATTGTTTTCATAAAATCAGAATGACATACAAAATTATTTTTAGCGCATTTCCAGTGGTTCTCATCTGTAGTATTTGGCTCTTTGTTAAATTCTTGCATTTGTAGACGTACGTCATGTATCCAGAAAGCACTGTCTATTTGCATTGTTTTATGATGGCAGTGTTTATGAGTTGTGCTTTTTCATAAATTATTTCCCAGATGCATTCTAAACTTCTCCTAGTCTTTCACATCCAGTTTGTTACTGAGCAGCATTGTCAGATTAGTCATCTCACTTTTTATTAAAAAAATCAATCCATCAGTCATCATCAGACACACTGAACCAGATTTTGTATTGTGGCAGAGGAGAGCTCAACAGAAAGAAGGAGGTAAGAGTTTATGAGCCCCATGCAGACTGCTGACAGTAGTTGCTTGACTCCACTGTCACTTGTAGAGGAAGAGTTGGGGTGGTTTTTGGCCAGGGCTTCATCTGTAGAAGATCAGAGGATATTGCAAAACTCGATGACAGAATCTTCCATTCTTTTGTTGTTACCTTTTACATGGCACAGTACATTAAATTTCATGTCCTTGAAGGATCTCAGTAATTTATCTTAATAAATATGGAATTTTCCAGTGAGACTTCTTTTCTTTAAATTATTATTTTTTAATTTATCTTAATGTAACTCAGGAAAAATTCATTTGGTGAACCTGCTATCAGGTGAACCTGCTATCTAATCTATGCTAGACTGGATTATTATTATTATTTTTTTTTGGAATTGATAGTCATACGGCGACCAAATAATGAGGATGACAGATAATTAGAAAAAGCATATGGCTTCCTGCAACTTCATTATTCATGCCAGAAAATCATTGGGAAAACAGTGTTAGTACAATATATTCTGTGACAGTTGAGCTAGATCCTGCGTGGTTCTCAGACCGGATAAAGTGTAGGAGCAATAAAGAGAGCCCCCACAAATGGCACTGATTTTACTTGTCAGAAAATACCAGCAAACTTCTCTTATTATCAACCACTCTCCAGCAAAAACTCAAGATCTATCTGGTGATGTCAGTATCATGACACTGTTTCCTCATATGCTGATTGTGTGTTGGCTTTCACTGGAGTTGTTCGCTCTGTAAGAGTGTGCTCCTCAAGTGAGTGCAGACACATACAAAGTAACATCTGGGATTTAAGGACCAATGTGTAAGTTAATCTTGAAGTGATTAAAAATAAGAAAAACAAATAAAAAAGCTTTCAGTTTCTCAGTAGATCTGAAGTTTTCATTTTTATAGATTCTCAAAAAGTCACAATTCAGAAATGCAAAATTCTCCCTCCAGTATGGCAGTGGGAATGACATCTCCGAGCTCACTTATTCATCCTATTTTAGTCCTCAAACTGCTTTTGTGTTGTAGGAATGCTGAGGTTGTGCTGAATAACTAGATGCTAGTCACTGGACTTGTCCTTAACTGCCTTTGCCTCTCATAGCTCAGAAGTTGACAAGCACGTGTGCTTCATTGCTAAGCAGATGTATAAGATTTGTTATAAAACTGCTCAGTTTTAGGGCTGTTTATTCCTATTATTTATCCATTTATTTACCATTTTCCCTCTATTATTATCTATAGGTCTTAGCCAGTGTGGTATGAATTAGGAAGGTTTCTAAGATGCTACTGTCCGTGCTGCTATTTTGCAATCCTCTTTTTTCTTTGTGATATTCATTGTCAGTGTTTGATCACCTACGACATACAGCTGATTAGTGTAGGACACTTCAGGCATACTGATTTCTGTGAATTTTGATCTCCAGTGGTTATTTGGGAGAAGAGATTACAAATGAACCTATCAATGCAATTCCCATGTGTTTTATAATGGGAGTAAACTTCTCATTTTATTAACGATGAATTGAGATAAAGGAACTAAAATTTCAAGTGAGATTGACTCTCCTGGACAAATCATAATTTAGTTCTTGAGACTTGACAGTGGAATATTTTCTAAGAGTATTTCTCTACAATGCAATCTCTTCAACCTGTGACAAAGATTTGCTAATATCTAACAGCTGTCTTGTATTCCTTATGAGCACAGTATGCAGCATGTCTGTGGTCCAGCTACATACAAAGCAACGTGGATTTGACCAGTGGCTTTTTAAAGCTCTGTATCAAGCATAAAACTTAACAACATCTGCATTTCTCCCTTTCTGTTCTTGTTTTTTCTCAATAGGATGATCCAGTAGTGATGGCCACCCAGCAATTTTTCAGCCACGTAAGAGGATACTAATGAAGCTTTTTATCCCTGATCTGCACGGTTTATAACAACATAAAAGCAGATTATTTTTTTTTTCTCCCCATTTGGAATACACATTCAGCATCAGGTGCAATGATAACAAGCCATTGAGTAGGACAATTAGTAATGATTGGACCTAGGTACTCATAATTTAGCTATATTTAGAAGGTGCTAGAAAACAATTAAAAGAGATGCTTTAGGATGAGAACAAATTGGCTGTGGTGTAAAGGGCACATGAGAAATCTATCTTATCTACACACTGTGTTTATTTCTGTCAAAAATAGGTAATAAGTTGTATGTAGGAATGCCAAAATAAGACCCTTCCAGCCTGTCTTCCTCTTCTGTATTTTTTCTTTTTCAGTGGTTTTCAAGAGCATTCACTAAGGAGAGTGAATAACTGTAGAGAAATATAAAGATCACATATTCCAACCAACCGAAAAAAAAAAGAAATAACTTAAGGACACACAAAGCAAGTGTGCTGAATAGAACATTTTGCTGAGCAACTTGAAAAAGAAGTTAAACGCCTTTGAGTATAAATCTCACAAAATTCACAACCCACAGCTGTGACTCAGAAGGAAAAGAAGGAAAGATCTCTATTAAAATGTCAGCCTTGTCATTTTTTCCATTTTCCATTTACTTAATTCTTTAAGGAAAAACTTTGTTCATTAATGCTACTCTTTATTCTTGGTAGCAGTCATGCTCTGGTGAATGCTTTTATTCACATTCAGTCCAGAAACTTGAACTCTCTTATAAAAAAGTGACATCTTTTTTATAGCTGGTCAAGAGCTTATCATCATCAGGAATAGGAGAGCAGAAGACAATGGAATGAACTAGGAACTTTCCTTCTGTTAGTCTTTAGAAACACATACTTTCAGGATTTGAACTCTTAAGTTATGACAGTACTGGAGGGGACCATTTATTAACACTGGAGTACACACTATTTTTGAATTCCTCACAGAACTCTCAGCTGTAAGAGATAACACCAAGTAGAAAGAGGTAGCAAAAACTGCCCTTGCCTCTTTCCAGGAAAAAACTCTGATTGCACAATGTCCTCATGAGGAGCTGAACACGGTCTACTGAGTGTTCATAATGGCTAGTCATCACCAAGGAGCAGAGGGGTTGTCCTCAGACCGTATTTCCATCTTCTGAGAGAGCCAGAGTAGAGTGTGGTGATCCTGTGGTAGGCATAGATCCCTCAAGTTCCACAGCCATCAGAAGACCAAATCTGAACAGTTTCATGCAGTACCAAATTGTAGGATAAATTATATGGAGATCCTCAAATTATTATTAATTTACAAACTCCCTCATAAAGAATTTTCCATGGGCTTACATGGTATGAGTCACTCAGACATCTTTTGCATCCAAACAGTCATAAGAGTATGCTTCCTGGGAGGAATGAACACTGCAATTATGTACCTGTTACTTAAATTTGACAAGAAATGTCATGTTTAAGGCTACAATTAATTGTTTTAGTAAGCCTAATTGTGAGTGGCACCCACTACTTGCTTTTCAGATGAGCAGATAATTGGAAATATGCTCTTTTATAATCTCTGAGTGGGTCTCTCAGGAAAACTAATTTATCTGTTTGTTAGGTCATTCAGGGAGAACAGAGCTGTACTTCAACATGCCCCCTTCAGCTTCTAGTTGTTGTGATGATCTACTTACTCTGTGTTTACTCTACGGTGTGAATAATGCCTGTTTCAGTATTCAGAGGTACTGTTGGAGTCAGGGACTGCTCTGTGCCAGCAGTGGCTTCATAGTCCTTCTCATAATGTTTTCCTGGGATGCATGATAGCTTTGGTAAATCGTTATCATTCCACTGAACCTTCTGTAAAATGGGCCTGCAATAGTTGGCAGCTGTCTGCCCTAGCCTCCACATACTTCCTTTACCATGTTCCAAAATGTTGCCTACTTGGACTCCTTTATCTCCCTTCCTCAACACATCCACTCCTCTTTTACTGTTGTGTTTCCCAGAGGTTGCCTTCTCCTCTTCTCCATCTGAGCCCTAATCCCTGGTTTCTTACCTGCATCCTGGCCAGCTGTTAGTTCTTGTGGTGCCTGTGAAAAGCCCATCATAACCACCATAGCCCAAAACAGCTGGTTGCGCAGGAACATTGTAGGGTTACCAGCCCAGGCTTCATTTCCTGCCACATCCATGTTAGAATCATAGAATGATTTAGGTTGGTAACGGACATTAAGTCTCATCTAGTTCAACCCACTCTACACGGGAGGCTCATTAATTATGGAGATTTCAGTAAATCAGGTTGCTCAGACCCGCATCCAATCTGACCTTGATCACTTCCCATGATGGGACATATATATCTTTTCTGTGCAAACTGTATCATCACCTTCATTGTGGAAAGTGTCTTCCTTATATCCAGAAGTATTAACCTTTGGGAACTGGGATCTCATGACATCTGGGACCTTGCTTATGAAAATTTAACTGTCAGATCTTTTCCTCTGATTGGGAGTAGACATCTTGGAGGACAGGAAAGAGAGTAAATGTGGCTCCACTTCCTGTATCTTTTAAGCTTTTACTAATGCAGTCTCGCAGCTGAAGTGTGTACATCTTTCCTATGGAAAGAATCTATCTTGTGAGATCTCACTTGCTTCATCTTCGTTCCTCAGAGACTCCAAGATGAATGCAGTAGTCTTGGGCAGGTGCAAATGAGACTAAGATGCATTAAAGTGAGGGCTGTACAGCTAATGCAGAGCAGAAATGAAACCATTTTAATCTTCAGTTTCTCACAGCCGTAGTGTGTGCTGAGCTGGGCATCTTCATTTTGTAATTATAACACAATGATTTCACAAGGCACCTGCAAGCTGAGCTGTGTCAGCAGATAGAGACAGCATTACAAGTTCATCCTCCACATTGGACAAACTCTAGGGAAGCAAATGTACTTAATGTGTTTGTAGGATTTCATTAAGTAGGGCATTTAGGACACTGCTTTCCATTGCAGTAGCATGTTATAATTTGAACCAGCTACTTGTCTCTGTATATCTGAAAAAATAGTTTCTCACTTTGATATCAAGAAATATCCTTATGCTAATACCTTTTAAATGGATATATCATATCATACTCCTTCCTTCCTTCCTTCCTTCCTTCCTTCCTTCCTTCCTTCCTTCCTTCCTTCCTTCCATCTTTTCTCTCTCTCTCTTTCTCTCTCTCTCTCTCTTTATTTCTTCATTTTACTTTTAACAAAAAAGCTGGTGTGAAAAACAGACTGGCTTTCATCAAACTGACTCCCAAAAATCTTCCTGCGGACTGATCTATATTTCATTAGATGAAGTACAGAAGAGGCTATATCCCTCTTGATTTATGAGAGTAAGCTTTATGAGAAATATGAACTGTATAATGCAGCTGATCCATCATTCAGAAATAACTATTACTAACTCTAGCCAAAATCAAAATTCTCTTGGGTTGCTACCCAGTGATTATACAAGAAAATTTTCCAGACATCCAAGAATACTACAGCATGGATAAATCGGCCTTCAGACCAAGTGCTATTCTAGAAGGTGTATATTCTTGGAAAAAGGATCATTAATCTCAGTTTTTACCTGAATTAATACACTCAAAGGCTGACAACACTCTTTTACTTGAGATATTTGTATAGCAGCAGGAAAGGAGAGAGGGTCTTAAAAGATCTGATGAAGATCTTGTGATCCTGCATGCAGTAATTGGTGTAACAGATAATGTCACTTCTCCTAAATAGTCTGAAATATTTTGACCACTACATTTACAACAGACATGATATTTCCAGATACACACGTTGTAAGGGAACTCATCCCATTTCTGAAGACTAGGTTAAAGCTTTTGGTATGGGTTCATGGTGAGACTGTGTTGGTCTGCTGAACCAACAATGCTTTAAGGATGCTTGTGCATTCTATATGTGCAGCAAATAGAACACAAGACACAGTTTTGGGTAGGCCTTGAAGGAAAACTATGTTTGAGATGAACAGGTCTGTGTTATGGCTTACTCTTGCATTTTGCACTGTGGGAGGATTTTGTTTTCTGAACTGCAGTACAATGGGTAATTTGCACAGTCAAGACAAATCCATGTCTTACCTCAGTGGCATGTTCAGTGTTTGTATCAATCTCAGCGAATGTTTTTGGCCAGGAATATTTTCACCCAGAGGGCTAGTGCTGGAGCTGAAGCCCCAAGCATTGCATTTTCACATGGGCACTGAAATTGCTGGGTAAGATCCTGAAGTGCTTTCATCTTCCAGCGCCAGAGAACACACATTATCTCAGGCAAAAGTAAAGGATGGCATCTTCCTCAGAATGTGTGCCTAGAGAACTGTCTTGTAAAGAGAGAAATACAGGAAACTGCAGTGATTCATGGTACATGGCCTGTTGCTTCGCAGGTAATTGGGAATTAACTTCTGCCTGTTATGAAAATGGCAAGGTCTGCCCTCCAACCTCTTCTAAAAGATGGAGGCAGTTGCCATCCTCTGCTCCAAAGAGATCCTTTTGTGTGAGTTCTTCATGGGACATCTATGTCTAAAGAAAGATACTTCCTTATCTTTGGTGGTTTTTCCTGTTAAGTAGTCTTGTACTCCTCCCCAAAACTAACTAACTACTGTGAAACCTACTTTAAGGTAATGTGTGGTAACTCCCCCTGGCATGGATTCTAGGTGCCAAGGTCCCCTTTGTGAGTGTGGCCCGAGGTGACTGTCCAGAGTCTTGGATAATGCTTGAGAACAGAAGATGCACTTGTCCCAACTGTGACCACTGATCTAACTCAGGGATTGCAGACTTCCTCTTCCCATCAGCTGCATCCTGTACTTGGCACCTACATTTATTGAGCTGCTTCCTGTCATCAGTGTTTGCATCCTATTGCTGAATCTCAGCTGTAAG
Source organism: Odontophorus gujanensis (assembly GCA_013399175.1). NCBI lineage: Eukaryota > Metazoa > Chordata > Aves > Galliformes > Odontophoridae > Odontophorus > Odontophorus gujanensis. The sequence goes on along the minus strand of VXAB01002534.1, from coordinate 353,569 downwards.
CCTAGATGAACCTCATTCAACCCAAGGGCCATATGACTACTCTTACACTTACTGTGTGTACCCTACTCATAGTTCTTCACGATATTACTGTTCTTATATTCTTAGTGAACTAGTCTTCTGTGCTAATTATGGATTTAATTTCTTTTCATAATGCTTGATTTTTAAACAGGAAAAGGAAAAACTGTCATCTTCATCCTTAGGAGGGTGAAGCCACTCCTGAATTTGAGTATTACCTCTGAAACTGTTTTCTATTATTGAGCAGGTCATGTAATCTCTAAATATATCAGAGATTGGTGGTAGCATCTTTAAAGTGGTGATAATGATGATCTCAATGGTTTTTCCAGGTAGAAAGTGATAAAGCTTGTAAGAACACTTCAAAAAGGTAAAGCAGGATCTGACCAGTAAATTTCTATTTAAAGATGATGCTGATTACACAGAATTTTAAGTATAAGGAGAAAATGAAGAGTGTGGGCAGGTGGGATTGACTGGTAAAATTGGATGAGGAAAAGGTGAACCTGCGGCTTTTGCTTGGACTCAATGTAGAAACCAGATAGGTTTGAGATGCTTTGACTCATCAAGGCTCTGTGAGGATCTGGATTTGCTCAGTCCAAAATCTCCCACCACAGCCAGATGGTCTATACCTAATGAACTGAAAACACACCATTCTGTATGCTTCTGATCTCTCCTGCACAGCGGACATGGATCTATCATGCCATCTGTTCTAAGTACATTAAAAAAAAGCCCTGTTGGAGCTTCATGACACTGCTTCTTGACAGACTTCCACATTGCATTGTTTCTGTTTTCTCTTTGAAACCTACCTTTCTGTATATGATTCATAAGTTTAATGGTATCTTTATGTATTGTGTGTTTCATTCATTTTCATCAAGACTCACAGGAAGATAATTTAACTACTGGACAATTTACATACATACATATTTAGAAGAGAAATTGTCAATCAACTCTAAAAGATTTTCTTGTAAATGGAAAAAATATTCAAGGTTTTAATGTCATTTTAGTCGTTGAAAACAGCTTGGGAATGACTTTGTTTTGCAATAAGTTGCATTTTCAGAATTAGCTACTTGAAGGCAATACTTAAGTACTCAGTTATCATTTTTACCTCTTCGAAATGTTGAGCATAATTGTTCATTTATGTTCAGTTATAAGTAGCATACTTAAAAAAGCTAAAGCTGAGAGAAAATGGTAGGTCTCAAAAACAGTAGAAAGTTTTAAGAAAGGATTAATTTTTCCCACGTTCCCAAGGATCATGGTATTTGTTAAAGCTACTGTTTCTCACCTCATCTCTAGGAAATTAGCATGATATTTTTTATTGTTTATCTAAGTCACCATACTCAAAAAGCATAGGGAAGTATGTCTTGTCAGTGTAATTCTTTGTTTCTAGAAGAATAAGGTCTGAGGCATAAAAGCAGAACTGGGCTAGATGCAGTTTATCCAGTTTGGTAACATAGCCTGTTAAAATCACAGCTGAATCCTGAATGACCTTGAAGTTTGTTCTAAAAAGTTTTTTTTTTTTCTGCTAAGGATAATTCTTCTTCCAGAAACTGTGCCTACCAGGTTTCTCCTTATTTTGCTGAACATCTGAATGCCTTGGCAGTCCTTGCTATTGGCTCTGTCCCCCTGCTTCGATCTTCAACTCAAAATAGGGAAAAAAAATAAGGCAAGGGAAAGAAGCCGGTTGTGATTTTTATTGTGTTTCACTGAACATCCTAAACTCTTCTTCCTTCCATAATATGGTGATTTGAGACTTAGAGAGCTTAACCCGTATATAAAGCATAAACCTTTAGAGAAATGGAATATAATGCTACAATGGCAAGACGAGGAGTGTGGAAAAAGATAGACATTAGGTTTAGTGAAAATGATGAGCAGATAAACATATGCTTTGCAATCTTGTCGACAGTTTAATTTTGCTACATTCTTCTCGTCTTCATTAAAATGAAAAATAAGTCAATCTGGCAATATCTGGTGTCTTGCACACGCAGCATCTAGTGCCCATATACATTTAGTGACCTTCATTCGACTGAAATAATGAAATAGACAATAGTTTCATTCACATTTAAACTACTGTCTAGGCTCCATTAATAGCCAGGACATTATTATAATTTTTGTATATGATTCATCTGAAGTTAAAATAAGTGTCTACCATCAATCACTTGAATTGTGACCTGAAAATACCTATTCCCCATTGTTGTCTGGAAGGGGAACCAGGGAGAACATCTCGAGCAGAGGCATTTTTGCTGAAGGCTTCATAGAGCTAGGTCCCTATTAACATACTGCTTTCTGAAGGGAGAGACAGAAACAACTTTCTAAGCCAAAGATTAGTACAGGTTGAGCAACTTATTTTCTCAGTGTTTCAGATAGCTTAGGGTTTTTTTTTTTTACACTTCCAGCCCTAAGCAGTTTTGTGCTATTGTTATTATGTTGTTAATAACTGTTTTTATCAGCCAGATATTTACGCAGGAGGTAGCTCCATTTTGGTACTGAGCAAAATGACCTTTCTTAATTAGTTTCCATATTAAGCTGCAAAATGTTCTGGACTCCATTGGGCTGAGAGTCATTAGATACATTCAAGCTATTACTGTTTCATTATCATTTTTTCCTCATCGTTCCTTCTTTTTTTTTTTTTTCCACAGGTTTCCTCATTTCCGTATTTGTCCTAGTCACTTCTAAGCAGGTGTTTTCAGTGCAGCTTCCAGACTTTGTTATCCCTACCTCTTACCATTCAGAATGGGTCAATTAGGCTACAACTCCCGTATCTTAGAAGAGCAGAACTGCATTCTGTCCTAATAAAATAGGCTTTAAGTCAGGACAGATGTGTTATTCTCCCTGTAAAGTGGCCTTATTCTGCAATTCTGCTTTTTGGACTGTGCTCATTCAAAACTTTATTTTCTTCTTTTTTGAGTATTTTAATCCATCTTCTTTGAGGAGATTTCTACTGCTTTGCTCTTGTAGTGGAGCTCCTATCAAACCATAGCTTGATAACATGGAAACAACAAGATCTTGTCTGAGAATGACATTAATTAGGTAAGTCATTGGGATCATATACATGACGTGCCAACCATGCAGAAAGACAGAGAAATGGTCAGTGAACATCTAGAATTTATTTCTGAGACAAATTTTCATTTGTTTTCTCAAGTGCCTGTTGATTCCCCAGTACTTAAATTTGAATAGTACTTCATTTCACCTTATTACTTTGCATTGATCATATTCATATAATACACCTAGGAACACTGGTAAAGATTAGGGCCCTATTGTGCTAGCTCCTGTGAGGGACATGTCCAGAGAACGTTCCCTCACTGAAAACTCCTTGCTTTTTATTTCAGTTGTGGGTGAAATCTCAGTAAATTCTTCTGCCTTCTGCACTGAGCAGTGCTGCCTGTGACCATAGTTATTGGTTCCTAGGTCATGAGAGGTGGGTGCTGTCCACGTGACAGTCCAGATGGAGTAGTAGATCTCTAACTGTTTCCACCTGAACTGTAGGGAATTTATTTGGCTCTCCATCCCAGAATTCCAAATTAGGGTAGGCTACTCCAAGGATAACTAGTCTGAGTATTAAAGGCAGACGTAAGTTTGGCACTGAGAATCTGAGCCTTTTCTTTATCCTTGGTGGTCATGTTTCTCAGTGACCAGTAAAGAATGAAGATTCTCCTCAGCCCTCCTCTTACTGTTAATACATTTGTAAAAATGATTTTCGTTCTCTTTTATCCAATGATACAACACCACTTCTGAGTATTCCAGCTCAACCCAAGGAATTAATTTCCCACACAGCAGAGCAGGATTAAGGAGAATTTGGCTGCCTGCTTTCTCCAGTCCATGTTTCCTTCCTCATCCTTCCTTTGCCCCTAGCTTGTTCTTCAAATATCTTGTGGGCTTCTTTTCTCTTCTGCTGACTTTGCTGGTTTGCTTTATCGCCACAAAAATTGGTGGTAAATGAGGTGTGACATATAATAACTGTGTTCCCTGTAGGCCTTAAACTGTAAAGGTAATGCATCTGAAAACAAACAAGCAAACAGAGGAGAAAACAACGAAATCAATCACAGACTAGAGGGGTGTGTGTTGTAGTCAATACTCTATTTGGACTTAGAAATGCTCATCTGAGGAAGAAAGAACAGAAACTTGAAGTGTGTTTGGTAAAGAATCTTTCAGACTCTTGGAGGAGGTTAAACATAATTGTCCTTCCTTTTTTTAGTTTCTTGCTTCACAATGACACTAGCAGAAGGGGGGTAAACAAGTTGGAGAGCTCAGTGTTGGACCAGATAATGATGTGAACATCCATACTTTCTGGATGAGCCCACTTCTCAGGGGCAAACTGGCCTAGGAACCCAGTCTCCTGCATGTGGAAGCATCACTCTAGAGCCATGCTACTCCTATTCCCAGATGATGTTTAAGAATCCTGTCCCCTGGGTGTATATTGCTGGTGGAGAAATGCATCTGTTCATTTATCATTAACAGATTAATTTCTAATCAGAATTTGTAAGCAATTGTAAACGTAACAGCTTTCTGTCAACAAATGCTATTTGAAAGAAATACTTTAATGGTTGTGTGCTATAGTTGTGCCAAAATATTTGTGGGAAATCATCAAAATATTTGCTTACTAAAAGCTTGTAGCATTTCAATTTGACTTTATTATTATCACACTCATTTGATTAAAAATGAGACAGCTGAAACAAAATCAGGAAGAACAGTCAAAGTGAAGTACTATTTCTGTTGTTCTTTTGTGATGTAGGATAGAGAAAGCAAAATACCAATGTCTGAAAGTTTCCCCAGGAAAGAAATCTGTATTTCAGTAGCTTGAATTTTAATATTAATATCCCTTCCTACGTAAACAGCTTGGTTTTTTCATCTGTGCTGGAAAATAAATGAGAACCAGACTTCCTAATTCTGGATATACATACAGAAAAGAAAGTGGTGCAATTTCTGAGAAGTACAATTTGTTTTCCCTCTGCCTCCTGGCTACATTTAATTAGCCCAATATTGTAATTAAAACCCATTTGTCTACACCTTTAAGTACAGATCCACTCTAAGAATAGCAGGAAGAATGCTTGCTTTGTTTAGGACATGTCATTCACTGCCAAAAATAGAAGTTATCCAAACAAAATGTAATAATTTGTCTTTCTTATAATCCTGAACATTTGTTCCAATATTTGTTCACTTTTCCAGAACTGTCTTAATTAAACTTCTGTAATCTATGTTTGCATACCAAATGTGGTGATTTCATTATTCAGAAGACATGGAGCTGGCATGCATTCCAAAGCTTCCAAAGTGAGGGTGTTTTTATGGAAATGAAAGTTTATCATTTCTGGAGTCATATAAGAAGCATTGTTTTTAATGTGAAACTAATTCTAACTGAAAATGCTGCAGTTTTGCCTCTGATTAAAAAGAAGTACAACAGCATATGAACTATAATAACAACCTTTGTGTTTGTTTGACAGTCACTGGCTAGAAAATTTCAATCCAAGTGCAAAGCAACTATGTGAAGCAAAGTTCATTGTACTGACAGGAAAGATTACTCTTTATTTAGCTTTTTTGGGGTTATATGGATCAAACCTTGCATTCCAAGGTAGGAGTGATGTTAAAGGAAACATCTTCATTGCCTCTGCATCACTTAAAAATAGTACATTACACTCTAGGAACAGCAGTAACCTAAAATCCACTCAAGCCTGTCCAAATCAGACACTTCTCTCCTGACCAGCAATCCTTAGTGATGCCTAAATCCAGAAGAACCCACAAGGACAGGCCTGATTTAAATCATAACCCTCTGAAATGGTATTTGTCACTTAGCACATTTTGATAGATTTAGGTTCTTATTTCTTCTCCAGCTGGAATGAAAATGCTGCCTTAATCTCAAAACTGGATTTGAGTTTCTGTTCTGCAATCTCCTGATTGTTAACAGACCATGTCTTCATGTATGACTGCCTGCCTTCTACCTGACCAAGGGGAAATGCTTCAATGAGTTTGCATGGACAGGTCACCCTTGCTTTGTCATACCTTACAGTTGGACCACAGGACAAAAATATGATCAGACCCTTTTCTTTTATGACTCCATATACATTCAGAAAAGGGAAAGGATATTAATCTTTGGGTTTGAAAGTTTTATTTCTTTTAATAGAACAGTGTTCTCTTTTGCTATCCTAGTTTCTACAGGGAAAACAGAATACCTGAGGATCTCAGTATCTGGGACTGGGTGGGTCTTTCAATAACTAAGGAAGTAAACAGGCTGTATCTCCTGTCTATCTTTGAATTACTAGAAAAACTCTTGCTTAAACAATTCAAGGAGTTGTCGAATCTGTACTTATTTCAGTTACCTTTTTAATGATGTGGGTAACAATCTCAGTAGTTTAATGCACAATATCTCAATGACTTTAAAGAGATTAGGTTGGACATTAGGAAATACATACTCTCTCTGGGAGTGGTCAGGTGCTGGATCAGGCTGAAACAGACTGACCTGGAAGACTTCCCCTTGCATTTTCCAGAAGCTACCAAAAGAATTTCCAAACATATTCTGTTGGCTTTTTTTTGTTTGCTTGTTTGTTTTTCCTGGGCTCCACACATTTAGGTGTGAATGCTTTTTCCTTATTTTGAAACTACTTTTTGAATGTAGATATTTTCCTCTGATAGGAAATGGATGGGAGCATGATGGTGTCCAGCTATCTAACCTAGACCAAGACACTGCTTCCTCCTGTTTGTCTCTGGAAATGAATGCTATGCTCCCTTTTCCCCACAGCCTGTGAAAAGCTGTCACTTCTCAGAAGAATGAGAAATTGTGTCTGTTCTTTGTGCTCCTTTTTAAACTCACTGTCTTGTGCTTGTCATTGCTTTGGTTTTCTCTCTGCTTCTTCTAGTAGCTCTTTGGGGGGGTTGATCACTCCTGCAGACAGATTGGAACTGGGCATACATGGGCAAACTGCTATACAGCCCTGCTTTGCTGAAGACCAGGCACATAAGCAGTCCTTTTGTTTGAGGAATCACAAAAGCTTCTTCCTTCTTACCCTCAGGTACAGCATAGCCTGGACTGCCCTTTTCCTAGGACAGTGCACCTTTGTGATGAACTGTTTGGTCTGCTGTTAAAGCTACCAGGACCTAGATCATTGGTATCACTATAGACTGGAGAGGTGGAAAGACCTAATGATCCTATTTCATCTGTGTTTGAATTACTGCTTTTAAAACAGTTGCCTCAGTTCCACAGAAAGAGCCAGAGCAGGGAAACCGCTGTATCATACTTCCCCCAAGGAATTTTTGAGTGTGTATAGCTGTGTATAGCTTCGCTGGTTCTGAAAAAAAGAGAACTGGTTTACTTCAGTGCTGCTGTGTTCATCTAAGCCCTGACACACAACAGATGGAGTAGCTTGGATTTGGTGCCTCATGTCATCCCAAACCAGTTTTCTCTTCCAGTGCCCTGCTTAGTGAAGCTGTGTTCCAGGAATACTTCTCAACACCACCCTCCTCTGTGCCCAAAGTTTTGTTTCAGCCTCACCTGAACATGTACACACCTCTTTGCTCTTACACTTTGAAAGACTGAAAGATGTATGAGATAAACTGCCTTCCTAGAGTTAGTGGGTCAGTGAGTGTCCACACTCTCAGTCTGTCACTACTTTGCTTTCCACTGAGATGATTAGAGAAATATGAAGCCTCCTGTAACCTCTCTAATCAGCTTCTACTGCAGTCTCAGTGAGGTCCAGCAGATCCTTATGAAGCCTTTCAGTGTCATTGCTCTTGTAGTTTACTTTCTGAGTATGTGTTGAGAGAAGGATTGCTCATTGCTCTGCAGAAGCAGGTTGGAATTAAGCTGTCAGTGACGGGCTTGTGTGCAGTCTGGCAATATAATTTAGCAGGTCATCAGTCTGTAATGAAGACTTGGGTCTCTTCTGGCATTTTGATTTCTTTGAGACAGCTGAGTGCTTTGCCTCCTTTCTTTATTGCGTGATTTTTACGTAATTGTTCCAGCGTACAGATAATTACATTAACTCTGCTATTTAAATGCCGTATAGTGCTCTTTATTCAAGGCCTGCTGCTGTTACCAAACTTAAAATGGAAATGTGAGACACTTTCACAGCAGCAGTATGCTTCCAGCCTAGGTTACCCTTTCATCCCTTACTCACTCTATACCCTGAAGCACAAAGCACACAGAGCCATGTAGCACTCACAGCTCTGAAATCCTTCTGCAGTGAGGCAATAGTTGGTAAGCACTTGACCTCTCATTTCTTAGCTCTCATTTACACTCATGTGACCTGGCTTCAAGCTGAAGGCAGAAGGGTCAGTGTAGTAATACCCTTTCTGAAAATAACCACTTAGGGGCTTGAAGGATGCTGTCTTTTCTTTTGAAAGCACTTCTTCTGGCAACTGGTTTTGCATAGCACTCTGCTTATATGTCTTGGTGGCACAAAGACAATGCTTTCAAATCACCAGAACAATGCAACAATGCTTATCTCCTCTTGACCTTTGCAGGCCCTCCAGATCGTTCCATTACTTCAGTCTTACTTGAAGTGTCACAATTTACTTGCGGAAATAATTTCTCCACAGAGATAAAGTTGTTTAATTTCTTGTAACCTTTTTTTTAAATTTCTTTTTTTTTTAATGAGTTCTTACGAACTATTGCATTCTGAGTATATAAAATTATATATATATAATTATCTTAACAATCAATACTCCAAAGTTCAGTTGCATTGTTTAGATTTCCTTGCATGCTGCTGGGCAACAAAACCAGGCAGAAAGCCAAGAATAGTAGTAGTGGAGGTCTATTAACTTTTACCATTCATCATCTAGCAAATTGCTTATCAAGGACTGTGGTCCCAGGCTCTGTGGGATTATATAAAAAGGGAGTAAGAATCATTCTGAATCACCTCAGGATGGTACATAAGGATTTCTAACTTGTCTATTGGAGGGAGAAGAATTAGAAATGGTGGTTTGAGCAGTTGAAGTGTTTTGAGCAGTTGAAGTCAAATTGTGCATATACCAAATGCATTGTTTTAGGCAGGACTAATTGCTGTACTGGCTAATAAAGATATCTGGTATGTCTGCCTGATATGCATCATGCTCAACCCCCATTTTCATTTGTTTCTTATGTTGCCAGCAATTAATCATCTGGAGGCAAGCTTTGCTCAAGTGGAATTACAGAAAAGCTTAGTTTCTCCTGTCCTTGGCTTACAATTTGTTTTGAGAATATGCCTTTTATTCTTATGAAAAACACTCATTGCTAAAAAGAAGCTTGTATGTGCTCTAGAGACACTTGCTACAGTTTGATTTTCCTTGCCTTACTGTTTTCAAAAGAAGTCACTTTCTCTAAGGAAAGCTCTGCGCAATCAGAACTATTAAATGATACATAAACTGATGAAGCACCTCTAGCTCAGTGTAGATTGGACCAGAGCTTTTGTCTTACTTGCTACTTCTAAACCACTAAAGTGATCTGAGCCAAATCCCTTACCACACTATACTCCATGCAAAACTAAAGGATGTGGCACCACAGAATTGTAGGGGTTGGAAGGGACCTCCAGAGATCACTGAGTCCACCTCCCCGTCTCCCAGTACCAATACTTCAATGAAATACATTCCTGATGTAAATCTATGGACTATTCTAGCTAACATGGTCCTGTTCAAATTCTTTGGTATTTTTATGGTGTACAGGGTAGTTGAGCGGAAGAAGATCTTAAACATATGGACAATCTTTTTTTCAACATAAAGGTGGGAAAATGTTCCACGGGCTTTGAGCAACTTGTCAATCTAGTGGGAGGTTGTCCCTGCCTATAGCAGAGGGGTTGGAACTATATCATAAAGATCCCTTCCAACTGAAACCATGCTATGATTCTTTGAAGGGCTTTACTGCCAAAATCTTTCAAGAATTTAATGCTTTAGGATTGCTCTGTTCACTACATCTTTGGGAGATTAAAGTTGGATGTTAGAAAATACTTATTTTCTGAAAGAGTGGTCAGGTGCTGTAATAGGCTGTCCAGGGAGGTGGTTGAGTCACCGACCCTGGAAGTGTTCAAGATATGTTTAGGTGTTGTACTGAGGGACGTGGTTTAGTGGGAAATATTGGAGATATATGAATGGTTTGACTGGATGATCTTGCAGGTCTTTTCCAGCCTTGGTTATTCTGTGATTCTATAAATGTTAAGCCATTTAAATAGCTCTAGGACCTGACACCTTCATCTTGCATGACTAACTGAAGTTCATGCTGTGACTACCACTACATTTTCCTCAGTAGAATTAATGAGATTAAAAGTATCCAGATCTTTATTTGACTCTTCCTGATGCAAAGGTGCAGTCTGTGTCTCCTAAGAAGCTTGTTACGGAAGCTGTGTATGATTTGGAAGGAGAACTTTATATGAAGTAGAAAATTAAGATCTCAAGGTTCAAGCATTTGGAGAATAATGCAGTCCCTCAAAATTAGACCCTTTGTTTGATATTGAAATAGATTTCATGTGTGACAGGGGAGAATTAGTCATCTTCCTTTAAAATGAATCGATCGCCAGCCACCTGCTGTTCTAGCTGTCACAAACTGTCCTCTATTTCAGATTAAAAACAAAACAAAACAAATCTGTTTTTAGACACTCAGAGCTTAAAAATATGATAATTAAAATGAATAACCCCTTGGTCTTCCACTGTCATGAAACGCACATCAGTCACCCACTGGTGCAAGATGTTATTGTTGGCCAAGTGCATTTCCAGTCATAGTAAACAGCTGTGTGGCCTTCTGGGGCACACTGGAGCTCTAGCAAAAAAGGGCAGAGCTGTGTAAAATCATTTTTTCTTGTCACTTCTAGGCTCATATTTAAGTTTAAACTTGAAGCGGGGCAGGTGTGAATCAGGTAGGGTTTTGAATGCCAGCATCTCAGATCCGTCAGTCAATGGAATAGTATTACCACTCTTTGTAGACTTGATCTTGATGTGAACAATCCGAGGAATACTCCTTATAGGTTCTGCTCATATTTTTCACTGTTTGGGTTTATCTGTCGTATCTAAATCAGCAGAGTCTTTAAGTACTAATTCTTGAATGATAAGTAGTACAGTGTTAGTGAGACAAAACTAGCTGCATCTTCTATGGTGCCACCAGAGAGAGTCATGCACAGCAGATTTTTCGGCACTTCCAAGAGCTGACAAACTCCTCCAAGAGTTGGGCTGTTTTTTGTATATTATATTTTATATTATATACATATATAATATATATATTATATATATATATTGGGCTATATTGTTATAGTGTTACTGTTGTCTCTTTGGTCAGTCAGAGCATGTGCTAATGCTCTCCTGCTTCTCAGGTCCGGATTATTTCTCAACAGACAGCAAAGCAACAGAGTACAGAAAGAAAATTATTCATAATGGAAAGAAGCAATAGAGTGTCATAGTGTCGTATTTGGGTGATCTTCAGGGTGCAGGTGAAGCTGATGGATATGGCTATAAGAAAGTTTTCCTCTCTGGGTTCTAGGAGGGAAATATCTGATGAGCAGAAGTGCCCTGGGACACTGTGTCCTAGCAGCCATTAGAAAATTATAAATTATTGCTTTATTCCCTTTGTACTTATTTTGATTTTCCCCTATTTTAGCTTTTTTCAGGCCCCTAAAAGAGAAGGAGAATGACACACTCTTTGTTTTTGCTCATTATTAAGGTCTAGTTTCTGCCACAATTGTTTTGGTCCATTATTTTCCAGTTTAGCATTCCTCTTGTTTACCAGGCATGACTTCAGCATGTTTTCTTGTGTTATGCTTGTGCCAATTTATCTTAAACCTGAGTTTCCCACAGAGCAGCAGCAGTAGCTGCAGCAAAGCTCAGTGTTAGCTGGCTGCTTGAATATTTCCCCACATTCCCAGCAAGGTTTTGAGACTGCTCCTGAATTCTCATCTGCTATGGATTTTTATATCAGTATCCCACATAGCAAACAGAATGCCAGCTGGGTTGTGTCTGCAGGGTGGTGGTTGCAGGGTGGCTGCATGTAGACTCAGTCCAAAGGTAAATACCTCAGGCAGTGGGGGTCCCTGCAGACAAATTCTTTGATGCTCAAGGCAATCACTGGCACTGCGGGCAGTAGTATCACAGGATTCCTGCTGTGAGGCTGACATTATTTCCTCATCACTGAAGACATTGCAGATGACAGAGGGGGTGTATTTTATCAACTCCAAGCCCTTCCCCTTTAGCCCATGTGCTTTAGCAAGCTCTGTGCCTCAGTAAAAAGGGAAATTGACTCTGGTACTATGAAAGACAGAAAAAAAATCAATACCACACGATTGTCAGCAGTCCCAGCCTAATAGCCAGAATCCTGCACTGCATCAAAAGCAAAATCATGGAGTTCAATACTGGAACATAAGCAGCAGCTGAATATCACATCTTTGATCTTAAGCTGTCTTCAATTTCCTCAGCTATTATTTCACATGATGTTTGCTTCATGGAGGACAGTGAGGAAGATGTCCAGTTTGTCCTGCTTTTCAGCATTTTTTATAAGCTTTTCTGAATGTCTTGATGTGATATCGTAATAGCTGGAAGCAGGTAGTGGGCAGTGAGAGCCCTGCAGGGAATGAGAGTCACCCCCTCTTGCTATATCCATGTTGGATTATCTGGCTGATCTTTATGTTACCTTTATTCAGGTATTGTGCCTCTGTGTTGAACAAAAGGCTGCTCCATAACCTCTTCCTCTAAAGTTAAGAGACTTCTTGGGGTCAGTCACTTTCACATGTTGTTTAACTCACTTCTTCTTTGTATATATATACAATTTTTTCTCTATCCTCTCTGGGTTTATGCTACCTCTCGGTCTTCTGTCTGCATGGATGCACAAATCAAGTCATTTCCTGTTTTCCCAGAACATAAACAACTTTTTGCTTTGGCTACCTCAACAATGCTGCTTTGTATCTATCTAGTTCTGAATTCAAATTCTTGAGTATTGATGATTAGAATTTTGCCAAGTCCTTCAGTCTTTTATACAACACCTCAGGCATTTTAAATGTCCTTCTCTGTTAATAGTTAGCTACAAGCTAACAGCAGAACTATTTGTGATTAGTCATTAGATAGATCTTCTCAGGATCGGGTGATTTAAATAGTTTCCTTTGTTTCTAATAATGCTCTGTTCTGAGAAGTTCAGAGAGGAACTTGCAGACCTACTTTCATGTACTCTTCCATTTAATACAGATTCACTTTCCCAGTCTTTGGGATTTATTTTTAATGACCAAATCTTCTAAAAATGATTTCAACAATTACAAGACCAATTCAAAATTGCATAAAGCCTGGTGGCTATTTTTGGCTATTTGGTGGAGAAATCTGCCACCCAATCCATCTCAAAGTAATTGACCCTCCTATTACTCATCACACTTATTCTGCTGTCTTTATCTAGGACACTGAAGTGTGCTTAATGACGCAGTTATTAGTAAAGCTCTCTATCTAATAAAATTACTTAAATGCTTATGTCAGATGTCATCATGACATTATACAGTGATTTCTCAGCCCAGTAAAACCTCTTTACTGTCTTATTTCCCACTGAGGAGACAGTAACTGTTATGTCCATGCCATTGTTTCTACCTTTACATTTTTATACTCAGTTCCTTTGTTGATGCATCCCACTTACTTTATCATTGTCTCTGCCCTTCTGCAGAGTGCAGTTCCTTGATACACCTGCACTGAATGTGACTGCTATTTTACCACATGCTGTTTTTCCTTACAGTGTCTGATTTCACAGCCTGTCCCTATAGTTTGACCTTGTCCAGTCTGTTTGCCAGACCACCTGCATTACTGCATTACAGGGAAGCAGTTTATCACCAGCCACATTCAGCAAACTAGTCAGAAGAGGAGCAGTCCCTTAGAAGTACTATCTTCTACCTGAATTTTGTCCCTCTTACTATGAACTTTTCCTTCCTTCTGCATGTTCCGTCATTAGTTTCCATATTCTTGGTTATCTCATTTGTTATCCCTCAGGACTGAAACCAAGCCTTCATTTTTTTTCTAGTCTAAACTCACTTCTATGAGCCACATCAATCCTGCCATATAGGAATTCAGGATTTCATTCACCAGGCTGCACCTTCATTCTGCAAACATCTCCCTGCAGCTACTTTTCCCTTAAGGTTCTCAGATCTGACTTTCTCACTCTTTGCTTTGTAAAAAAACCATGAAACCCTGTAGACCACTTAAGAGTGTCCAGTTCTGCAGGCAACACAGTAACAGCTTGCATTCAGTACAGAAGTATTAACAACAACAACAACAACAAAAAAGAAAAGATAACTTTGTCTTAATCGCCACATGACAAACAAGAGCAAAACCCCACTTGTGTAGAGGCTGCATTTGGGACAAGCTTTACTTTCCAGAAATATCTTGGCTCCAGATCATCCACTTTTGCTTCCAACATTTGATACAAATTTAGCTTCTTCTTATACTGCTGGAAAGGGCAGTTTTCAAAATGACAGTCATTTATATTAAGGACGTGTCTTCACCAGGGAGTGAGCACACACAGAATTCTAGTGTTGCTTCAGAGCTATGTAAACCTATGTCTGAGGTTGAACTCTTGGCTGTGATCATCAGCTGTAACAGTCCAAGTCTATGCTGGTACTGTGGGAAAATTTGCTCAGAAGTACCATTACCCTTCCAGTTCAGTAAATCAAGCCAACAGCTGGAAGTGATATGCTGTCGTGGCTGTGAATGAAAGCCATATTCCCAGAAAAAAGAAAAGAAAAAAAGAAAGAAAAAAAAAAGGAAGCTTATGGCATTTTGCATCGATGGAGAATCATATCGTGTTGTAGAAATGTGGGCAGTGAAAACAGTTACCAAAATCCCTTTGAGCTGATCAGTTGATATTTTGCAAGGCAGCCTTGAGCCCAAGCTGGAAGTGCCACACAGTGCAGTATAATAATCATCAGTAATTCAACAGAAGCAGTATCAGACACTTCTGAGCTGTCAAGCACAGAGCTGGTTTCTGTGAGTGTCCTGAAAACAGTCTCCAACATATTATTTATTTCCCATGTTAAGGCTTCTCTTCTGGGAGTCCTTTTATTGTCTGCTGAGATACTTTAGGTTCTGATCTCTGAGTTCTTCCCAAATGATGAGTCTCACTGAACCTCAACCAAAAGCTTAATGTAGACAAGTTCAGGATCAAGCTTTCAGGAAAGAGTTCCTCTTCCAATCTAGCACAATGTTGTCAGCTTAGAAACACAGTACAGTAATGGGCAGGAATTGGTCTTCAAGTGCTGCAAAAATCCAGGAAAATTCCAGTGCCAAGAGTTAAGGGGACAATACAAATCCCCCTTATGAATCGTATATTTTCATGGTCCTTTCAGTATCTAAAGGGGAGCTACAGAAAAGAAGGAGACAGACACTTTGGCAGGGTCTGTGGTGATAGGACATGGAGAAATGGTTTCAAACTTACAGAGGGTAGATTTAGGCTGGATATAAGGAAAAAGGCTTTCGCAGTGAGGATGGTGAGGCACTGGAACAGGTTGCCCAGGTATGTGGTTGATAGCCTGTTTCTAGAGACATTCAAGGCCAGGCTGGACCAGGTTTTGGATGATCTGATGTAGCTGTGTATGTTCCTGTTAATTTCAGGTGAGTTGGACTAGATGACCTTTAGAGGTCCCTTCCAATTCCAAGTATTCTGTGATTATATGCTGTTATATGATTATAATATAGTACTGTAATATGATTATATTGCTGTTCAAGGGTAACATAACATTTTTTCAGTTGATCTGCAAGGTAGACCAGGCCAACTCCAAAGTAAATCTCAAATCCACAGCTGTGTGTGCTATAGACCCCCAGTAAGGGAATGATGTCCTATATGTATGGCAGAGGAAAGTATTATTTGTGCAGACACCGGGGCTTATCCTGCTGCTAAATTCTATTATGAAGCAACAGTTCCCAGTGAGGGAATGAGGAGAGGTCATGGACAGAAGACATGAAGGTTAGTATGCAGGCATAGAGTTAAACAGAAAACTACAAAATTACTGGATGTAATAAGGTAGAACTCTTGCAGAATATGAAAATGAAATTGACTTAGCAAAACTTAAAAATACCTAAAAGGCAAGTGTCAAGAGGTTTGGGCCAGGCTCTTCTCAGTGGTGCCCAGTGAGAGTACAAGGGTCAAAAAATGGAACATAGGAAGTTCTGTAGGAACATGAAGCAGAACATCCTTACTGTGAGAATGACAGGGCATTGGAACAAGCTGCCCAGAGAGAAGATGCAGTCTCCTTTTCTGGAGTTATTCAAGACCTACCTGGATGCTGTTTTTGCTGGACTTTTGGAGGAAACATACTTTAGCAGGGGGTTGGACCAGGTGATCTCAAGATGTCTCTTCCAACTCCTATGATTCTGTGATCCTGTAATTTGCTTTCCCATTTTAGGAATCGTTACCTACTGTTTCTTGGTAAGAGGTGTTTTTTAAGTGCACCCATAGCATTTTGTGTTTGGTGAGCCAGGGAATGTGCAAATGTGAGTTGTTTGCATTTCTCTCACTTGCCCAGTACAACAAACTTGACTGAACTTTAGGGAGCAAGTAACAGCAATGGAAGTGACAGAGTAGGTTCATGTAGACTCATAAAAGCTGTTTCATTCTCTCTTTAAATGAGTGTGAGTCAAGCAGCTGTGAAGTATGGGTCAGAGTCCCTCTGGAGTTCTTGCACTGAGCTTGCTTTTTGGAAGAATAAGTGCCTTAAATACTGTTCAGGATACAATTAACAAATAATCAAAATTGCTGAATTTGATGCAAAATGGTATTGCTGCTGATTGGAAATCAAAAAAGCTTCAGGCAAGCTGATCTTGCCTGCAGTGCCCCACACTGGGCCAGGGAGTGTAGTTGGACAATACTGAACCAAATTGGTGGTATCATGATACTGCTTTGGTGCCCACATTTACCAGATTGCATATTTTCCTACCATCGTAAAAGCCTTTTGCTATCTGAGAAGGAACAACACTCTTTTGTGTTGTACAATATTACACTCTTTAACCTTCATGCTGGATATGTGTGTGTGCACCTGTGCACACACACATTGAAACACCTGTTAAAAAGTTTTATAGAGAGCACCATAAGCGAAAGGTATTAGAGACACCCACGAGATGACTCACTCTCAAAACTAACTTTTCTCTCTAACAGTTGTGAAGGGATCCAAACGTGACCGGCTTGAATCTGAATATAGCTTTTAAATGATGAAGAGACAGCAGAAGAATTGCATTTCAAATTCCTCCTAATGTCTGATTTTAAAATAGTGAGGTGTCTTCTGTATATTGATTCCTACAATGGAGCATAAGGTGGCAGTCCTTTAATCTTCTACTCTGATGTCTCCTTGACTGTGAGATTTTCTGCCTTAAACCTCACACAAGTCTGGATAAATGTGAGATCACTTCCTTGCAACATGAGGAATGCACTGATTTATTACATCAGGATGTCAATTGAAACATTTGGGCCATTTATGGAAAATTATCCTCCTTTTTTTTCTATTTCTCATTAAGTTTCTTTTAAGGAGTGAAGAAGGATTTTTTTTTCACAGCTTTTGCTTGACTGTTGAATGGAAAGATTTCCAAACATCTTATAGTCTTTATCAACAGTATATATATGTGTGTAATGGTAGTGAGGAACTACCTGGAACTGTGAAGGAGAAAATCCTAACGCACAGACATGGTTTAACTATGTGACAGTGCATAAACTGCATTTTGAACTTAGTAGTATATGCATCTCTAAAATATCATGATTTCTGTGTGCATCTTACGTTTTCCTGGGCACTTGAATATCAGTTTATAGGGGTATTAGCTGATGGGACTTGAGTGTTATCCTGCAGATTAAGAGCAACTCAATGCACTGCTACAAAGCAGTTCCAATGGGTGCATTTCCCAGCCTAGGCACTGACAGTGTATTTTCATCATTTCACGCTCCTTTTCTGAGTCAGAGGTATTGGCTGAGTCTGAAAATCTTTATAGAGATCTCCTGTTTGTATTTTGGTCCCTGAAAAGAGAGGTAGCACATAACAGGCTTTGATGTTGCAAGTCCAGGTTTCAGAGAAAAGAATTCCTGATGACAACCATGAATGCATCCTGTGGCTGATGTGTTGGAGTATTTTGATGAATCTGGTTCTCAGAAATGCAACAGAAGGAATGCATGTATAAGCAGTGCACAAAATTACCTGGAACCCATTCATCACATGACAGTGATTCATTAGTTCTACTATTCCATCAGACACTGCAGGGACACATGCACTAGGACTTCCAAACAGGAAACCATCACAAAAGGTGTATGTGCATTTCTTAAAGCTCAGTTCTGTCATAAATGGAGCTGATGTTACTGGCACTGCACACAAAGTTGTTCTGCCAAAAGCTAATTACATTGTACTTTGAAGATGTGAGCTGATGAGATTCATTAATGACAGTGCCTCAACTTGTAACATTGCTAGTATCAGTATTTTCTGTTAAGGTCAATGTTTACAGTTCTGCAGAACAGCCCTGTTTTTTCACAATATATACTTACTTTTAATTCAGTTTCAGAGAGGCTTTAGCAGATAGTGTGAGGCTTAGCAGTGAATAAGTCCATTTGGTGACATTCTCACCATCCTGAAGCAAAGCACTGAGAAGCTGATTCCTTGCTGGAGAGCATGAGACTTTGTCACGAGAAAGATTTTAATTACAGCATCATGATCTGTGTTTTGAGAGGTTGTAGAAAGCAGTTTAGTACACATTTACATTCTGTAGAATTTAGCACTCAGCAATTCTTCTCTGCATTTACACTTCTAGGAACCACTGGGTCTTTGATTTTCTGCAGGTTGAGCCCAGCAGACAGACTTCAAAGTGAGGGTGGTGGAGACATTATAAGTCAAAACTTTGTGGGAAACCATGGTTTAGACAATTTTTACCTCTACAGTCGATGACTTAGCATAGCTAACCAAGAAACTAGAGCTAAGAGTTTAATGCTAGTTTTCCTTGATCATAGAATCAAAGAATCACAGATTCATAGAACCATAGAATGACTTAGGTTGGAAGAGACCTTGAAGATCACAGGTTCCAATGCTCTGCCATGGGCAGGGTTGCCACACACCACCTCAGGCTGCCCAGGGCCCAACCAGCCTGGCCTTGAATGCCTCCAGGTATCATAGAATGGCTTAAGTTGGATGGGATCTTAACAACCATTGAGCTCCAACCTCCCTGCTGTGGGTTGATGTTTGCAGAATAAATTGATGAGCAAGCTGATGAGAAACTCAAACTGCAATATTCTAGTCAAGTACTCAGTGAAAGCACTGGGAAGATTCCAACACAGTTTTGAAACCCTTCAAACCACACGAAGAGACAACTGTTGTTCTTACAGCCTTATCCTGAAGTTAAGACATTCACATAACATTGTTTTTTTTCTGTAGCATGCAGACTTTTAACTCTTACCAAAAGTTCTCTCTTTGGGTTTGATTTCTACTAACACTTGTCTTCTTGAACATTACATACTAGATCAAAAAAATCCTAATTGCTGCATGCCCGTCGTTGTTTTTGCCAGCTCAATTCAAAGTGCCACTAGATTTGATATACAACAAAAATTTGTCCATTAGCTTTCTGCATTTCATAATTCTATGGATTGCTTTGTTACACGTAGGAGCTGTCTTGCTGGATCAGAGCCCTGGTGATTCATTGGTTTAATGCTGCTGGAACCTGAAGCAACATTCAGATGAGAATTTCAATTAAAAATCAGAAGAGATGTAAAATGTATACTCTTAATAGGGCCAGTGATTAGTCGTTAGGAAATAACTAGCCACAGAAGTAGCAAATTTCTCATTTGTGTTTGTAAATTAGTACTGGAGGTCTTTCTGCAAGATATTCTGTAGCCAGCTGCGAGACATTGAGTTCTATACAAGGATAAGTGAATGAAACTGGATGGAATATGACAAAGGAATGTGCTGCTTTACATGACACTTTCAGTTCATTTGTCATACACGAAGAAGAACAAAGTCCTCAGGAACAGAAAAGATTGAATTTCTCAGGATGACTGAGTTTGCTCAGCCATCTGAAGCTATGAAGTTTTTATGCTGTTGCCTTGCTGCCTGCACTTCACAGAGACCATTGGCTCAGCACTGGCTCAGTGCTGAGGCTGTATGCTCTCACTGCAGGGCTGGCTTCTGAAAAGGGCATCTGCAAAATCAGTGTATGTTATGTATGGGAGAAAAGTGATGTGGTAGAGTGTGTGCGTGTGGGAGGAAGGCCCAGGTATTGAATTTTCATTGGTCTGTGGTGCTTGTGTCTCTGAATTGGTTATTCAGTCAGGTCATACCCCAGTAGTTGTTTTTGTTTACAACTTCTGCTTCAGGTTCATTGTGACCCCCCATTCAGCTTTTTAACCCTGGAGAGGATTGAATTTCATCTGTGTCAGTAAAATAAATCAATATATTATTGAGGGCATGGCTCAGACCTCAGTGAACTGTGGGGGGGCAATGTCTACAGCAACATGTTCCTTCATGTGCTTTTTTAAAAATTTTGCTGGGATGATATAGACACTTTTATTTTGCTATCATTTGTCTTTCACACTTATTGGTCTTGCCTCTAATTTATCAGCTGAGATTTACACTCTCAAATGATCACCAGAGGATGTTAAACTGAGAAGAGATATCCCCCACTTCTCCATGTGCTCTGAAATTCACATTCCTTCTAATTAGAAGATTTAAGGGAACTGAAGATGTTTGCAGCAGCTTGAAGAACATTCCATGGCAAAAGAATATACAATTGGTCTTGTCTCAATTATTTACAGGCTTTGGGCAATATTGCAAAAGCCAGCTGACAAAATGTCAGTTGTGCAAACAGATTGTCCTTAAAAAGTATGTTAATGAATGCATCCTGTTCCTCAAAGATATTGAGTATTTTCCCACTAGGATTTTGAGTTGTTGTAGGGCTTCAGAGGATATGAAAGATGGTTTTGGCTGAAACTGGTTGTTGTTTCATCTTACTTCAAGATGGTCTAAGGTACATTCAGGACCTAGGAGTGACAGTTTTATGTGTGCTAATTTATTTTGTTCTGGGTATGAAAAGGCATGTCTATTTTACATACTGCAATATATTTCCTATTTTGGAAAATGACAATGAGTTCTTACCAAGACAATGATGAGATATGTCTGCTGTAAATAATTCACTCCTGGTATCCCTTCTCACGTACAGCATGTATAAGATATAGCCTTTCTTGTGTGGCCAACATCTCTACCAGCAGCTCCCTTTGTGCCACACTGCAGGGTACAGTTTAACTTCATGCTATAGCAACACTGCTCAGCTGGGATGCAATTTCAACATTTATGATATTTTGCACTGTAGAAACACACGCAAAGAATAATAATTTTTTTCTGAGTGTTTCTGGGGTGGGAGATGAGTGCTGTCTGAATACTGTGCAGGCTGATCGTGGTCATTCTGCAATACAGAAAGCTACCTGGAGCAAGTTTCTCCTCTGGTCCTTCCTATTTAGTTTTATAAACATAGTAGGATGTATCAGAATAAAAACCAAAGTAGTAGCATGCTCAGAAGGAGCTCCTTCATTGCAGAGTACCTGGGACGGAGTTAGAGGACATCTGAGGAAATGCTCAGACTGGAGCTGACCTGAAATGTCACACCTGACTGAAACATATACATGGACATGGAACGCAAAGCTTCAAGCAAATATTTCTGCCAGGTTGGTGGCCACAGATTCTACAGGTGACAATATCCTTCTTTATAACACAATGCAACGTTCATCATCTTCCCTTGATGAAACAAGCTGATGTTGCTTTTTTGACTACTGTTGTGAGGTTTCTAGCTATTAAGCTAAAGCAGAAGTCCCAGGTTCATTTCCTACATTGGTCTGACATATTTCCTAATGACTCCTGGGAAGGGAAACAGTTTACAGTACCTCTCCTCCTAAGGGTATGCCACTGTGCAACAAAGACTTGAAGAACTGCTGTCGTGGTATCACTCACTAGTTTGATGCCTAGAGCTTTTCCCTAGACCAATCCTAACCTGAGGTGATTACTATCAGGACAGAGGAGAATACTGTGCTGTATGTTGCATGAAGTCCGAAAGCAAAAAGAAAACTGGGACAATGAACTGTAGGTGAGCCATTCGAACCTGGAACAGCCTGAAATTAGCATGCATGGGCTCTTTCTGCCTTTTATCTCTCTGAGAGGAGATCATCTTGAATGTCCTCACATGGTACATACAGGACAGCTAAATACTAAGATGCAGCCAGTGTGGATTTGTGAAAGGCAAGTCTTGCTTGACTAATCTGATTTTCTTTTATGAGAAGGTGGCCTTCTTAGTAGAAGAGGTAAAGCTGGTGGTTGGAACTGATAACCTTGGAGATCTTTTAGATTTAGATTGGATGTCAGGGGGAAGTTTTTTTAATGAGAGTGTTGGAACTGGAACAGGCTGCCCAGAGAGGTTGTGGCTACCACGTCCCTGGAGGTTTTCAAGGCCAGGTTGAATGGGGCCCTGGGTAATCTGGTCTAGTACTTTATCTAGAGGCTGGCAACCTTGTCTGAGGCCGGGGAGTTGGAACTTGATGATACTTGTGGTCTCTTCCAACCCAAGCCATTCTATAATTCTCCATTCTAGATGATTCTATGATTCTACGTAGTACATAAAGCAAAGAAGTCCTCTCTTGGGTCCTGTGCCAAAGTAGCCACTTGTCTGTAATGATTTATTAGCATTGTTAATTTCATAAATAGAAAATATGTCTGACCTGTGGACTTACATTTTGTTGGTTTGTTGTGCTGACAAAATCTCAGAATATTTGCCTACACTGCAAAATTAATGCTTAATAACTAATCCTTCTGAATGAAGGTCATGACTGTTCAGCTCTAACTAAGGACAATGTTAAAGTATGAAAGACCCAAATCTAGATAGGGTGATAGAAAGATGCAATTTAGATGAATTCTGAATTTTCTTTGATGATGAAAAGCGAGACTACAACAAAAAGCCTTACTGCCAGTTGTTTTATCTTTGTTTTCCAGAAGGACTGAACAGGAGCATGTAGTTCTCTCTGCTGCATTTCTTTCACATCAGCTTTGGTATGTATGATTTTCTGAAGACAGTGGACCTTACTGAATTTCTGAGCTTGTCTATCAGACATTATCCTGACTTCACTGGAATTTCACATCCTCTGTTTGCTGCTTGTGTTATCTTTTGCCTAATATTTCTCATAAGGCTGCCATAGCAACAAAGGGGCAGCGGGATTTTCATTCAAGTCCTTCTGCATTGCCTGTTCATTATCCTTATGTAGTTATTTTGTTCTTCTTCTTCACATTATTAAATATGACTCATACAATTAAACAGCTTCCCAATGGGCATGTGCAACCGTGTATTTAGTTAAATGTTCACCTTCTCCTTTTTTCCACTTCTGTGTACAAGTCTGAAGAAGGAATTTGTTTTAAATTAACACAAATCTATAATAGCTGACTCCACCACATTTTTAATGTGATGTTTCCACCCTCTAAGTGGAGGTTACATCTGTCAGTTTACCCTAACTTCATGCACTCTTAAGTGTGAAGATCAGAGCCTCCTGCACAAAGCTCTTCTTTGTCCACTTGCTATTACTGTCCTAAGCAACAGGAGCTGCAAAGTGGTTAAGGTAGGAATGAATAAACTGCTGCAGAATCAGGTTTGAAATATGCCAAATTAAAAAAAAAAAAAAA
>VXAB01002534.1:301123-329835 GCA_013399175.1 Odontophorus gujanensis | reverse complement strand
ATCCAAAAAAAAAAAAAAAAAAAAAGAGAGAGAGAGGGAGAAACAACTCCTGCTCTCAGGAAGTGCGCCTGGAGTTGGCAGAGAGATTTTGCCTTTGCTCATATTTTGTTTGTGGTAATTTGCTCTGCTTTTTCTCAGAGACTTCACAGTCAGCTGCTTTATCCCTGATACTTTTATTTTATTTTGCATCACCTTATTTCTGCTTCAAGTTTCCAACTTTTATCTCTCGTGTGACCGAACTAATGACTTCCCCTCTCACTAAGCCCAAGGTATTTGTGTTGATATTAGCTACACAAAACACCAAGCTTCAGAAGTTGTTTGCAGTACTGGAGAAGTCAGCCAGAAGCTTCCCCACGTTACTTAAAACTGATAACAGCCTTAACCTCATTTTCTCTCCTGGACAGCCTTTTTCTGGAATATGAACTTCAATTCCTAGTTCTTAATGATTTGCCATAACTATGAAACAAGGATCTGGTTACTGTGACATTTAATTCATTTTAGAATTTTATATTACTAGTCAGGAAAGATGGTAGCAGATCATGAACTAGGAATTTCATCTTGCATGCTGATACTCCCAGTAAATTGGTCATCTTTGTGTATGCTTTGCAGTCTTTGAAAGACACTTGGGAAATGAATGCATAGAAAAACTTCCCATTATGCTAAAGTAATTATAATCCAGCAGAGTATGTAAAATGTGTTGATGATGCACGAAAATGACACTGAATTAATTAATGATGAAGCTAACTGTAATTCCTGAGGTACTGCTAGACAAACAGTACAGTAGCATGAACTGATTTTGTTAAGAATGTCATCACCATGGATTTCTCTGTTAAGAAAGTATACACATTCGAATGCTATGTTTCCATTATTACTTTGGCATATGGAAAAGCAAACATGCACCTCTTGAAAAGTCACATTGCCCTCTTAAATGAACTTCAGAATTTTGTCTATAGGCAACCATTTTTTATTTGGTATAAAAATTTATACCCCAGGGCCCTTCCATAATATTTATGCACAACAGACAATTAGATGAACCAAGAATTTTTTTCTTTCTAAGGATTGCTATGTTGTCATTTAAAGAACAAATCTGCATTCTTTGCCTGCAGGTACTGCTTTTGATTAACTTCCTTTTACCTTTGTTTCCTTGGGCTTCTAGTGTTCAGAATTGAAGTTTTGTGTTTAGGATTCTCTTTATCTTAACTCTGTTAAGCAAATACCCAGCAGTTATGCTCTTAGTGATTTGGATTTCCTTTCACTAGTCAAGTTATAGTGGCTCTTCAAAAACTGATAACTAACTGCCCTCTATGAGAATATCTTAGAATAGTGTCTAGTACCAGATAAATTTCCTGGAAAAGCTAATGGGGTTGTAATATTTCTCTTACCTCATTCCTCTGCCACTCTCTTGCAGTGATTCTGCACCACCTCTGTCTCAGAACCATGACTATTTCTTGCTTCATGTCCCTAAATAGCAAATGAACCAGACTGGAGGAAAGCTGTGACGCAGAGATGGGAATGAGAGCTGTATGGTGCAATGGCTTAAATGTCTTTTGGCCTACCTCCTACTCTCATTGTGTCTGAGGGCTGCAGGGGAACAGAAACTATTCCTCTTGTTTATATATTGAAATCCATTTATGTGTGTGTTAAAATGGAGTGAAATGCAGAAATCCATAAACAACAGAAGAGAGGAACAAGACCTTTTGTCCATTTACTGCACTTGGGTTTGCTCTAAACTATGAATTGATACCATTAATTGATGTCAGTTTGCCCAGAAATCCCAAATTAAATGAAACTTACCCAAACACCTTCAAGTGTGTTTATACCAACACCACTCCACAGTTCAGATTAACTGTAAAGTAAGTGACATAACTTTCTACATCCTAAGTGATAATCGAGCCTTTAAATCAATAATAGGACAATTGTACTGTTGACAGCCATCCAAACCGTGTCAAACCAGGTACTCTGAAGTGAAAATATTGAGTGCTTTTGAACTCCCCTACAAAGACAGTCTGAGAGAGCTGGGGCTGTCCAGACTGAAGAAGAGAAGGCTTCAGGGAAACTTGAGAGTGGCCTCTCATTATCTAAACAGGAACTACAAAAAAGAAAGAGACAGACTCTTTAACAAGGTTTGTTGTGACAGGACAAGGGGAAATGTTTTCAAACTAAAAGTGGGAAGATTTAGACTGGATTTAAGGGAAAAGTTTTTTACTATAAGGTCAAGCTGAATGGGGCTCTGAGATCCTGATCTACCTGTAGGCTTCCCTGTTCATAGCAGGGGAGTTGGACCAGATGGCGTTTAGGAGTCTTTTCCAGCTCAAACGATTCTATGATTTTTTCCCACGTGACTCTGCCTTCCCTGCTTCCAATGTACTCCAGCACAGCCAATGGTACTTGGGACTCAGATGCCCTGATCAGCAGGATCATGTTCAAACAGAGCATAGAAAAATGGACATGGTATAAAACTAAAATGGAAAAAGAAAGGTAAATTACGACACAGTCAAGGACCAGAACTGATTAAGTGCCCCCTTCCAGTACTTGAGAAGATCTTATAAACAGGAGATGGTCTGACTTTTTGCACAGTCTAATAGTGATAGGACAAGGGGAGGTGGCTTAAACTAAAAGAGGGGAGATTAAGTTAGATGTTAAGTAGAAAATTTTAACTCAGAGGGTGGTGGGGAACTGGCACAGGCTGCTCAGAGAAGCTGTGGGTGCCCCATCCCTGGAGACACTCAAGGCCAGGTTGGATGGGGCCCTGGGCAGCCTGAGCTGCTGGGTGGCACTGTCCATAGCTGGGGGTTGAAACTGGGTGGGCTTTAAGGTCCCTTCCAACCCAAACTATTCTGTGATCCTATGATTCCATGACTTCAGTACTAATGAAGAAGAAATAGGAGAAATAAAAACCAACCTTTGTAGGTAACAGAGAGAAAATAATCCCATGGGACTTTACCTTTCCAGACAACAAGGACAGCAGCAGGCCTGTCTGCTTTCTGTGAAGAAGGTGTGTTTACAGAGGGAAAGCACAACAAGTGTGTTGTCAAATTCCCCTCTGAGAAGAGCCACAAATGTGAAATCTTATCAATTCAAGGCAGTGTGAGAGTATGAAAAGGTGGGAGAGTGGAGTTCTTGGTCACCTGACAATATGAGCTGTGAATGAGAAACAGATGGAGCCTCCAACATCACCAGCTTTTTCAGGCAGACTTGCTCACATTGCAGGCTTGTTAGATATTTGAAACTGTGGGACTCTATCATGAGGTTCCTAACATCCACATGAAGCATAAAGCATTATTAAAAGTTACGCTTATCCCCTGAGCTCTGAACTCAGTCAAATCTAACACTGCGTGTATCCCTCATCTTTCTACGTACAGAGTTTTTGGTGGACAGAACAAATAAAACATCTGAATCCAACATTTCAAGTGGATTTGTGTGCTTGATGGTGGCTAGAATCTGCTTCTCTGTACCAAAATGGGAGCTTTGAATTGAGTGTCCATTTAAAGCATAAAATGTAGCAGGCGGCGTGCATCATCCTTCCTGTTGTGTAACAGATAGTAATCAGGTGAGAGCATAGAAGTTATATTTAACCAGAAAATTCCACATTCCCCCAGATTAGAGATGGATACCAATCTCCATGTAGGTGGGACAGGGAAACTAAACTCCTGTAGGCTCCCTGGTGGAGTTTCTTCTCTACATGATGATTTGCACCTCTTCCCAATAAAAATGAGTGGTAGTGTTTACAGTTAGCACTTCCTCGTTTTAAACCTGAGATATGGCTGAATTTAACTAACCCATACTCTTATAGTTTTTTTCTTTTTTTAAATGTTTAAAGTTTTGTAATTTCACTTGATTGATAGACTGGCTTAAAATGTGTACTTTATATTATCTTTATATTACCACATATCATACGGGATGTCACAACCGATGACTAGGTTACTATTTTAATGAGATACAGTTTCTGAAGTGCCCCAAATATGCAGTGTTATTAAACATAAACATGATACAGGGTATGGAAACTATTTCGTGAAGGAAGAAACCTTCTTCTGTTGAAATTACCTTTTCCACAGTATACTATAGCACAAAACTGCTTCAGGGGAGCTGCCCCAAGACATCTGCTGAAGTCAGAATCGATGACAACAATCAAGTTTGTTTGTGGTGGCTTAGTTTAAATGAATTGTGAAACGGATAACCAGACCACCTTCCTGCTCATGGCGTGCTGCTTGGTAACTGCTGAGGGGACTGTGGGACTGGGACATGATGCTGACAGTTGGACCTGTTCTTCCCAGTGCTTGGGGGCTCACCACCAGCATATTGCTGAGCCATGACAGTCACCAAGCTGCGTGTTTCAGCAGCTGTTCTTTTGTCTTGTTTTCCTCTTATTATGAATGTTGCTGTGCCAAAGAAAGCAGAAGGAACAATAACTTTGAAGTGTATGCTAAAATCCAACTATACTTGCAGGAATGGGAGTGGGACAGGCAACATCAGGTTGTAATTCAGAATAGTAATGTTCACTGTATACTGATGATTGCCTTGGAGCCTTGTGTTAGTCTGTAGGAATTCATTGTTTTCAAGGATGCTTTATAGTTCTGGATCAGAGATGTTATTCATGTGCTGTGTTAGTTTTTAGACAACTGTGAAATTGTTTGGGAATATCCTAGAGTCTTTCTTAGGGAGTAGAAAAGGAGGTTGTCTCAGGAGAGGAAGAAGTAGAGAGAGGCTCAGAGGGGACCTTATTGCACTCTACCACTTCCTGAAGGGGGATTGTGGTGCGGAGGGGGTCAGCCTCTTCTCCCAGATTACTAGTGACAGGACGAGAGGGAATGGCCACAAGTTGCACCAAGGAAGATTTAGATTAGATTTGAGGAGAAACTTTTTCTCTGAAAGAGTGGCCAGGCACTGGAATGGCCTGGCTAGGGAGGTGGTTGAGGCACCATCCCTAGCGCTGTTCAAGAAGCGTTTAGATGAGGTGCTAAGGGATTTGATTTAGTAGTTTAGTGGGTAGGGATGGTGATAGGAAGATGGTTGGACTAGATGATCTTGTAGGTCCTTTCCAACCTAATGCATCTATGGATCTATAAGTAGGAATGAAAGAAGGAAGGAAAGAAGAAAGGAAGGAAGGAGAGGAAAGACAGAGTAGGGAAGGAAAGAAAAAAGACAAAGAAAGAAAGTGGGAAAGAAAGAAAGAAAGAACAGAGAAAAAGAGGCAAAAGAATGAAAAGAAAGAAAAGAAAAACAGTTCCTCATGCCTTCATAGAATATTGTAATTTTTTATTTTCTCTGTAACAAGCATCTTCAAAGGTATTGTAAATGTCAGTGAAGAACTGAAAGGCAGAGCAGAAGAGAAGGAGCCTCCTCCCATTGTTGAGCATGCTGCCATATCCACCATTGTGAGGTGAACTGGGCACAGCAATGACAGAACTCTGGCTCTTACAGGGTTTCACTTTGTAGCTGTCGAACAATTTGAACAGTCCCACGAACCTTCCTTGCACAGTCCATTTTCTCTCACCCCAGTTTGTAAGTCCACAAGCAAAGAGGCTCAGCTTACTGCATAGATCACACACTGCCCACAGGTCAGGACAAAAGGTCTGGCAGCCTGGAGACTTGCTCAGGCCACATTTCTGTATGTAAGAACTTCACTCCTCAGGTAACAGCACCATGGCATGTGAATCACATCTTAAATATGTTACCTGGGGATCAGAGCCCAGTAATTGCTAAGTGTTTTTAAGGTGTCCTTCTGTAGGCAAAACACTACATGCAGACTACAATCTGTTGTTCACAATAACCTCCAAGACCTCTTTACTGTATCACTTTTTATCTCGGTGGTCCTAAGTGAGTGGAGCTGGGCACCACACTCCCTTTGATTTCTATCCTGATGGTAGAGATAGCATGGAGTCACATCACAGAATCAAAAAAAGGCTTAGGTTGTAAGAGACGCTAAAGATAATGTAGTTCCAACCCCTACCATGGGTAGGGCTGCCACCCAGGAGCTCAAGCTACCCAGGGCTCCATCCAACCTGGCCTTAATGTCTCCAGGAATGGGGCACTCATTACTTCTCTGGGCGACTTGTGCCAGTGTTTCAGCACTCTCTGAGTAAAGAATTTCTTCCAAACCTCTAACTCAAATTTTCCATGTCTAGTTTAATAGTCCTATCACTATCAACCAACAAAAACAGTCATTCCCCCTCTTGCTTATACTCCCCCTTCAGGTACTGGAAGGCCACAATGATGTTACCCCTAAGCCTTCTCTTCTCCAAGCTAAACAAGTTCAATTCTCTCAACTTTTCTTCATAGGAGAGGTACTCCAGCTCTTTGATAATCTTTCTGGCCCTCCTCTGGACCTGTTCCAATGGCTCAACATGGTGGAGATATCCAGAGAAAAAGCACAAAATGAGATACATCTTCATCTCCCAGTTACCATTGCCAACTACAGTATGCGCCTGTTAGATATCACCTTGTTCCAGCTCCATTCAAACACATGTGGCACCAGTTTCCACAGTTATGTTAGACCTATCTCAGTGACTTTGTGCTCTCACATGAGAGAAAAGCTGGGTCCTTATGGTTAATCCTGATTTTGCGAGTGAAGGATTGAAAATGAGAGGGGGAGAAAACATTCTCTGCAGCCTGCCAGCTGTCTCCTGTGCACTATCACTTTACTGAATAGAAATGATGGGTTCCTTGTGATTGACAGGTGTCAGGATGAGCTTTCAGCTCTGTTGGTGCTGCTCCACCTCAACTAAAGAACTAAATGGTTTGGAAGCCAGTTGTTGCCCAAATGTGAAGTGCTTACAAAGTCAAGTTAGGTGATGAAATTTTAAGTATTTAGCATTTTCAACCGAAGCTATTTTCTTAGTCATAGAAACTCAGGCAGGTTCTCAGTACATGCTCTGGTGTATATCTTGTGTTCATTTGTGTGAACAAGGATATCAACACACAGACAAGTGCATTCACTAGGGATGCGGATATCATTCAGCCATTTCATTGCTTCCAAAGGTGATTCAGGGAAAAGTATTTACAGGCTGCACTCATCTTTCAGTGTTTGCATAAGCTTATACAAACAACATAGGTAACAGGAGCAACGTATATGCATGATTTATCACATTAGAAAGGATGATAGCTCAACTTAGGTATACGTTTGTAAAGCCTAAATAGACTGTCTTGCTTAGATAAACTCCCGAGGAGATACTCTTGAGTAATTGTAGACAAATAGTCATTGATTTTTCCCATGAATCACATTTACAAAGTCCATTCACATTAGCTTTATTCCACATTAGATGTCTGTGTTGTGTTTTTGCACATTTCTTTTTTCTAATTATTTCCAAGACGTTGCGACCTTGAGTCAAAACTATTTTCTAGAAGGGGTGTGTAGGGAATAACCATACACTCAAGAGAAGTCTCTTGCTGACCATATTCTCCGACTTTGTGAAACTATGTATGTTTTTGGTAGACGTTGTGCTCAGCAATGGAAATACAAGGCTAGCAAAGCATTGCATCGATGCATTAAGAACTCACCTTTTTCTTGAAATCTCGAAGCAAAAAACAAAAGCAAAAACAAAGAAGGAAAAAGTATTTTTCTTGTATGCACCCAGATCAAAGAAACTCCCCTGTGAGAATCTGCAGATATATCTAAAGCTAGAGAATAAATATTCTGACTCAAAGCCCTGAGAAATAAGTGATGGGTGCTCTCAAAGCAGGCAGACACTGCCTTGCAGCTGAGCTGACCTCTGGTGCCTCCATCTGTTCCTTGCCAGACACATGTACAAACATCTTCTGTCTCATGTTCTAGGCTTTGTTTTTCTCTGATACTGTTTTTGCATCTTGTATGTTTATTCTATGACTAGGAGAAAGTCCTGGGTCCTTACCAGTGGATGGCTTAACTTGCACTATTACTAGCATATCTCATTTTACTATATTCATTCTTTTGATTCTATACAGAAGGTCTTTTCCAACCACAATGATTCTATGATTGTTTGATTCTAAGTTTGATTCTAGAGAGAAGAATTCAGTCAACAGAGATGTGACTGAGTTCTTTTATTGGGTGGTACAAATCAGGCTTTATAAAATCTTTGGCTAAATTTGGATGTCATTTTCCTCTAGCATTCCTTGATCATTTTCTTCTTGCTTTCATTTTTTCTGTCATGCCATAATTCTTCGAAGCATTTTATTTTTACATTGATGAGCTCTCCTTGGAACAGAGGCAAAATCAATAGCCCTTGATCTCTTATGCAACACCAAGTCAGTTACTGAAAAGACATAGAAACGTTGAATCACGGAACCATTAGAGTTTAAAAAGACCAGTATGGTCATCTAGTCCAACTGTCAGACCAACCCACCTTGTCCACTAACCATGTCCCTCAGTGGCACATCTATGTATTCCTTGACTCCACCACCTCCCTGGGCAACCTGTTCCAGAGCATAACCATTCTTTCTGAGAGGAAATCTTTCCTAATATTCAACCTGAACCTTACTTACATAATGTTTAAAAGCTGTTCCTAATTGCAGTGCAGTTCAAGAAAATTATTGTCCAAAAGCCTTCCTTCTCTGAAAAGTACACAAGATAACAACCAACAAAGAGTTCTTTGTTCCTTGTAACTACCATTGTGCTCTGCTCTGAGTTGACAAGGTCTAATAATAAAGACAGGTTAACGTCATCTTGCAGTCAGGAACTCTTTTCGCTATTATAAAAGAGCAATTTGGTCAGCTCATATTCAGTGAGAAGTTTTAGCAGCTCTTACAAATGTTTAGAAAGACTGGGTAAGGAGCATGCTAGACCTGTTTGAACAATAATAAAAATCATATTAAAAGAAGATCGATTTTTCTTTCAGTGAGGTTAGTGGTGTGCTTCCAAAAACCATTTGACTATGCAGCATTTGCATCCTGCTGCTCACTGAGTTATTTCCATGAATATGTGCAACTGCACCTTTTTTCTTACATAAAAGAATAATGATATTCAGAATGTTTCCATCTATTTTATTTTATTTTATTTTATGGACAGTGATATTTTTCAGTGTAGAACTTACTAGCATATTTTATCTGTTGTTTAAGTTTGATTCTGGAAGTAAAAAAACATGATTTTTTACTTTGAAAGGTAAAACTAAATTCTGTCACTCCACCCTACTGAATCAATTCACTCATTTTATGTTGGTCTATCCATGTATATGTGTATTTCCATGTGACTGCAGTGCCTCTCAGAGTTAATGACGAGTTACTTCCATGATCTCCAAGAACCATAGTGATTTTTCTTTCTTGGGTTGGACTTCATCCTCCAGGACAATGCATTATCATAGGCAGCATCCCTACCAAAATCATATCGATGATTTGGTTTAAAGACGATCTGAAACCTTCAGGAGGAATAGGAGACTAAGATGTCTGCATTGCAATCATCACGGATTTTACTACAGCTTAAAATGGACATATAGCTAAGATAGGATTGACACAGGTTTGAAAGAAGCTGTCAAAACAATGCATTTCTACACAGAAAAATAAACCTGGAAATACTACACCCTGAAAAAAAAATAAAAACCCACAGAATTCAGTATATTACTTTGATGTCAAAAGCAAATGGTAACATATCAAAATTTCCCAAGGGATGAAAATGTTGATGCTTTCAGTGAACCCACAAAAAGGCAAGATCTTGAAGCTCACTTGGTAGAAAAGTTTCCATGCAAAGTATATTAGAATACATGCTTATCTTTTCTGCAACTACATAATTTTCATCATCAGTCTTTGGAACTTTTGAAAGTGAAGGCCCTTCTGTAGGCACAAAATCTGTTCTCAGAGGCCTAAAAGGAAATAAGCAGAATGGAAAATCTTACTTCTTACACTGTGTAATGTTCCAGCCCCATACAAAGACATGAAGGCTTCTGTCATAATGAACTGTTCTATCTGAAAATCAGGAAATTTCTGCAGTAGTTGGACAGAAGTCAAACATGACGTTTGCCCTCGCATAGCTGCAATTAGAAGAACATATTAATCTGAAAAGCAGAATGTACTATGTCATGGGAAGCTGAGAAAATTTGTACCTGGCGAGGAGGGAGAAACAGGTAACCTGCCCCTTCCTCGGTCCATATACATCTGTATACATAGGAATGAGCTGTTTCTGGGAAATACGGTGCTCCTACAGTGTTTTACTATTTAATGTGTATGTTGTGTTCAAGAAACATTTCCATGTTGTACTGAGGGACATGGTTTAGTGGGAAATATTAGTGATAGGTGGATGGTTGGACTGGGTGATCTTAGAGGTCTTTTCCAACCTTGGTGATTCTATGATTCTAGGATTCTATGAAGGACAAAAGCACCGGTTGAACACTCTGTGACCAAATACCTTGGGATCATTTGCAAGTGTAAAGAAAGCTGTTCTGTTTCCACTGCAATATGAAGCCATCAATATGAAGATGTTACCAAATTACTGGATGCTTCCTACCCAGTCTATACCATATGAATTTTGCAAAGTTATTGCATATACCTTCCCTTGAGAGCATCAGTATATGATGTCAAGGCTTTGGCACTCAGCACATCAGACAGAGAGAAAGATCAGCTGCTTACAGTGAGGTAAATTCATTTTTGGACTGTTCTTCTGTCTCCAGGGCAAGTGTTGAACTGATGTCTTGAGCCTTTTGGGGGCAGCACAGATGTGTAATCATGAAACAGTTTGTGCTTCTCCCTACCCTAATAGGAAGTCATCACTGTGGAGGCAGAATAAGGTGCCTTATCACTACATGATCCATGGCAGATGTGCTTCATCCCATGTGGAGAAGAAACGTTGCTTGAGAAGAAAGCTACATCTTTCAACACAGCAGGAGCTAAAATAAGATGTTAACAAGTGCCTTACGTCAGCTACCCAGCAACTACAAAGAATTAGATCTTTTCTGAAAATCTTCCTGATAACAGCACCTGCTGAGATTTGGAAATTCCTCACAGTTATCTCATTCTAATGCAGTCACAGCCTGCTCCTGCATCCTGATTTACAGTTGCAGTACAAAGGGCCAGTCTCACAGCCTTTAATCACACACACAATCCTTTTGCTGCAACTGAGTTTGGATAACAACTTATAACCAATCAACAGAGGCTAAAATTTAACAGGAAGCAATTGCTTAGAGTTGAGAATCCTTGTAAAATTAAAATACTGACATCTCTACAAGTGATTGTGTAAGCAGGGGGTAGTTGCCAGATTTTACTTAGAATTGTCCTTTGTGATAGAAAATACAGAGCTTGCTCTCACGAGTGGTCTCAGAGTTCAACAGCAGTGAACTATTAGGCATGTGTATTAAAGATAAATTTCCGTCATGTTTGAAAACAATATTTGAGCTTAAGTTACTCAGGAGTTTGGACTACATGACCTCTGATGTGCCTCAGGTCTTAAGTATCTAGGAAACCTTGCTTCAACAGTGAAGTTATTATCCTTCTGCCTGTTTCTTTGGCTGTAAATTTTACAATATGATTTGTATCACATGCAGTGAGAAATGTTTCTCTCATGAGCATGACTTCATATTCACAATCCAAAACAAGGAACCACAAGAATTGTACAGTGGCATCTATATCCTTGAGGATGCTAAAAAAATTGACAGGATAAAGTCCTGAGCAATCTGATATAACTGCAGAATTGTTCCTGCTTTGAACAACAACCCCCAGAGTTCCCTCCCAAATTGAGTTACTTTTGGATTTCATGACTCTATGGTCTAGATTATTAGGAATTCGGACTTGTATTATGTTAAAAATTATGTAGTCTGTTACAAACAGAAGGAACAATTTTTGGGTAAACAGGTAGTTTAATGTATGTCCTATGTATTGTAATCAATGGACCTGACTCATATTCTGGAAAGAATCAGGAGTGACAGCTAAACTGTTGCAAAATGAGAAAAGAAAAAATGAAATTCAATTCCAAGAGAGGGCTGAGTCTAATATTGTTAAGCAATCAAAGTAACCACAGCAGTAAAGAATTTGACTAGTAAATCTGCACACAAAAAGCTAGACCTTCTACTGACGGGATTTTGGCTTTGTTGGTAGAAAGTTCTGTGCCTAAATTAAGTTGTTTATTTATACAATTTTGTTCACTCCTTTCCCCAAAGGATCAATGTGCCCGAGAGCAATTTTTTTTTTTTAATTGAAAGATTTAAAGTCTTCATTCCTATCTTCGAGTCCTCTCCCATGGAGTTAGGACTCACTCCAATGTTTATACCCATCAACATGTTGAACCGTCAGTGTACAGCTTGCTCTTGGCAAATATACACAGAGAATGAGCATAAAGTCTGCATATTTCCTAGTGAGTTCTCATGTTCCCAGTGTACTCTGGAGAAGCATTAAAACAAACCTGCACATCCGTGCATGGATGCTGAGTGAAAGGACTGGTTGTGATCCGTACATGTATGTCATAAAATTTGCAGCTATCCAAGAACTCCTATGGACTGGCCATACTAATAAGCTTTATTCTACTATTGAGAGAAAGTGTAACTTTATTTTTACCTTAATTCTGGTAGTGATCTTGTTAAAGTCAATTAAGCCTGTGTTTATGCTTTTTTTGAGGATTATATCTACTGGTTAATGAAATATGTTCTAAAGTGAGGCTTCCTAATCACTGCAATAATTGCTTTGCAATTTAAATGTCAATTCGTAACAAATCACTCTCACGTTTTACTGCCTACATGAACCGATAGTCTGAATACATTCCAGAGCCCAAACACATATTCACAATGTATTTAATCTGCTTCTTATTAGAAGACCCCTAATATTTTACCAGTCACAGAAAGTTTCTGGTAACATATGAGTCAGCATTCTCCTTTTTTTATTATAATTCAAAAAGCTGCACCCAAGTAAGATATAAATGTTTGTACTATAGGATCTATTTTGCTAAGGGCAAACTCAGCAGTCCAATGGTTGAATGCTGCAACATTGTGCTCGAACAAATACATCAGAAACCAATTCTCTTCTGGAGATTTCGAGAGGGTTATAGCACACTCAGATATCTCTGTGAAGGGTGACATGATTTCTCTACATGCTTTCCTTCGCAGTTGTCACTGTACTACAGTGGATAGGTTAAGAAACTTTAACCATCCATTCCCAGTTTCCTGATGTTGAGAAAAAAATTGTTTGGACAAGTTCTTAGAGAGCACGACTCAGAGTCACTAGGATTTTTTGCCCAGTATCTCCAATTACACATGCCTGAGTTCCCTGTGCATTCTCTCTCTGCACACCTGTCGAAGTGACCCAAACCTAGCAGTGAATTGACCATGGATATTATTGTTCTGTTTCTGCTTAATTTCTGACAGAATAACATGAAACAGTGCACGTGTGAGGAAGTGTGAGTACATGCATATACATCATGTGGTTGCGATCACCTCCTCATCAAATCAACACGCTATTCCTTCACTGTGTTGTAATTCACTATTTGTTCAGGCCTTCACATATTGTGCTCATATCTAAAGTTGAATTCATAGTGCTACACTGGAGAGCGTTGAGGAGTTTGATGATCTGTACGTCTCATCACACAGAACTGTCTGAGCTCAGAATACCATGTGCATGGCAAGGATTTTGTCATGGTTTCTTTGCAATTCTACATCACAATATGTACCAGATGTTTCTTGTTTTGAGAACAGTCATGAGACCAACTAAATAAGGGGATAGAAAGAAACAGAGGTCACTCAGAATGTGCAGCTAAAAAACTCCACCATGATAATTATTTATTCCCAATAGGTGGTGTATGGGAGAAATACATTTCATGGAAGCAATTCATATAGTTGAAAGGGAATTAATTCCAAGCTTGTCGAAGCATATCCCAGAAATATCTCTGTTGGTGATTGTTCTGCGCAGATGTCATCCTTGATTTGTGAATACCCAGCACCACAGGACTGGGAAAGTATCTCATATTGACTCATGCATTCCTTCATGGGTTATTCAAAAATAAGTGGTGCTATCTAATTCTGGCTAACAAAAATACCTTATGTAAAATTAATAGAAGCAAACTCAGAAGGATCTTTCTGCATTAGGAACCTGTCCCTCAAAAGCAACTGGCTGATACAGCTTAAAAAGACAAATTCCTGGCTAGTCACAGTTTCTGCAAAAGGAAAGTGCAGGGCACTTAAACATATGGACTACCAAACTTTCATTTGTTGTTGCTGTGAACAGACAGAAGGAACAATACTTTGAGTAGGGAGACTCAGAACATTTTTCTCACTCTATAAAACATACAAGCGACTGAGTCATTACAACATTTGTTTCTTTTTACTTTTATATGTTTTACAAGAACTATTAAAGCACGCAGAATCCCAGTGAGCTTTTCTTTATGCTAACAGTATGGATGTTCAGAACACCTCTGAGAAAAGCTGAGGGAAAACAGTTGGGTTGAAATAAAAATATGTGTAACAAACTGGCACATCTCTGTATGAAGGGGAATGAATTTCAAAAGAGAAGACCTCACTCGGGGGTCGTCTTGACTGTATCTTGTTTATGAAGAAAACAAAGCCAAAACAAGATGTTGAAGAACATGGAGGTGTTCAACAAACATGTAGATGTGGAAATGAGGGACGTGGTGTAGTGGTATTGTGGTGTTGGTGGTTAGACTAGGTGATCTTAGTGGTCTTTTCCATGCTTAATGATTCTGTAATTCTGTAATTCTCTGATGTTATGACTTGTTCAGAAAGGAACAGTCAACTCCAGGCCCAGGCTGACCCCTATCCTGCAGGAACTGCTTTTAACTAAGATTCATCTGTATTCTTAACTGGATGATGGAAAAAAGAAGTTTAAACCAAATCGTTTCTTAACTAATTACATTCCCTAATGAGATATTACTGGGAAAAAAAAAAAAAAAACAACAAAAAAAACAACACACAAACTAAAAACGGACTCATCAACCTTCTCACTCATCACTTGCATAAGCTCTCCTTATTAGGCAAGGTATGAGGTAAGTGGCTAGTCATTTCCTGAGTCCTAATGGTCAAACTCATATATTTCGTGACTCAGAGGAAGAGCTGAATCCCCTTGTGAAAGACCACAGCATTCTGGTGACTTTGCATTCAAATAAGGTGAATGAAGGCAAAAGCAATTCAAGTATCCCAGCAGCACAGTCATATGAACACACCTTACAGGTCTCAGCTTCAACAAGAAAACTGCCTGTTATTTGATGTTGCTGGCATTAAAGAAAACTATACTTTATTAGTGCAAGACAAAAAAAACAAAACAAAACAAAACAACCCAACGTAAGAAAGGTCAAGTCACATTCATTAAGGCTTCAGAAAGTGCTTT
This sequence comes from Odontophorus gujanensis, assembly GCA_013399175.1. Taxonomy (NCBI): domain Eukaryota; kingdom Metazoa; phylum Chordata; class Aves; order Galliformes; family Odontophoridae; genus Odontophorus; species Odontophorus gujanensis. Next base: position 314,613 of record VXAB01002534.1, on the reverse strand, counting down.
TAGGCTCATTTCAAAACAGAAGTATAATGCTATCTTTCAAAATGATGTAAATTTCAGTCTGTTCTGATTTAAACATCCATGATGGTGTTCTGCACCAGAACTCCTATACTGTTGTCTCTAGAGAGTAATTTTCCAAGGCATCAGGAGTGGTGCAACCAATTGATTTTTTCAGTTCTTCAACTAACCTGCAAAACGGAGATTGAAATCAGTTGCACTCACTTCTAAATGGCATTTTTTTCCTCACTCATTTAAACAATAGACAAAATGATTGCAGAGTATAATTCATTCAGGATTTAAATCTTTGTCCAGTCCTAAATGCAATGTTTTCCCTTGGTCTTGTGATCTTTGTTTAAAAAGGTTTAAGATTAAATGTTTAATGTTTTCATAGAATCACAGAGTCATTTGTGTTGGAAGGGACCTTTAAAGATCATCTAGTCCAACTTCTGTGGAATGAACAGGGACCAAACATCTCCTCCTGAAAATGAAACCACCTGATTAATTTTAATCCTATGTGCAAGTATATGTTTCCTTATACCTTTGCCTTAACTGCGTTTTCAGGGTAGTGAAGTACTTCCTCACCCCAAATTGCTAGTTCTCTTCTTTCTGTGGCCAGAAACCCATCACACAAGGCTGTGGCTCTGTCATTATTATGGATTTAATACAGATAGCCTTGTTCTATGCTCCAAGCATCACCGTCTTCTGCGAAAATGACAGGAAGACCTCCTAACTGCTTTCAAGTGTGCATCTTTCTAGACGTACCGTGATGCTCTCATGGCAGTTTCCATCCAAGAGACAGCCTAGGACTGAGTTAGATGTTTTCCAGTGAAGTAGGTCTGATGAACTTTGTCTCTGGGTTAGCTTGGCAAACAGTTTGAAGCAGTTCTTCCATCAATCTATTATCCAAGACATCTGGAATATGGGCAAGAGACCAGAAGATTGGAAAAGGACATTATGAAGTGCCTATCATGAAAAAGGGCAAGCAAGGAGCTGGAGATCTATTTATTTTTAAATAAAACAAAGCAAACAATAACAACAACCAAAAACAGCAATCAAAAATCTCTCAGCTTAATTAAATTCTTGGAAAAACACTGAAACGTAACAAGCTAAAATGAAACTGCCTATAAACTGCTAAGGCAGGAGTGAGTAACTGTCAGTGCAGATTAGTCAGAGAAAATTATTTCAAACCAATGTACTTAAAGAACTAGGAAAACATTAGTATAACACTGTATGGATAACCTTTCTAAAAATGAAAATGTTGTCAGTTTGTTCTCGGAAGGGAAGAGGTTTCTGAAGATTGATACTGGTGTGTTATATGTCTTTGCGTACTACTTGCATGGTGGAGGAGGGAATATGGATATTAAGTTGGCCTATGAGGCAAATTGTGAGGCCAAGAGACAGACTCAGAATCCAAAATAAACTTGTCAAATTGGGAAAGTGGTCTGTGAGAGAAAAAGGATGTAATTAAATTAGGGCAGGTGTAAGATACTATGCAGGCAGTAACACTTAGGTTGGGGAGCAACTAGGTGGGTCCATGGAGAGACAGTGCTTTACATAATTTCAATATATGATCTAGAGTATGACACTGAACCCCAGAAAAATCACATACACAAATGTGAGTGTGCAGGGGGTCACCTGTAGGAGCTGCTATTTGTCACTGTTCCTCTATCACACTTCTTGTACCACATCAAAATCTGTACAATGCCAATATGCTGACAATTCAGCCAGATTTGCAGAGGGATCCATTTGAAGCATTGATATGGTGATATAGCAGGAAACACTTCAACTACTAGAATGACTCAGATAGTTGTTATTTTGATGTCTGAAGATTTTCATGGGGAATAAAACACTATCACTTTAATTTTGTGGGTTTTTGCTTTTCACATTATCCAAGCTATGTTAAATGTAATGTTGCCACGTGCCAGCATGCAAGAGAACTTGCAATCTGGACTGTTGCAAAGTAACAGAGCAGCCCATGCAGGAGGAACTCCATTCTCACCAAAGGCTGCGGATACTTGGAAAACCAGATGTGTTCCACTCCCTCTACCCCAGCTACTGGTAAGAAATTCTAGAGTTTTAGAATCATAGAATCACTAAGATTGGAAAAGACCACTAAGATCACCTAGTCCAACCATCAGCCCACTCCCAACATTCCTACTGACCATGTCCCTCAGTGCCACAACCTCATGGTTATTGAACACCTCCAGGGAAGGTGACTCCACCACCTCTCTGAGCAACCTGTGCCAGGGCATCACCACTCTTTCTGAGAAGAAACTTTTTCCAGTACCTAACCTGAAATGCCCGTCAACAGAGGAGCATGGTGAATGACTGCTTTTGTAACACTTTGAGCTACATGAATTTAACTGTAACTGCCATAATGTATTATTACATATTTTCTGTGAGAAGGAGACCCCTTTGCACTAGACAGCAGCATACCTTCCATAGTACTGGCTTTGTCTCTCAACAATAACCTTTCTTTGCACCTTCCACCTGCTTGCTTTGTGTATATTGTATCGCACTGATGCTACCCATTGCCTCCAAATGCTGCTTCCCTAAGAAGCTACATATATTGCATAGCCATGAAGCCAGATGTCTTGTCTGCTCCAAGTTACTCTTTGAATTTCTCAATCTACTGCTGTTTTCACTCTTCTCCAGGCAGAAACACTCCCTGAATATTTTACTGATGCATATACACCTAGCACAGGGAATACTGCAATCAAATCTGATAAAATTAAATAAGTAAGAACTCTTGAGAGTAGTAGACTTAATTTGCTGACAATGGACTAGATGATAAAATGCAGCAGCAGCAACCAAAAATGAGGAATATAAAAAAGGAGATAATAACTATTTAAAGACACTTATGAGAAAATGGTGGAATGATGGGGTTGGACAGCACCTGTGGTTAGAGATTTCAGTGTTAGCAAGGGTTTTAGGAAAATGTGGCTTGTGTTGACACGCGATAGTTCGATGAATCATAGAATCATTAAGATTGGAAAGCCCACTAAGATCATCTATTCCAGCCATCAAAACATGTCTGTGACTGCTCTAGGCCATATCTCTCTGTGTCACATCCACATGGTTCTTGAGCACCTCTGGGGATGGTGACTCCACCACCTCCATGGACAGCCTTTTCCAATGTCTCATCAGTTGTTCTGAGAAGAATTGTTTTCCTAATACTCAACCTGAACCTTCTCTGAAACAACTTGAGGCTATTCCCTCCTTATCCCTGTTACCTGGGTGAAGAGGCCAGCTCCCACCTTGCCATAACTTCCTTTCACATTGCTGTAGAGAGGAATAAAGAAGTCTAGGAAAGCTGTTCTTTTCTCACCATTGCTGAAAAGGACAGGAAAAAAAAGGCCACATTATTGAGAAGATCAGTAACATGGTAAAGTTTCCTCGTGTTGTAGAAAATCTTGTATAACATGTAACTCAAAGCTGAAGGTTTCTGGATTTATGTAAGCTTAGGTGAAAGTACAATGAGAATTACGGGCTGCTGTGCCTGGGGCTTCTATTTGTTAGCCCTCACTGAAATAGGCCAAGGGCTTCTGCAGGTGCCTCAGCAGAAACTAATCTTAATTTGGAGACACTACACACTCGTTTTAATGATCACAGGTCTGGGAACAACACTTGGTTAAATAATAAACACCACAGGAATCTTGCTGGTGGCAACAGATACTGTTTGGAGTGAGACAAGTGCATACAAGCAATAGTTTTGGACAAATGGGTCCAAGATGCTGTGACTTTTGCTGTGTTTTGTCTCATTCAGCAAAGACTAGGTGCCGTGCTGTGCTCTCTGAAGCCAGACAAAGCATAAGGAAACATTGCTAGAAGGTTCTTTAGTGCTTACATTGAGTTTGATAAAATCTGTTGGGGCCTGGCAAAAAGGGAGCATTGTAGAATCTCTCAGGAAGTTACCAAGCAGTATTCTCCCAAATTAAAGTAGTTATTTTCAGGAGAAGTCACTGTCACTTATCTCTTGCACACAGTCTCCTTCATTCCTTTGCTGCAAGTATGGCATGGAGACACAGACCAGAAAGGCTGTGCTCTTCTGTGTGTTCACTCTACCTGGGGGGAATTTTTCAGCATGCTATCCTTACTCTTTTGTTTGCAGGAAAGGGTCAGTATGGTTGTGATGCCTGGCAGCTCCTTCCCTTGAAGGAAGCATCTTGAGGGAAACACCAGGAGCACATCTAGGAAAGGTGGATCAAGTTGGAGTAGCACTTCTGTGCAAACGTTAGGTTCATGCTGATGGCATCCACACACTAAAAGAGGCAAAGCAGCATTCTGTGACTCAGACTCATGCCATTCATGGTTGATGAGTGATTCTGTAACATCATTTGCAGCAAAGAAAATCAGAGAGCAAAATTCAGGTGTTAGTCCATGGCAAGAGTCTTACTGATTTCACCGGAGGCTCTTGCCCTCTGGGGAATACAATAGAGGGAATAAACACAGACATCTAATTTGCTGCATACTCTTTTTTCTATAGCACTTTTATCCAGACATTTTTTTTTAAGTGGACATTGAAATGAAACTGGCAATTACCCAGCATAACAGTAAATGAGGTTAGATGCCCACACGCTGCAGAAATATGCTACTAACCATGTGACAAAAGGCAGCTGAGCCATGAAATAATGAAGCAGACAAAGAGCTAAGTGAAAGGGACAGAACAGTAGTTGCAAAGATATTAGCTGCACTGTGACAGGGTGAGGTATGTGAACTAGAGCAAGGAGAGCTGGAGGATATGCTTGGGGAACTATTATTTTTAATCTGATGCAAAATATCCAGTGACAGAGAAAGAAGTTGCACTTCAGTGCAATAGAAGATAATTCAGATGGTAACAAAGGTTAAATGAGGGGAAGCTGCAGAAAGCTATCATGACAGATGCTTATGTGATGACTTTTATCAACTTCTTGTATGACTGAACAAAAAAAATGAAGGAAACAGAACATATCTTTTTGATTTGAAAGGTTTCCTAGATTGGTCCAAAACTGGCACTTGCTGTTAGGTTGAAAAATAAGTGATATTCACTGTGATATGTGAGATTTTAATGAATGTAGGATAAGCTGGTCTGAATGGCTGTATCGAATCAAGGTGCCAAGTGCAGATCTAGAGATTGTTCCAGCCAATTAATGTGTCTAAAACAGTTTGTGCAGACTACACTAGGATTTTGAGATTGATGAACAGTAATCAGACCTAACAAGTGTCAATAAGTTCCGATGGTTTAGAGCAACAAATCCAAAAGTCTCTGGAATACCCCATTTTTATCCTTCTTGGGGGAGGATAAAAAATCAGAAATAGGACCCAAAATGAACACATGAAGATTCAACAGATACTCCTGCATCTGAAACACAAGCACAAGTAAAATAGACCATAGAAGCTTGAGTTAGGAAGATAAAATGAAACAAAAGAAATGCAGAATATGTTTACACTTTATTGTAGCCATCCACCAAAGTTTGATGCTAGTTTATATCATGCAACTTTCATCCCTGACAGTATCATCAAAGCATATGAAGAAAAATGTTTTTAAAGCTGGATGGACTTTTTGAAATTTCAGAAAGATCTCACTGAGCAAAGGCTGAGGCAAGGGACTTCCAGCTCCTCCAGCAGCACCCAGGCTCCTGACCTGGGACTAAACAGCATCAACAGGCCTCTGCAATGCACACATCACAGAATGTTTGATTTGTTATTCTTCAGTCTCTTCACTACTGTCACAAATTAGAAGTCTCTCAGCTTCTTTAGAAAGACTGTATTCCTCTTCAGCATGCTTGTCACAGAGGCAGGAAGGCATCACTGCATGCCAAGGAACAGTTCAGTTCTATAAAAAAAATACATTTATAATTTTGCATTATCCTGGCTAAGCCAGGTGCCTATTCATGACTTCACACACAATGTCCTGACTAACCTTATCTTAGAATCTCTTGCCTATTGAATGTTTCTCACATCATATACATAATTAAAGGTCTTCATGATGCATAAATCTCACATCTGTCCCTCTGAACACCAAAGAAATTTTTTACTTATTTTATGAATCCACCCTAGAATACGGTCTTACATATTTTGTTGGGTGCACTCAGGTCAAAAGAGAAGAACAACTCAAAACTTTTTGAAGCACATTTCTTAAGGCTTTCCTGAACTGAGGTCACATTTCTCAATCTCTAACTCATTATTTTAAATCATAAATAACTGAAGCCAGCAGAAACCAAATGTTTCTGGGAAGAAAGAGTGTCATAAGAAGAGAGAATGGGTTAGAAGCTGGCTTATCTGTAACATGTTGTCTTTTCAAATGTGCATGTGATTTTAAATACATAAAATTGTGCTATCCATTTTGGACATTAAACCTTTGTTTTAAATTTTTTTTAAGCTTTCAATGCACCTTTGATTGGTAAAAAATCAGAACAACAGTACAGTTGTGTTCAGGGAGGTGTTTTCTAGTTGCGAGTTTCAGACTTTGCTTGTATATCACTGCTTTCCTGAATTGTAGCGCTGGACTGAATGGACGGTTTCATTAATCTTGTTCTGTAAGACATAAGATTTGTGAAGAGTGTCCCTGTTGAAATGGCTCTCCTCCCTCTAACCAGTCGCATCACTCTTTCTCACTGTCATTGCAACAGCAAACAGTCCCAGTGAACTCAGAATTTTTTCCTCTGTGCTTTTCAGGCATGAAGAGACATTGGATACCACAGAGATGTTAACATTAGAGCCAAAGGACTGCTTTCTACTTTTCTGTGTTTCTGCTCCCAGCAGTACCTACCAAGAGCTGCCATTCCTGTTCCTGTTGCACCCAAACAGATCCCAAGGTCAAAAACAGGCAACATAACATTCCGGTTTGTACTAGGTAAGTATGATGTTAGATCTTAGGAGGAAATTCTTTACCCAGAAGATGGTGAGGCACTGGCACAGGCTGCCCAGAGGAGCTGTGGGGCATCCCTGGAAACAAGGCCAGGTCGAATGGAGTCCCAGGCAGCCTGAACTGGGGGTGACATTGCCCTTGAAGTGGGGTGAAACCAAATGATACTTAAGGTCTCTTTCAAATCACACCATTCTGTGATTCTGTGATTCTATGATTCTATGACTGATTCTATGATTCTATGAGCAAGGCAGGGTAAGTAGGATATGATGAAACTTACTGTGGCTTTCAACAAAGGTCTCTCACTGACTCTAAGAATAGCAGCAATAACCAAAAAAAAAAAAAAGAAACAAAAAAATTTGCCATGAGCAGCAAAAATGGTAACACTGCCCAGGTTGCTATGCTGAAACCCTACATGAAGAAACTGAATATTCTAATGCTTCTATTTTTTTTTTCTTATGTTTTTGCGAAGTGGGAAGGGTGAGAGCAGAGTTACTTAAACTCCAATGTGCTCTTTTCAATTTCTCTGGCATATTTGCTGTCTGTTTTAGCCCTTATGGGTTCTCACTGGCTTACCAGAGGGTCAAAGCACAAGCCACTGAAAGGGTTTCTGATCCATCGTTCTACATTTGATGTGGTAAAAGGTATCTACAAATGGGCATTTGGGGTTTGCTTTTTTGCTGGAGCATTTGCTGAGAGGATCCTGTAAACTTGTTCTCTGAACATGAATTAATTGGAAAGATACAAACTACTCTCCAGCTTTGAAATCAAAGCAGCCAGATCCTGTTGTGGCTTACTTGTAAAAGGCAGCTGAAGGAGGACAGGGAAAAGGTCAAGACAAAGAAAAGGACAATTGTTTTTAAGGCTTCAAGGAAGTGCAAGGGGGCAGTTCTTGGGTTACCTTAGCTTCAAGAAACAGAAGCAGCAAGGGAGCTAATCAGCTGAAGTCATCAGTGGCAGAAAATAGGAAACAGAAAATGTGCCTGCTGTTTGGAAAGGCTTCAGAGAAAAGTCTAGACATTCTGGAAAATATTATGGTGGTGGTAGCACCTTCCCTCCTTCACTGTGGCTGCGAGAACCTGGTCCAGGGGCAATTCGTAGTCTGGAAATACCTTTTAAAGACCTAGTCCTGATCTGTGGAGTCCATGGTCAGCATGGTGTATGTAGGGTATGTGTCATGGTTCAGAATACTGGGGCATTTCTCTGTGCAGTGACAGGGAAAACTGGTTTAACTGCAGATCAACTGAGGGCACACAGGCTGAATTCAAAGGACTCTTATGAGATTCTCTCCAGTTGCTGACTAGATGTGATAAATCCTAAGCCTGGAAAACTGGTATGGAAGGTTATTAATTCTTCAGGAAGGGTTTACAACGGATGAAGAAGGAGAAATTGTTGCTCTGTACGTCATGAGTGAAACCCAAGGGAGAAATGCAGGGTTGTTGTAGAGCTTAGAATGACAAGATGAAGAAAGTTGCCAGCTGCAGTGGAAATCACAGAACTGTAGAGGTTGGAAGGGATCTCTGGAGACATTTAGTTCAACCCCCCAAACCAACCAGTGAGTGGAGTGTGGTTGCTGTTTATCAGTGGGAACATCCTTTTCCACCAACAGTGCATACTCTTAGCCTTACTCCTTCCTCTCTGCATTTGCAAAAGGGTATGGTATCAAGCAAAAGGATAAACACAGGGCTGTGTTGAAAAAATGGTGGCATGTGAATGCTAATCACTGTGGGTCAGATAGAAAGGACTAAAGATTTGAGGAACAGAATGTTCCGGAAAAAAGAAAAAAAAAGGTGGGTAGGATTGAATGTGAGAGAAAACAGGTTAAGATGCAGCACATAGAGCACTATGGAGGCAGGATGGGGATGGCAGGGAAGATAACAAGGGAGCCTGAGAGAAGAGAAATAGCTTGGAGGGAAACAAGTGGTAAGAGGAATGTACAGAACGTGGGAAACTTAGGAGGGAGAAAACAGAGAGAAAGAACAATGCTTCTGTTTGAAAAACAAGTTTAAAATAAATGAGGAGCAGGGGGAACATGAAATCCAGAGAAAAAGGCTACAAAATACTATGAAAGCTGAGGAATAAAATGAACACAGTCAGCTTCTCAGGTATTTGTTTTCTTCAGACTGTTTAATACTATGAAGTTCCCAGGAGGAATCTTGCTGAATTGCTCACAGGAAATAGAAAATTTGCAAGTTGGGTGGTGATACTCTACTTGCATTTCTCACTCTCAGTTTTGTCATCTGTGGTCTCATAGAGATGCTGATATCAGGGAAGTGGTGGAGTCAACGCCCCTGGAGGTGTTGTAAGAACCACACAGACTTGGCACTGGGGACATGATTAGTGGGCATGGTGGGGATGGGCTGATGGTTGGTCTACATGATCTTAGTGGTCTTTTCCAAGCTTAACAATTCTGTGATTCTGCAGTCTTGCTCACAGGCAACAGAATTACATATCTGGTTAGAAGATAACATATTTATTAGTTCCTTAATATATCTTACTACTTATAGTTGTTTGTGTTTTTTTTTAATTGGTAAAAGAAGTATGGATGACTAATGCTGTAGAAGTCAATGATGATGTGAGCAAAGATGAATTCCGTCTACCCTACAAGGTTAAAAAAGTAATTTAAAAAAAGCTTTATGGTATAGAAAATCAACAAAGACGTAGATTGACATGGAGGCCAGTGAAGCCTTTCTTTTTGCTCTGAGCAAAAGCACAGAGAAAGCAGTGTCAGTCTTATAGTATGCAAAGTCTGAGAGGGTCTGCATCCACAGAAATTACATGGGCTTCCTTCAGAGTTGGCATCAAAAGGGCCAAAGAATTTTCAAGTAGAGAAAATTCATGAGGCATTCAGGAGGATGGTGGATAGACCATGTGACTTCTAAGGGCCTTAAAGGAGTTTGTAAGTAGGAAAATTTCAACCAACAATATAATGAATTAACAGAGAATAAAACAAGGGTTTCTCTATTGAAGTTTGCTGGAGACAGAAAATTGTCAAGAGGTTAAACAGACAAGAAAATCTTCTGTTAAAATGAATGTATGGGCTAAGTTTGTAAAGGAAGGAGAAGCCTGAAGGGACTTATGGGGAGAAAGGCATATTTTCCACATGTAATTCTAATTGACACATTTGCAGAGAAGGCTTGATGAAAAGTCTTCAGACTTGGGAAAGGACTTCACTTACTGGCTCAGGTGTAGATTCTTAGCTGAAGGGATCAGAAATACTCATTTTGGTGGAGGGCTTAAGCTTCTACTTCCCTCAAAAACAATTAATAGATGCTACTCCTTTTTCATTGAGCTCTTGCTTTCGTTTCATACTTTTTATAAATGTCTTATCAAGTTGTTTATCCTCAGATGGCACAAGTGGCACTTTGTGTGGTAGTTACCAATGTCTGCTGGATTAAAAAACATAGTATTGCGACTTTGAAAAGAAGTGACAAGAAAACAGAGAAGATTTAATTTACTTTTTTTTTTAAAGGCATAAAGCCTTTCTTATTAAATTGGTAAGGAAAACCAGCAGATGAGAATGATCACACTGGCTTGATGTTATGTGCAATACCTTATAAATCAAAAATATGATTAATCCATGTTGTAAGCTAGAGAACTGATGACAAGCTTCATGAAGGAATCAATACAGACAGTGTTCTTAGTAAGGTCCTGGGAATAAAATTATTCAGTGAAAAATAAAGTGTGTCTGGTGGAAGGGAGACGAAGGATTAGAAGAATTTGTCATGAACAATAATAATAGAAAAGCAAAGGCAGTGCACCATACTGGGTTCATAAAATGAGTACCCCTAATACTATTAGCCTTTACATTATCTTACTGTGTAGTGGACAGATGATTTCAAAATGGATTTCTTGTTTCCTTACCTCCTTTCAGGAGCCTCTCCTGAGCCAAAACAAACAGAGCATCGGTGGATATGCTGCATGGCCATTTATTCTCTTATTGTGTGCACAAAAGAGTACCAAGTAGGTCTTCCCAGAAGGAGAAATGTTTGGCATGCTGGAAGGCTGTGCTGCCATTCAGAGAGACCTGCACAGGCTGGAGAGTTGGGCAGAAAGGATCCTGATGAGGATTAACAAGAGCAAGTGTAGGGTCTTGCACCTAGGGAGGAATAACCACATGCACCGGTACAGACTGGGGGATGACCTGCTGGAGAGGAGCTCTGAGGAGAGGGACTTGGGTGTCCTAGTGGATTACAAATAGCCCATGAGCCAGCAGTGTACCCTGGTGACCAAGAAGGCCAAAGATATCCTGGGGTGCACTAAAAAAAGTGTGGCCAGCAGGTCAAGGGAGGTGATCTTCCCTTCTCCTCTGCCTTGCTGAGGTCTCATCTGGAGTGTTGTGTCCAGTTCTGGGCTCCCTCATAAAAAAAAAAAAGACAGTGATCTCCTTGAAAGAGTCCAGTGGAGGGCTGGAACACCTCTCTTATGAGGAAAGGCTGAGAGACCTGGGTCTGTTCAGCCTTAAAAAAAGCAGACTCAGAAGGGATCTGATCCACATCTATAAATATCTAAGGAGTGGGACACAAAAGGATGAGACTGGACTCTTCTCAGCAGTGTGTGGCAATAGAACAAGGGGAAATGGCCCCAGAATAAAGTATAGGAAGTTCTGCACAGATGTGCATGGGAACTTCTTCACAGTGCAATGATGGAGCACTGGCACAGGCTGCAAAGAGAGAGGTGGTGGAGTCTCTTTCTCCAGAGATATTTAAGACCCGCATGGATGCCTACCAGTGTGAACTAGTCTAGGGAGTTGCTTTGGCAGAAATGTTGGACTAGATGATCTCTAGGGCTCCATTCCAATCCCTACACTTCTGTGCTTCTGTGATTCTGTGAACTTCTCTGGAAGGTGTCCTTGGCCCTGTGGAATAGATCTCACGGCACAAGACAGTCACTCAGAGGAAGAAGATGAACAGCAGGCTCCTCTCTTTCCTCTCACATCCACTCAAGATTATCACTGGAAACCCAAGATTATACACACTCATGGGAGTTATCTGATCAACAACAGACATTTCTAACCTTCTTAAATATTTTTTTTTTTTCCTGACACTAACACTAGACTTACGCTAACTGTAGTTGAAAGTACCTGAAGAGAGTGTTGCTCTTCCCTGTGATAATGCAGTAACCCCTGCTCTGGAGACAATTGTGTTGAAGCTTGGCCTGCGTTCATGAAGGTCCCTGTAAGTTCTGCTTTAAGATTTTTATGTGATACAACTTTATTTAAGATGACTTAAACATGCAGTTTACTGCATAACCCCATGAAGCTGAAGGGCATGTAGGCTTCTTTTATTTCCTATGTTCTGTTGCAGATCACTCTTCTCCAGCACAAACTCCCAGCAGCAATTCTTTCAGCTAGAACGTGACCTGCCCTCTAATACAATCATGAGACCAAAACAGTTTTTCAGCTATAAAAGACAGGAAGATATTGCAGTACAGATGATTATCTGCAAAATAACAGTGTTAATGCTTGGGGTAGGCTTTTAATTAAAGTTGGTGTTAAGGCTATTTATACTTTGATGAAAAATCTTAGATGTACATGAGCTGCCATTACAACTGTAATTCTGACTCCATAAGGATTTGTTTTTCATCAAGGGGGCTGTTAAGCTTAAATGTGTAGAAGAAATATCGTAGTTGTATCATGTTTAAGCATCAGTATCCCCTTGTAATCCTTAGTCACAAGAAACAGACACAGCCATTTTGAGGTCCTATGAAAATGAATACAAAATTACCAGGTTTGGAAACACTGATTATCACTTTCAGTTTCTGTGAAGTTTTATCCCTTGTTTGTTTTCACTTTTCTGCTACTGAATGACTGGAATGCAAACGCTTACATCTGTGGGAAAAAAACCCAAACAAAAACATAACAGCATATCAATAGATTTTAATATATAAGTAGAAGGATGGTACTGGGAAAGAGAATACAATTAATTCAAATATTTTTCTGTATATTAGACAGAGAAAATGTTCATTTTGGCCCAGTGTTCATTGAAACCGTTGATTTCAGTAGGTATTGATTCAGGCCTAGAAGCATTTGGTTTGATACTAAAGAAACTTAACACAAAAGCTCACTAAAAGTCTTCATGTATCTCATGAGCATTCAAACAGCTGAATCGTGATTTTTGGTTGTCAAGCAATATTAAATAACAAATTTAATATTTGTTATTAATTGTTATTGTTATTTGTTATTAAGACCTATTGTTATTTATTGTTATTTGTTATTAAGACCTATCTTTGGGCTCAACAAAGATGCAGGGCTTCTTATCGTGGGCTAATTAATCTACATGTCCATCCTGATCACAGCTGGTTTCCCTATTCTATATTCACACTGAAGATGTTGAAGTTTTTCCAGTTTTGCCTTAGGACAAAATTAACACCTTTCAGAAGCTCTTCTGAAAAAGCAGAATGAGAACTGGTAATGTTAAATAAAAAGCAGCTTCTGAAGGAGTGTTTTTCCATAATTCAATAGTGTGATGACCTACTGGTTTATTGGTTCTTATCAGAAGGAAGTTTATGCTTTCTGTCCGCCTTTAACAATTTTCTGTTAGGGAAAAGAAAGGAAGAAAGGGAGGGAGAAATAGAGAGAGAGAGAGAAAAAGGAAGGAAGGAAGGAAGGAGGGAGGGAAGGAGGGAAGTAGGGAAGGAGGGAAGG
>VXAB01002534.1:83866-301057 GCA_013399175.1 Odontophorus gujanensis | reverse complement strand
AGGGAGGAAGGGAGGAAGAAGGGAGGAAGGAAAATTAAACCAACAATATCTCTACATACATAGTTAAGGAAAAAATCGCTTAGGTAGCTTACAAAAACAGAGAACATGCCCAAACACATATTCATTTTTCTTATTCATTTTTAATTTAAAGCAACAGAGTTAAAGATTTGCCATCCTGGCAAAAGTTAATATTTTAGTGAAATGATATTTCTGCATACTTTTGCTTCTGAGCTTCCTTTTCTCCCAAGAAATTCATTTATTTTTTTCACCAAATATAACTCAATTATCAGCATTTTGGCAGAATAAGCCCAGGAAAAGTAATGGATTAAATTCAGCAAAACTACAGCAAAGTAAAACTGACATACACCATCTTATTTGTAAAAGTACTATTGCTGTTTTCTTGATTGCTTTTATATTAGGACATCAAATGCATATAGTTTCAGGGCAAAATATTTTTTCAGCAGAAAGTCTAGGTCTTACACCATTGCCCGTATTCCATGATACTGTTAAAAATCTTTGTTGGCTTTAGCAGTCCAGATTTCTTGAAATAAATCAGAGTTTCAAATCTTGTGAAGGGTTCAAATACCATAGTTTGTCGAGATACTTGTAGCTTGGACTTGCTCTGAGTTTTTCAACCACTCTTTTTACCTGACTCACAGGGACTGCTGTCTTGAGATGAACATCTTGAATTTTTGGAGTTGAAACATCCATTCCTTAAAATAGCATGGAGAATTTTTTCTCCCCAGGCTTCCCAGGACTGGTACTAGACATATACTTATGCCACCAGATTTGTCAGCTCATTCTCCACTTTCTTAGTCTGTTGGTAATTGCAGAAATCCCTGACACTATCTGAATCATTACAAGTAAGTCTGAAATACCTAAGTTCATCCAATGTCCTTTTGGTAAAATGTCTCCAAGGACTGGGCATCTCCTGTAGCTCTTGGCAACCTGTTCCAGTGCCTCACCACTCCTGTGAAAAAATGTATTTACTTTTTTCTTATATCCAGTCTAAATCTCTCATTTTCTAGTTTGATACCATTTCCTCTTGTCCTGTCACAGCAGACCCTGATAGAGAGTCTGTCCCCTTCCTTCATACAATNACTAGACATATACTTATGCCACCAGATTTGTCAGCTCATTCTCCACTTTCTTAGTCTGTTGGTAATTGCAGAAATCCCTGACACTATCTGAATCATTACAAGTAAGTCTGAAATACCTAAGTTCATCCAATGTCCTTTTGGTAAAATGTCTCCAAGGACTGGGCATCTCCTGTAGCTCTTGGCAACCTGTTCCAGTGCCTCACCACTCCTGTGAAAAAATGTATTTACTTTTTTCTTATATCCAGTCTAAATCTCTCATTTTCTAGTTTGATACCATTTCCTCTTGTCCTGTCACAGCAGACCCTGATAGAGAGTCTGTCCCCTTCCTTCATACAATCCTCTTTATATACTGAAAGGCCACTCTCAGGTCTCCCTGAGGCCTTCTCCAGGTTGAACAGCCCCAGCTCTCCCAGCCTGTCCTTGTAGAGGAGATGTTCCATCTCTTGGATCATTTTTGTGACCCCCTTCAGTTATAGGTTACCAGCAGTTGCCAGCTTCTTGGCAGATACAGGCAATCTGGCATAACACATGGATTAGTATGGGATTAACAATGCAAACGTCCAGAGCCACAATTGAGCAGTATGTAGCTTAGGAGTTTCAGAGTGAGATTTCCCAGTACAGAATGGCTGAGTAAGTGAAAACCAGATGGAAAAGCTCATAATTCTTCAAGAAGGTGAGATTCTACACAGTTTACACCATGAAAGGATGGGGTGCTTGATAGAGCAGCCAACTGTGATATGAAGCTAGAATATGTCATTCAGAAAAGTAAGAATCGAATCCAATTAAAACAGCTGACTAAAGCATCATCCTTCTCATGTCCTTCCAGGTTCCAGTACTTCTTACTGGGGAGGTGACTTACTATCTATACTTTCAAGGTAATTATCTCACTCAGACTGTGTTGAAAGAGAGAGCTTTTGGAAAATATGCAAGTGCAGGAGGTTATTTTCATGTGACTGTCCCTATTTGCAGTTGTGCAAAAAATATGCAGTGCAAATCCATATTCTGTGGCTTTCAGAGGATATCACACACACATACACAAAAGTGACATACTTAAAACTAAAATCTATGAGTACACTTCTGCCAGAGTGTTGTTCTGCCTTTCATCTCAGCAGTAGCTGGAGGTTCTCATAGCTCATAAGGATCAGCTGGAAGTTGACAGAAAGTGATGGATTTGAAAAGGATTTGGAAAGGACCATTTTCCAGATTCAAGAACTTCAGTGTGTTTTTTTTTTCTTCTCTCTCTCTCTTTTTTTTTTTTTTAATATTATTCCATTGATTCAAGGCCTAGGAATATTCCTCCCAGGTTAAGCTCTCTGTCCCATGTTTCTACTCCATTGTGTAGTTTATACAGAATGGATATGTAAAATATGAAGTCTTTTCTTTATTTGGCGTGAAGTCTCCCAAACTGACTGTGATTTTTTCCAAAAGCCTTCTATTCAAATAAAATTTATTTTCCCTTCTTTCTTAATGTGAAAATCATCCATTTTTCCCTTATCTTCACTTTTCTTGTCTGTAATAGTACATTCAGTGGAGGAAATTTCTCTTTAATAATAGTTTCACGAAAGAAGTCAATGTACTAATATATACTGTATGCAGCCCCTGATAACTGCTGGGAGGGAATGGAGTTCAAGAAATCAGTTCATAAAAAAACTCATATACTCCAAAAAATAACTTCGCTGAACACATTAAGTGTTGAAAACAGCACAAAAAAAAAAAATAATAATAATAATAAAAAGTGCAAATGCTGCATCAAAGAGTGCACATGGAGTTCATTTTAACACAAAGAAATAGTTGCAGTAGTGAAATTCATGTATGATTTATGTTCCTTAAACTCAGAATAGCATATCAAGGATAAATTCTGCTCAAGCATTAAATTTTTAGTGCAAAGTAGCAAGGTTTTGTCATATTTGCAAGTAAGTGCTTTAGCCTGTGCCTGAGTGCAATGTCAAAGGAGCATTACTCAAAGGCAAAAACATTCTTGCATCTAATCACCAGTAAAACTGTGATAGTATACTAATATGCGCTGTAAGAGTTCTTTGTATATACAGAAACCTGAAATGCTGAACTTGCCAACTTGTCTCTAACCAGACTGGATTTAATTTTTAACCTCCATTTTATACGCACCAGTGAGGATATTGCATGATGAGTCCTAAGTGGGAAGGTGACAAGCTCTCCTCTATTGTCCCTTACTTGTGGCCTATGGCATCTCTCTTTGGCCTGTCTGAGATTGAAAGCATTACCTTATGACACCATAACTTACATATTCCATGAGCTGCATAGGGTCTACAAAAATTTGCTAATGTTACCTTATCACCTCTGACCATTTATTTTTACTTGTTCCTTAGATTAAGAGCTATCTTCTTTGTCCTTGCAAAGCCTATGATGTCACTAGGCTCCCAGGCATCATCCATGATCTACAATTGCTAGCACAGCTAAGAATGTCCTGATCAGGTTGGATGTCAGCCTCTTTGCACCAACCTACCTGCAGCTCAGGTGCCAACTTGGAACCATGGTTTCTGTAGGTTCCCTGATAGTCAAGGGACACAAAGAGGACCACCAAAGAGTAGTTTTAATCTCAGATGAACAGCATCACGATGCAGAGGGCATGGCTTGCTCTTATATCACTGTAGAACTGAAAATGCATGACTTCCTGACTTAGGTATCTCAGCTGGCAGTAAGGAAAAAACTTCCACTGAGTAACCCCATGTGTCACTCTGACTGCGTCTGTCTGAGTTTTTTTCTCATCTTAGGGATGGTTCATTCCTGGAAACAGGAAGGAAATTCAGTCATGTGTTGTATCTTATTTCAAAGTATTCTTACACAACATTAGCTATTCGTACAGGCTTTTGATGTGAATGTTGTGTTCAGGAAGCATTTATGACTGCAACTAAGGAACTATCCTAAGAACAGGTTGCAGGCAGAGTCCAACAGCAGAAGAGTACAGAGCAACATCTACCATGTGCTAGCCCTGGTTTAGAGTCCACAGACAGGCAACTAATTCAACACAATTATCTAAGCTGCAGTAGTATTTTCCTGTGACAGAGTACGTTTAGGACTGCAGTGAAAACTAGTCAGCAACTTGTGATGGTAATCCAAATGCAGCTTTGTATACAGCTGTAGGAAGGATCCCCTCATAAATCAGCTTGAGGACAGGGCAAATATATGTAGTAGGAGTTATGTTCCATGCAGGGCAGTTTAATCATAGAATCTTCAAGGTTGGAAAACACCACTAAGATTATCTAGTCCAACCATCAATCCATCATCCATTCCTATTAAACCATATTTTCCTGAGGGAATTAGCTGATAGAGTCACCAAGTCACCCTCAATCATATTTGAAAAGTTGTAGTAATCAAGTGAAGTCCCTGTCTACTAGAGAAAAGTCAGCATCACACCCATTTTTAAAAAGGCTAAAAGGACATGAGCCAGCAATGTGCCCTCACAGCCTAGAAAGCCAACCATATCCTGAGCTGCATCCAAAGCAGCGTGGCCAGCAGGGTGAGTAAGTGATCCTGTCCCTCTGCTCAGTGCTGGTGAGACCTCACCTGGGGTACTGTGGTGAGGCTGGATAAGGCCCTGGGTAACCTGATGTAGCTGTGGGGGTCCCTATTTGTTGCAGGGGAGCTGGACTAGATGTCCTTCAGAGGGCCCTTCCAACTCTAAGGATTCTATGATTCTATGATTCTATATCCCTCATGTGATGATCCTCTCTACAGAAGTCCAGGTTAAAATTAGCACTGTGAAGAAACTTTCAGCCCAGCAAGAAACACAATACACATTACTGAACTTCCGAGTTTCAAGCATTCTGGTTGTGCCAATATCTGTCATCTAAGGCTATAAAGGCCCTGGAACATTAAGCTTCCTTGGAAGAGGCAGACATAGTTAAACTTTGCTGACCAAAAGTTTAAACAATAAAGAAAATAAATGATCCACCCAAATACAATATTTGTTTCTGGAATGGTTATTACCCTTACAGACACACTTAGACATAGTGAGAAAATTATCTTGCAAATGTCTAATAAGAGTGCATATATTTAAACATATGCTGTTATTAATTTGGTTCTGCTTACATCTATTGGTGTGACTCATTTAAAGGGTTACTTACACCTGGGAAATCTTTTGTATAATTAAAAGAGCCAACAATGCAAAGCTGTGAAGTCCCATTTCCCTCGCAAGTTAGAGCTAAATTCAGGTTGTACAGTGTGTATTTCCACGGTAATAAACCATGACACCTGCAGAGAGTTACAAATTAGCAAATTTATCCCAAATTCTTCCTCAGTAGAAATTTGATCAGTGAACTAAGTAGCTACACCATTGCTACATAATCAGTACTAGTTTACTACCATTACTAGTGTTACGTTTTTCAGCAGTCTTTCCCTTTTGACCTGGAATGGTACTAGTTTAGTTTGCACCAATACATATTTATCTGAAAAACAAGTGCTGATTAGACAGTGGCATTACTGATAAAGACTTCAAGGGAGCCGTGTCTTGCTCTGCTGGTTTGTTTACCCACTCATGTACACCAAAAGGTATTTCTGCAGTAGACAAGGGAGTTCTGGTTATGTAGTGCAGAACGCTGACTCCAAGGAAGCAAAGATTTATTTCAATATTTCTTATTAAAAAGTGCTACTTATGTTTTCCTTCTACCATTTTCCAAGTAAATTCACAAGGAAGATTTCTTTGTACGTATGATTCTCCTTTCAGATGTTTATTATACATTCCTCCACACTTTTCTATGCAGCTAGAAAATGAATTTTGGTATCCAAACTCAAAGCCTTTCCTGTTCTGACAAAGACTTTCACAAAACCTAGTACCAGCTGCTTCAGAAGAAAAGTAGAAAAATGCTGAACAACACAGTTGTAAGGAAAATGCCCTCTTCAAATCCGTGCAGTTCATACATATGCACAATGTATATAAGTAGATCAGTTTTATTCTGTCACATAAATAATGGTTACAAACAAAATCTCATCTACATAATTGCAGTCATTGTTATCTTGTAAAATGATAACAGTGTTTTCAATTTCATTCAAGTCTTGATCTTTGGAATAACTTGTTGAAATAAACTCCCTTTTTAAATTTTACTTTGCACATGAAAATCTGTCCTCCAACTGATTTAAAAATGGGTCAACTTTTGGTTCTAGAACATAGCGGCACAGAGATGTGGATTGTAATGTTCATAGGCATTGAACTTGGATCTTTATTTTTCTGGTGAGCATTTTCTAAGTATGGATGCTATTTAGAAGTATATCAACCAACAAATGCCACACATCTGTCACCCACCACACTTTACTGAGAACTTCTCCTCTTAGGAGTGTGCAAAAAAGTTCAAAGCATCAGCATGCCTCTGAGTGATGGGAAGAAGTGTCATGGAGTCTCATGTATTTTGTTACTACACTGTTTTTGCAGCTGGGTTAAAATCATGGCAATGTCCAGCTCTTCTGAAGTCACAGTTGACCAGAGAAAGGATTAGCCCATGCCATTTGAGAGTATGCCTGGTGAGGATGTACTCACAGCTGAATTCAGGATCTCCAGAAGCTGGAGCTTCTTCCCATAGAGGTACTCATGGTGCCATGCAGGCTAGTCAAGAGCAACCCAGAGTAACCCCTTGTTCAATTCTAGGCCAATATTTTTTTCTGTCAATTAAAAAAAAACAAAACAAACAAAACCTGAACTAAAACAGGGTGATGAGTGACACTTGGAAGCAGATGTGGCCATCTTACTGATGAGAAGTCATGTGCCACTTCACACAGAAGTTATGTTGCCTCTGAAGTACAGCCCAACAGGCATTTCAGCCCAGACTGGCTATTCAACCACAGACTAGATGTACATCTACAGTAAAAAATAAAAAATATATGTAAAACTCAAAGAAGTTGTGAACTGTACTTAGTAGAAAGTGGCCCCATTTAACATAGGAAAAAAAAAAAGAGGAAAGATTCATTTCATTAGAATAAACTTCACTAGTTTATAGTTTGCAGAGAGAGATGTTTCTGTTTGCACTAGAATCAGCATTAGAAAGGAAAGCTTCCTTCTGGTCAGTTATCTATCCTCCAAAATCCAGTCAGCTGCATTTTCTCTGTGTTTCTTTATAATTTTTTTAAAATTATTATTATTAAAAGATTTGTATGTACACAGACAGCATTCTTCTAAGTGGTGCAGAGGCTGTGGGACATAATCCTGCTGGAAACCTCATGTGTATTAATTGTAAAGCTTCATGAAGAATGAAAAATCCTTCATAAAACCCACAACCTAATTTCAGCTACATACATGCTGCCCTTTTGATTTCTATTTTCCTCTAGAAGACTGCTTCTAAAATGTTTAAAAGTTATCTTCCCAATTACTTGTTTCCAAGAAGTAAAAATACATTGTGAAGCTGTCACCTAATGTTCAGAAAATGTCTTCTAAGCTCTACTTATCTGCAGAGGTGCCCCAAATTGAAAACATTTGTGTCTCGATCACTGAAAAATGTCATTGGGATTAAACTGCTATTTGTCTTTCGTGCTGCTGATAGTCTTTCAGGAAAACAGAGATATGTTTCACAGTATTTTTCAACCCTGTTCCTCAGAAATGCAAGCAGAGTCATAATTCTTATGCACCAGTCCTTTGGGCCTATAAAAATAAATGCACAGCATTCTCTGTATTTTAATAGATCTTTCTCAGTTTCTTAACATTCTTGTGTTGCTCTTTATTTTTTTCCATTGCTTATATAAAAGAAAGCAACACTCCTGATTGCCTTTTTTCAACCCTACATAGTCTGAAATTCCCTTGGTTATAACAGTACAAAAAACCAAAGCACAATTCATTCCATAATAGAAATAAAACAGGGAACTGTTTTAGCTTTTGCCTTCTCCCTATGGACTTTCTCTAAGATAAGGCCTTCAGAAGCATAACAGTGTTTTACAGAGTTTTCCAATGTGTTCACTAAATTCTCTGAGATACTGATCTTCGAGAGTAGTTGTGGATAAATACATAACAGCGCTGGGCTGCTAATGAAGTTTATCCCCCAACAGCCTTTCTCATAATGGTTCCAGGGTCTGACCAGGATTTGTTAATGCTCCAGTGCCCTTATTCAATTCATTTGTTGTTGTATTACAAGATGTTAATTTTAAGGTAATCTAGCTTCTGTATTCTTTCCTCTCTGTACCCTTTTTCCCGTATTTGTAGTTTTAAATCTTTGTTTTGACATCACGACCCAGATTTTTATCAGTGGTTTTTTATAATGCCATGTTGTGTAACTGTTCTAGGCTAAAAAAGTCACGTGGTGTAGAGCTTCACACATCACAGATATTTCAAGATGTATAACAAGAGCTAGGTCATGGAACACAAACATAAATCTTTCAACCAGTACCACTCAGAATTACAGCAACTTTACCTTTCTGAGATTTTACCTACTGCAACCAAATAGTAAAGAAGAGGAATTTATCCTATTATGGTTGGACATTGGCTTCACTTCCTATTCTGTGAATCACTGAAACCAAATACTAATGAATTTGAAGGAAGAATTCGCCAGTTTTCCATGTTAAAATAGATCTGCTATAGAGTTACAGATCACGCAAATTACTACAGCCCTGCAAAATCTGCTGATAACATCATTTTTCTGCAGTTAAGACTCAATTTTTCTCCAGCTTTTTTATGGTAAAGTGAGAAAATTTGGTGTGAAATTTAGTCCCAGATGATGTCAGGTAGAAGTTATTAACCTTCTAACAATGTCTGTGTCATGAGAGGCTGTGGTGCTGATATATGACTTGTGAGTGAGACTTGTCTGCAGCTCTGGGTTCTCAGATCATGTTATATTAATAAAAGCTTTCACAAGAAGAAACAAGCAAAGGGTGAAGGGTGAATTTCAGCTTCAAAATCATTTTAAAGAAGCTAATCTTCATCATCCTTATCCCATGATTTAACAGGAGGCATTCCCCATGGTAGACAAAAGTTCTGAACAGCTGCAACTGCTCCTTTCCTACTCCTTGTCACTTCCACAGACTCTGGAGGGATGTGCTTTGCCATAGCAAAGAGTCATCTCTGAGGAATGTGGACTGAATGACAGCTATTATATTGAATTGGAAATATGCTTCCCAAAGACAAGGCCTTTAGGGAATCTGTGCAAAGCTAAAAATAAAAAACGTTCATTGGTTAAAAATACAGAAAGGAGCAGGTGACTTTCACCGGACTAGAAAGGATTTGAGCAAGATAAGCTGCTTTGATTTTGCTTACAAATTCAAGGCCAGATAGGATGTTTAAAGAAAGGGTTGTTTTACTGGAAAGGCAAAATTATGAAACATTTTATAAAGACAAAATATGAAATGTGGATGAGGAGTAAGTAATAATTTCCCAAGTCCAGGCCATTGAATCATAGAGTATCCTGAATAGGAAGGGATCTGCAAGGATCATAGAAACAAAGAATCATGGAATCTTTAGAGTTGGAAGGGACTTTTAAAGATCATCAAATTCAAATGCCCTGTAATGTCCAGGGCCTGATCTAGCCTCACCTTGAAAGTCTCCAGGGATGGGGCATCCACCACATCTCTGGGCAACCTATTCCACCTCCTCACCACTCTCACTGTACAAGACTTTTTCCTTATATCTAACACAATGATCCACAAAGATCATTGACTCCTGCTTCTGGCTCCACACAGGACCACCCAACATTCAAACCCTATTTCTTAGAGCATTGTCCAAACATTTCTTGAACTCTGGTGGCATGGATCTGTGACCATTGTCCCAGGAGCTATTGTGGGGCCTGCTTCTGATGAAGAGCCCTTTCCTTATCTGCAACCTGACGGTTCTCTTGATGGATCAGACAACCTCATGTTGAGCTCAAACATTCTGAAGCTCTGTATTTTTGTCATCTTTTCCATGACTTCAAGTGGTGACCTGAGTGTCCACACAGATTTTGGATCTCCCCCCTTTCACAAGACAAATACCCAGACTATATTTAGATGGGAAATTTTAGTTCAGAGTCTCCTTTATGTACCTCTGAAAATAAAGGACAAGGCCAGTGCCCATTACTACACTGACCAGAGAGACAAACTCACTCTGACAAGCATTTATTTGTTCATACCCATAGTCATGCAAATCTCAAAGTTAAACCACTACTGAACAAGATTCATATTGAAGAATTAGGTTCTCATCCTTAGAGTCATTTTTCTTTAGATCAGGGAAACAGTCATCTCTTCTTTTTTTAAAGGTCAATCTGTTTTTATATGAAAAAAGGATAACATATGAAAGTATGAAACAGCTCCTCCAGCTATGCAGACATGTCATTCTGCTGCTCTTGAACTACACATATGTAAATTTAACTAGACATAGAATGATGTGATTGCAGTCATGCTGACTTGTGTAATTTAATCATCTGCCTCTTGATATATGACATTCTATCAGGATCCCAAATTTTTTTACTTTTTTTTATATTGATCATTCAATATTGGGGTGAAATTTATGCCATTCAAATAGTCAATATCAGAAAGATTCTAGAAAGCAAAAACCAGAAAATAGGATTTTTATGATGATTCAGAGGCTGTATAAGTTCTCATGAGGCAGTGTATGTCCTGTTAACCTGAGCTGATCACAAAGCTCAAGTTCTATGAAATCTAACTTGAACTATGGGCATAGTGTAATGAAGAATCATTAACAACTTCAGCTGATACAAGTGAGCAGGAAGGTTCACTTCTTCACACATGACCTCTCCTTATGACCAAAGTGGCAGTGACCTCTCCAGATGACATAATCTTAATATTTTCTCTAATGAATTTCTAACACCAGAAGACAAGAAAATTACTAAGTAGCTTTTCTTTCTTCAGTAAGCTGTCTGAAAGTATTCTAGGAAGGAAAGGAATATGAGTCTGGAATAGGAACTATTTTTCAAAGAACTAGCTGTAACACTGTAAAAGTTGCTTGAAGAAAATATACTCTGAATAGCAGGTGACAATGGCCCTGTTTGTCCATGAAATAAATTCTTGTCAATTCCATGAAATAAAAAATCTTAATGATGAATTCAAACATGTTCTTTATCTTGCAACCTGCAAAATGCATACACAAAGTAGAATAGGTGGATGAAAGATACAGAAAAATGTTTTCCTTTTGCTGTTACACACCTGTCTGTACCTATGTCGACACAGGGAAATTAATATAGTTGTGAAAGCATGGTTAGACAAAAGGAGATAAAAGCAGCCATTCTCTGCAATGGAGTAAGCAGCCATTCTCTGCAATTAAGTGTTTGTATGAGTCACTCATAAATTGCCTGGTGACTACACATCACTTTCGTGCTACTCTTTCCCATGTTATATCCCACACTGTCACCTCTTTCTCTTGGTGAGGCAGAAAATGTCTGTCATTAGGACAGTTATCAATCAAAGTGTATGCCTTTATAGATGAGGGAGAAGATGGTTCTGAGGTTGTAGCCTGCCACAGTGTTATCCTGAGATCTGGGCCAGGATTCCTAGTGTATTCCCAGGCTCTGACAGATTGTCAAAGCCAGCTCCTTGCTTCTGCTCTGCTATAATTTAATTCTTCTCTTAACTTGGAACAGAATCGTGAGTCACTAGAGCTCTCTGTCTTTCACTTGTGTGAGCTGAAACAGCTAAGAAATAAGATGAGAATTTCCGGATATAAGGAAATGTAGAAAATAATACTTTTAAGTTTTCACTTATAAAAAGACAAACACCAACATTCAGCCTGTGTAATTAAAATCTGAAAGTAGATAAAGATATCCAGGATATACGTTTGCAGCTATGTCACGTACCAGGTTGAAGATGCTACACTCTTGCCTGCACTGAGTATTTTATCAGGAATCTGTCAACAGAAATGGCACGAGTTTTACTCAAAGCCAAGCACACGTTAGCTGTTGAGAGGAACACAGAGAGAGAAATCTGTAGCAACACACTGATGAAAGTTCTGTCTAATGTCCTGTTTTGCCTTTCTGCAAGATTTTTGGTGGATGCATGCTGATCCTGGTTGTTCCCTTGTCCTCTGAGTAGTGTGCCCTCTTTTGGACCCTCTTTAATATAAATTTTGATGTTGTTTGCCTTGAGTTGTTACCAGCATCCAGCTTCTTTTGTGCATGGAGTACACTTAGCTGAAGAGCTTCTTTTGACCCCTGAAGTCTCTCTTCAAGAGAGATGTCACAACTGTTGTCCTGCCTATAGTACTTGTGCTGCTCTATAGGCTGTCTTTGACATAACTCAAAGACAGTGTTTTGAGGAATGTGCTGGGCTTGGATTCCAAACCACATTACACCATCATTCTTGGTCTACTGGGGAATTGTAGAAAATGGCATTAAAATAATATGAAGACACTACAAAGACTGCAGAGGCAGTGTCTGAAGACCAATGTTATGGTGCACTGAGACCGTGTAGGTTATGTGGTTGAGACATCATCAGTAGAAAACAAAACCAGAATACAACAGAACCACAGTGTGTTGAAAGCTGATAGGTGCCTGATAAAGAATAAAAATTGCCCCTGTTTGGTCTGGACATACTAAAATGAAGTAACTCCTATGTCTGAAGACAAATAATGCTTGCAAACAGCAAGGGAGAGGTGGTATACTTGGGATCATGAGACAGACAATACAAAGCATTTAGTTTGTTTTCATCATCAGACTCTGAAGGAGACAGAGATGGAAATTTATTGATTTGTTTGAGTGTCTCAGAACAGCAATGTGCACAGAAGGGCTGAGGCAACTGAGCCCTAGCACATGGCACAGCTGGGGACAAAGGCAATTCCAGTGCTGCCTTCAGCAGTGGTAGTTGTACCCCTAGAGGAAATCATGCTTGTTTGCTCAGCAATGAAGGGAGGCTTACAGACTCATTAAACATTCTTTTCTTTAGTATAGCATGTTTAAGTTTCATGTTATGGTTATTATCCAAATACAAAGCGTGAGAAGGAAGTATATGCAAATTCTCCTGGAAAAGAGAATGCATAGTGCCCTCAGCAGCTGAAAATATTTGTCAGAAGATTGTGTGGGTCTACAGAATCCATGCATGGCCCCTGCCCTCATACTGCATGCCAGACAGGTCTCCTGGTTATTTTCCTTGACTGTTTCATCAGTTCAGCTAGCTTTCTCTTTCAAACTATGTTGGATGCCACATAATGGTGTGACTAATTGAAGTTGTTTCCCTCCTCCTCCTCCACATCTCTTGATTAATATTTTGTTGTATACCTTAATTAGCACATTCCTGGCTTCTGGCTGCTTGTTTCTCTTAGAGCTTCCTGAAGAGACACTAGTAAAACTTAACACACTGTATTATGACAAATATTGCAGATGCAAACTCCTTACTAGGTTAGTAATCATATAATGCCTACAGAATTCTATTAAAAACCCAGCATGACACCACAGATGGTGAAATGGGGAATGGGCTGCTTCCTGTATGCATGGATTTAATTCTGGTAAATCCTGTCATAATCATGTTATAAAGTGGGACCATAAAAAGAAAATAATAATTATTAGCCTTTCTAATACAATCCGTGTTTTCCACGGGGTTTCTTTCAGTGGTTCAGTTTTCTGCCTACTCAGTAATGTTCTCAAATGAAGTTTACTTACAAAAATGCATAAGAAACAAGATTTGTCACTAGTTTCCCAGAGAAAACATTGTTTATAGCTGAAGAGATTGTGAGAAATGGTCTTTACAACTTCTTCTACAGAAGCTGCAGATGACTTCAATTTCTGCTTCTGGCCTTCCATGCATGTAAATCTATCCCCACAGAGACACAGGACATCTTGACAGTGAAAGGGATAACTTTAAGTTTTATGCATTCTTATAGAAGACTAGTAGGAAAATGGGATCCAAAATTCAGCAATCTATGATCACTCCTTTGGAGACAATAATGCCTGTTCCTACTGTTGGGAATAAATGGGCTCCTTCAAGACTCTGTAAACATGGTAACATAAAAGATTGCTTACTTTAAGCTCTTTGCATACATCTTCCTTTCTGTTGGAGGGAACAGAAGACCACAAGTATAAATTTATTTGATATAATCACTTCTATTGATATACAACTACTATTCATATCTCAAGCTGCTAGGAAAAAAAAAAAAAAGTTACATTGTCTTAAAAAGAGTACATCTCCTGCAGTGTTTTTCTTTTTTTTTTTTTTTTTTTTTTTTTTGTGAGGATCTGACTAGACAACTTCAATTACTCTTGTAATGAACCCATGTGGATAAATCCCTGTCTCTTTCATATGATAAAAATGGACAAATCAATTTCATTTATAGGAAATGGACAGGGCAGAGACACAGAAAAACAAAAAGCCAAGTTGACTGTTCTGGGCAGGCATGTTATCCTTGAAGAAATACTTACTTATTTGTTAATTTTTAATAGCTCTGTGGGCTTCAAGCATTGCATTACTTGCTTGGAGCAGTGATTATGGGAGCTGAGATGTTTCTGACATCAACCACAATAATATAAACCATCCACAATTATAAAAGAAGAAAGGCATCAGCAAGTGAAACAAGCATGCATGTGCTCTTCCTGCTGGGTAAAGTCTGGTTTGAGGGAAAGATGCTCATACGGTGCACAATAATCATCCATCTTTCTATAAAGACTGTCACTCTGTGGCTTATAAAAATTAAATAAAGCAGGCTTGTAGAGTCAGATAGTTATTTCCTGTTATTAAAGCTTTAAGGGACAAATTAATCTCTGTTATAACTTCATTGACTTCAATGGAGTCTCTATTGACTTAGGTAAAATTACACTGCAGATAATGTGAATGTGGGTTCTGGAGGATGGGAATCATTTAGGGAGTCACCTGTGTACAACCTCTGCAGTTCTCTTAACTGTCACGAGTTGACTGCAACTTTGGATATGACTTAAACAGTTAGTTCCTCGTACTACTAGAACAGCAGCTTTGCAATATACAACTGAGAAAGCTGTATTTTTTCTTATTTCTATGTTTGGTATTGGTAAAGGGAAATGGAAATAATTGGAATAAATGGCTCGGGTGTTGGACTAGCATTAAAGTGTTGCTGGATCTGGAAAAATTTCTGTAGAACTGTACAGTGTCTCATAGTTGTCTTGTATTGTAGTCTTACCTCCCTTTTTTACTTGGACATCTGTCTAATAAGAAACCATTGGTTAAGTGTTATGAACACCGGAGTAGATCCTGCAGCAGTAGACCAAAGGTGGAGAGTTTCACTTCACCAGTGAAACAGATGACTGTGCCACCGCATCTTAACCCCAGTCAGCTGCATTGCTGTGTGAACTGGGAAGACTGGAGAGAGAATAGAAGGAGGCTTTGGAGGAGGTTGAGGTCCTGCAACTTGTTAGCAGATACTGAAAGATAGAGGAGAGAAAGACACCTCCCACTCTAATATATTCCATTTTAATGCTTCTGCTTGAGGGAAACTCCATGAATTGGTAGAGGGAAATCATCCTTTTGGTTCAGGATTGAGAACATACGGGATGAGTTCAGGTCAGACCGGGCGCTGTTTTGTCAGGAAATGTTACAGTTTAGCATAAGCCTGTTAACTTCTTAAAATGATCAATTTTGCTCAAAAGTAGTGAGAAAATTGGTGCATCTGTTTCCTGTATTTCATCTGTCAATGTGACAACTCCACTGGCTGAAATAAGGACATTTAAAAGGACATCTACAATTAGCCATCTGTGTGACTCTTTTGATTACTTCAAGTAACATGACTTTGAGGCACTCACACAGATCTAGGAGGGAACCCTCAAGCATGCTTAACTCACAATCATAGAATCATAGAATCATATCTTGTTTTTGGGTTCTTAGGATTCCTCATGTCATGGTAGAAAAGGAGTTGCTAATCTGGACCACAGATTTTGAGAACACCTCAGACTTTAAATACCCAAAAAGTATGTGACTTAGTCATGGGATTATGGAATTATAGAAGCATAGGACTGAGTTGGAAGAAACTTTTAAATGTCACCTGGTCCAATTCTGCTGCAATGAACAGGGTCACCTGCACCCAGATCAGGTGCTCAGAGCCCCGTCCAGCCTGAATGTCTTCAGGGATGGGGAATCCATCACTTCCCTGGGCAACCTGTTCCAGTGTCTAATCACCCCTATCATCAAAAACGTTTCTTTATATCATCTAAATCTCTCATGTTCTAGTTTGAAGCCATTTCCTCTCGTCCTGTCACAACAGACCCTGCTAAAGTGCCTGTCCGCTTCTCTCTTATTACCCTCCTTCAGATATTTAAAATACACTACCAGGTCTCTCCAGAGCCTCCCCATTCATACCAGGACCTCTAATCCTTTAGGCAGAGTGTTATGTTTAATTTGGATGTTGTTATGGTGCAATCTATAGGTTTAGAGATCGAAACTGTATCCTTGGGAGGGAAAAGATTTATTTGAGTCATGAAAATTCATAGATAGGAGACTATTTTTGCAGTCTGCTGTTTGGAGCACAAGTGAAGAATGTGCATTTGAGACCTTTCTCAGCAAAAGAGGGGACTTTTCCTGTCACTTGAGGGCTGCCTAACACATTGGTTCTCATACAAAAGGAAACAGCTCATCTTATAAATGCACCCTAAAGTATCCTATGTCCTGGCAAAGACATTGGCAGGAAGACTATGGTCAAAAATTTGCAGTCTCAAATGGGTAGAGATTATTATCTAAAGCCTTGAAAGTTATATCTTAAGCAGTGCCCCTTCCTTCAACATTATTTCATCTGTACCTTTGGGGTGTGCTGTTCTTTCTCTTGTTTGCTAACACTCCCAGAAAAACTGAGCTGGGTGTTCTATTGCCCATTTTAAGGACCTTCCCTCTCACCATGCGTAGTACTCGGGAATATGGGCCAGAGAACATGAGCACGTGAGACAGGCACCTACAAGTGATGTGATGAAGATGTGAATACAGCTTTTTGCTTCTCCACTGAAACATATAATTATCACTTGATCTTTGGTTCATGAGCATGGCTTCTTCCAGACTGTGTCAAGCAGTCAGAGCTACAAATGCCCAAGCCAGTGATCTTTTTTATCACTGCACAGCTTTCTCAAACAGAGAAATAGTACTGCAGAATCACAGAATTGTAGGGGTTGGAAGGGACCTCTAGATATAATCTAGTCCAACCTTCCTGCCAAAGCAGCTGCCTAGCCCAGGTTGCACAGGTAGGTGTCCAGGTGGGTCTGGAACCTCTCCAGAGAAGGAGACTCCACCACCTCTCTGTGCAGCCTGTGCCAGTGCTCCGTCACTGCACTGTAAAGAAGTTCCCATGCACATTTGTGTGGAACTTCCTGTGCATTACTTCCTATGCATTAGTGGTCATTTCCCCTTATTCTATTGCCACACACTGCAGAGAAAAGTCCAGCCTCATCTCTCTGCCTCTCATTCCTTAGATATTTATAGATGTGGATCAGATCCCTTCTGAGTCTGCTTTTTTCAAGGCTGAACAGACCCAGGTCTCTCAGCCTTTCCTCATAAGAGAGGTGTTCCAGCCCTCCACTGGACTCTTTCAAGGAGATCACTGTCTTTTTTTTTTTATGAGGGGGCCCAGAACTGGACACAACACTCCAGGTGAGGCCTCAGCAAGGCAGAGAAGAGGGGAAGATCACCTCCCTTGACCTGCTGGCCACGCTCTTTTTAGTGCATCCCAGGATATCTTTGGCCTTCTTGGTCACCAGGGCACACTACTGGCTCATGGCCAACCTGTCATCTACCAGGACACCCAAGTCAATCTCCTCAGAGCTCCTCTCCAGCAGGTCATCCCCCAGACTGTACCGGTGCATGTGGTTATTCCTCCCTAGGTGCAAGACTCTACACTTGCTCTTGTTAAACTTCATCTGGTTCCTTTCTGCCCAACTCTCCAGCCTGTCCAGGTCTCTCTGAATGGCAGCACAACCTTCCAGCATGTCAGCCATTCCTCCCAGCTTTTTATCATCAGCAAACTTGCTGTGAGTGGACTCTATCCCCTCATCAAGGTCATTGATGAATGTGTTGAACAGGACCGGACCCAGCACTGACCCCTGAGGAATACTGCTAAGTACAGGCCTCCAACTGGAATCTGCACCACTGATCACAACCCTCTGAGCTCTGCCAGTCAGCCACTTCTCAACCAGCTTCGCCATCCACTCATCTATTACACACTTCCTCAACTTTGTTATAAGGATGTTGTGGGAGACAGTGTCAAATGCCTTGCAGAAATCAGGATATTCAACTGTTATTCAGCATAGATAAGGTACAGTTATATTTGCAAGAACTAAGTGTGTTTCTGAACCAGGCCCTTCAGGCTGGGTCTACGAAAAAACTTGGCATCATTCTTGGCATTTCTTACCCAACAACAGGATTCACTGCTACTTGTGGTTCATTGTTTCATTAATAGATCTGAGCAAAGGGTTGGACATCTTTGCCTATCATCCCCAAAATCAGTACACTGGAGTAAGAAGGTTTCAAGATAGTCTGGGAAATATGTCAAATGCAAGCACCCTACCTCATCCCCAGCCCATGCAGACAATTACTTGTATCTGCTGTATAAACAAAAGCTTATCACCTTTTGGACTTCTCAGCCATGGAAATGAGTCTATAGGCAAGTCCAGTCTACACTTTCACACAGAAACCAGTGACAAATGTATTACAACTGGCAATATGTTTGAAAGAGAAATCCAGGATGTGTTGAGAAAGCTACTTTCATTGGTAGTTTAAAGGAAGATCTCAAAACTGGGAGCCACACAGCAGAGGGTTCTAATCATCAAATTGTAGGGTTTTCTGGGCTTGAAATTGCTCAAACTCTTCTCCTGAAGCTGTGGCATATTCTCTCTAATCATTAAATATTAGCTGGGGGACTGATGTAAAATCTTTAGTGGTTTTATAGATGCCAACCAACAAGAATTTAAACCACTTCAGCACAAGTAGCTGCTGAGCAGGGCTTTTAAAGAACCACAAGTTTACAAGAGTTAACATGCATGCAGTGCAACCTTACGGTCTACTAACACCATTCTGCTGATGCTACAATAAACACTAATGAAGGATGAACTGTATAACTTTCAGCAGCAGGCAACAAGGAAATCCCAGCACTCCACACTGAGGAGTTAGCTGTAGTTGTCAAACTTGGGGGTCTTTTCCTCATGAAATTCAAATATCAAGGATATTAAATTAGATTGCGAAAAGATTCTAGAGAAAAAGGATCCCAACATAAGAAATTGTTCTCTGTATTTCAGAATGTTCTTAAGTGTTTTGTTTTTAAATCATTTTTATTGTGTTATTTATTGTTTTAGGATGTTAGGGTGATTTATTTGGGAATAATGGATCTGCCAAACTATAAATTATGAATGAGAGAATGAGATTAAGTAAACTCCGGGAGAAGGCTTTGTGTTTCCTCCATCACTTCACTGGAGTGCTTTGGACACAGTTCAACCTGCACACCAGCATGCAGACAGGGGGGCTGGGCAGGGTCAAATCAGTCCCCACATCTGCCTGTCAGGACAAGAAACCAAACCATGATCTGTCTGGAATGCCTCTAACTTCTATAATCTCCAATCCTATGACTCCTAGAGGAAATAAACCTCCAGATAATGAAGTTAAGTATGCATTAGCTGAAGATCTGTTCAAATAGGAGACAACAAAGTCTCACTTTTTTTATGTAATAAAGTCCTTCCAATGCTGTTTTCCACCAGAAATATAGGCCATCTTATACCATCTGTGACTGCCAATGTCATAGCATTTGTGATAATTTGTAATGATGTTGTAAATAGAAATAAGGTAAACAGTTAATGAAAAGTAATGTATTCAAAGCATCCATCTCATTACAACTATTTCCTTCTCCAGAATCAGATAATTTCTCTGGTTTTACTCTGAAGCTATGGAGAAATAGGGGACATCAAAATTCCTCTTTTATTATAAATAAATAAATAAAATGATGTAACATATGTAACATGCTGAAAAAATCCTAGTAGAAATGCAAGTGACAGGAATATAAGCTACAGAAAGAGTTCAAGCCATCTTGAATTACTTGGTTTGAAAATCGTGCAAACTGTGGCCAAACATGGTAAAGTGCAAGCAAAAATATCCTTAATTTTCCTGAGAAATTATCTAAATGTAGAAAAAAATGTAAGAAATTTCCTCTCCATTTACCACTTGGAAACAGCACGAGGAATCAGAGAAGATTTTACTTATTCACTTATGGCTGCACAGTGCTTTGCTGAAACCCATGTTACTACTGAATAGAAATGTTGGAGGCAAAAGTTGCTGACTGCTGACTGGTTGCAAGTAGCTTCATGAAAACTGAGAACTCATTAAGTAATAGGTATTTAAAAAAAGAAAAACCAAAGTTCTGTATTGAAGCTTGGATAGCTACAGCTTTATGTGTTTTTCCAGGTTCAGTACAATAATTACTTTTTTTATTGTTCTTGTTGTAGTAGTTGTTGACTGGATGCTTTTATTTCATTCAAAGGTATGACCTGAATGTAATGCACTTTGCCAATGCAATCACACTGCCAATAGCTGAAGGGAATGCAGGCAAAAGAAGCATAAATCGTGGGAGTCTGACATGTACTTGGACCAAGATTTTCAACTCATGACTTTGGGATTTTTGAATAAAACATAGGCATTGAGCCAAACATGAGGATTGTAGGTATACTGCTGGTAAAATAGAGTAGCAAAATGGAAGAATTTAACTTTCAACATTATTTTGACCATTTAACTCAGCAAGGAATTTAGTGTGTTTCAGTGTGGCACAATGAGGCCATTGCAATGTAGGTATTTGTTGTACAAGGCCTTGTGGGGAGTGTTAGAACAGGCAGAAAACAAATTGTTCTTGGCTTGTTCAGGCCATTAATGTGACTAATGTCATGGGTGACTAAACTCAGGCTCCTTAGGACATGCTTGCTTTCAAATGTGTTAGAGTGCGTAGATTTTGAGACTCGTCTTTAGAGGTTGATTTCCACTGCTGGTGAAGCACAGCTCAAAATGTCATTTTTCTGTTAGGTCCAGTTTGATTTCTACTCTTCCTCAGGATAATTCTGCTACTGCAGACAATGGGATCTGACAAACGAAATATTCTGTTGCCTTTCTGAGATATAAGGAGTAGTAAAAGTAATGATGGTTTCTGTTTGGTCCTGTCAAACCTTGGCATCATAACCATAGTATAAAGATAAACTTCCAGGGCAGTGTGCTTCCCTGCTTATCTCAGTGCACCACCATAGCATCGCACCAAAGGAAATATGGATTTGTTACTGAACTGTTTCTTAAAGACTCTTACATGTATAAGTCGTTAAAGTATTGTGCTCATAGCTCCATATGAATGCCTTATTTCCAAGAACTTCCCAGGAGACAAGAAATGGAAGTTAAGGCTGCTATTTCTTAAAATAGCAATTCTTGCATTTGGCCTTATTCAACTATGTGACCTAACTAGCTAAAATATCTTCTGAGAAAAGATACATGAAAGCTACTTACAGAAGAAAATACACAACAATCTTTACCTATTCCTTCTCCAATACCTGGATATTTTTTTGCAAAACATTTTTCATTCAGATACATTAATTTATTATTTTTATCTTAGACATTTGAATCTAATTTTAGTTTTCTTAGGGCATGCCCTAAAACAATGTGATGTAACATATTTTTCTTTCAAATCAATATTGTCCTAGTTCAGAGACAAATGGTTATATGCAGGTGATTTAACACATTCCTAGTGAAGCCTGTAACTATGCCTGTTCTGTTTTCCTTACTGTGAGATGTTTATTCCAGTGCTGTGCAGTTACAAAATCCCTCAGAGTGAAAATGACAAAGCACAGGAAGAGGAGCCCCTAGAGACCGTTGAAATTTGCAACCATGAGCATTTTCTAAACTCTACTGCTGAAGGTCCTGAGCAATGTGATTCAACTGCATTTTGCTCCTCTTTGAGTCATGGACCAAACTGGATAACTTTAGAGGCTCTTTCCAAACTATCTTATCATGTGATTCTATATTACATATATTTGGTTTTCTGGGATGTCTCTCTGGGGGAAAATAAAAGAAATATATTATACCTTAAAATCAGTGTCTATACCAAAATTAACACACATATCCTTAATAAGAACACTATTAGAGTATAAAAATTCCTGGAGAGATTTTGAAAAGCAGCTTTAAATGCAGCTTGGGCATCCAACCCCTTCACATAAATGTTCTACATATAACATACATGCTGGTTGAACAAATGCTACTTTTGCAATGTGGCATCTCATGAGGATGTTCCTGAGTAAAGCCCAAACTGAACTGCATACAGTAATGAACTTTTCAGGTACTCACAAAGTAAAAACTTTGTCCTTGTAACTCACATATTAACATATTCAGGAGGCATTGATCTCACTTCAGAACTCCAGCACATTTCCAGTTTGACTATGTTAGACAGCCAAAATCGAAGGGAATTAATCCTTCTTCTAATTACCTGGGCTGAAATCCAAACTGAGAAAACATCTTTACTTTCTGTCTATGCCAGATGACTTGGTTGGTTGAAAGGAACCACCAATTTCAAAGGTTAATTTGATCTTCTACTACGTCATCTCACAACAAATGTCAGTAGATGTTCAGTAACAATGAACTCCCATCAGGCTAGAGCATAAACACATGTAGGAAATGACCCAAAATTACAGGTATGCACTCTTCTTTAATTATATGAACAGACTCTTCCCAGATCCTTCCCTGCTGGTTTCCTCCAGCCCCAGTTATCCTGTGCTGGGTCTTGGGTTGCAATGGTCAGCATTTCAAAGGAGCACCCTGGACTCTCTGATAAGATTTACTTTCCTTGGATGTTTCCTATTATACTAAACCAAGATCTTTCAAGAGATTGTTCCCAGTGATGTAGGGAACAAATATGTGATCCTTACTGAGCTCCACAGGATGTCAGAGCCCTGGATATATTCTTGTGACAGTTGAAGCACTACTGCTGACAATAGTCATGCTGGCCTGTGCTATACAGCAGGCAGTGATTTTCAGTTAGTAGTAAGAAAGCCGTCAGAACAAAGCTGAAATATGTATTAAACGAGCAAAAGTTAATTTAGTTGTCAGACTTAGGAGTGGGATTTCCAGACTGACAGGTTGTATGAATAAACATCTTTAAGATGTTCCTAGCCAGAAGTGTGAATAATTGCACACCAAATTGCCAGGATTCAGGGCATCCCCTGTTTGTGTGTAAAGATCAAGAAAAATGTCCGATGTACCAATACAATGAGCACTTTAACAGAGCTTAAAAGTCACCAGGATGTCAAACAACACCCACACTGCTTCCTTTAATGGTCTGTACATGATGACCATGGCAGGCACTACCCCAGGAATATTCACACTTCAGGAGATAAAATGATGTCATTTTGCTTTCAGCAAAGACTGAGAATGCTTTTCCTTCAAATCGTTCAAGAGAACATAGAACAATGCTTGAAAATATCAATTCCCTCTAAGCTGGGGAACAGCTTTTCACCACTGAAGGAAAATGTGTGTTTTTGCTAAAATAACATCACATGGTTCACTTGAAACCCTACAGTGTCAAGGCAGCAGGAGAGAGCCTACCATAGCTAAATCATAATTCTGTCATTGCTCAATGCTTTCACTCCAAACTGAACTATTTTCTGTATATGTAACAGCTACCATATACAATTCTCCTTGATGTTCCGTATGTGTTTATTATTGCAAATAAAATGTGTATAAATAACTTACTGATTTTCAAATACTAATTTTCACCACAGATGCAACCCCTAAATCTATTGACAACTGACTTAGAGAACTGGCACAGAAAGACTTTGACCTTTAGAGTAGCATGTCAAGATTTGCAGCTACTTCAGTCTTCTGAATTTCATGTTTTGTACGGGCTCGTAATTATAGACAGTTTTTTCTTTTTCTTTTTCTTTTTTTTTTTTGTAGTAAAAAGTAGTAGCTGATTGAACAAATGAAGGACAGTTTAGTCCAAGTTCCATAGGATACTTGGCTGAGTCCATGGTTGTAGGCCCACTGACTGAGATGTGATCCATCAGACTCCATGGGTTAATCATGGAATCATGCCATGGCTGAGGTTGGAAGAGACCTCTTGTGGAAGTCATATGTTCCAACATTCAGATCAAGTATGGAAACCCAGGGCAGGGTGTTCAGAACCATGTCCAGGTGGCTTTTGAAAATCTTCAAGGAGACTCCACAGCCTCTGAGCAGTCTGTGTCATAGCTCTGTCACCCACATAGCAGATAAGTGTTTCCTAAATTAAGCCTGTACTTCAGAACAAGAGTCAGTGTCTCCTATATTTCCCATCCAAAAGTCTTAAAATTCAAGCACATGCCTTCATGAAATTTCTGATTCATCATTTTCGAGGGTGAGTGCTAAGTAGAGCTGGTTGGCAATATACCAAATTAATTTACAATACAACAATAAATGCTGGTCTAGACCTAGCTGCAAAAATTATAGTTTTTATTTCTCTTTCTATACGTATATACTCTGTGTTCTCTATAGAAACATTTTATTCCTCCTACTCAGTTCTTTTAATGAAAACCGTACTTAGAGTAACATCAGTGTTTGCATTTCCTAATGCCTCCTACTCCTCTTCACACTGAGTGATAATGAAAAGGAAGTTTTGTTCTGGGCTCTCTCTCAGCTTCTGGAGTACCCGCATAACAGGCATAAATGAAAATGGCTCAGAAATGATGAAAAGTCTCATTACCTCTACATCTTGTTCCCAGTATCGCTTCTTTAAAGTTGTAATAGTCATCTTAGTCCTGAGATTGTTACAACACCTCAGATATCCTAAACAAGATTTATTTTTCAATATTCATGAAGTTCATTCCCCGACAAGAAATTTTAGAGAAGTTTTAACTTATGATAAGATGCTGGTAGAGAAACAACCAAATTACAATCGTTCAAGA
The DNA here is from genome assembly GCA_013399175.1 of Odontophorus gujanensis. Classification (NCBI taxonomy): domain Eukaryota; kingdom Metazoa; phylum Chordata; class Aves; order Galliformes; family Odontophoridae; genus Odontophorus; species Odontophorus gujanensis. Next base: position 276,195 of record VXAB01002534.1, on the reverse strand, counting down.
AAAAAAATCAATTATCCTCAAGGATCTGCAAAATTATCAGGACAAGGGAAACAGATCAGATGTCCCAGTAAAATTATTAAGTATTAATGGTTTTGGAGGATAAACTGAACATCCAATTGATGTGTGTGCACATGTGCAAGGTTATTGTGGGAAAGCAACACTGGTAGCCTCTAGGTCTTGTTGGGAATCTTGTGCAAAAAATGAGTTTGATTTCTGTTTTAAATTTTAGTTTGTCATGTTTAAGTCACCTTGTATGCAAAATTATCTACATTTTCACGATCGGATATTCAATTTGACAATAGTTCAGAGTCTCTTTATGTGAATAAAACTGTGAATCCTGAAAATTCTTCCATTAAACTCTAAATGTCTTACATGTTGTTCCCATCTCATACCAGTGAAATTTCTATTTGTCAGGCAGGTATGAAAAGTGGTGGCTCTGGGGTTGCTTTTTGGAATGTTTCCTTGCTATAGGGTTATGCTAAGATCTACCTAACATAAGAAAATAACATAAGTTATTTACTGACCACGTGCCTGGTTGGTGACAATTCTTGACAAAAAAGCAACTTCAGAGTTAACACACTGAAGCTATGATTTTGATCAAGGTGTCTGAGGAAGAGTGCTTTAAGTGCATTGCTCTCTTCGCAATAGGTAGCTTCACAATAGAGAGCAGTAGAGTATTTCTATTTAAATGTCATAGAGAAAAGCAAGGATGTTTTTGTAATAGTTGAAAGGTTGAGGAATTTCAGATGTAGCAAATGGATGCAGTCAGATGAGATATTTTCAGCTCTCTAGTGGTCTCAGAGTTAAATGACTGCACTGCTAGTACCTAGGTCCATCAGTGAGAGTAACTTTGATACTGATTGTGAGTGTAACCTAAGGGTGATGGTGAGAACATGAAAGTAGCTGCTGGCTCCCCATAGCACATTAGATTTAGGATCTGGGGAAATCTGAACTGCCAAAACTAAACTTCCTCAATTAAAGCTCTGTGACTAGGTGTATGACCAATGTTAGATGTAGAGATTAAATTTAGTGGTCTTAGAAACATGGATTTACCTGAAAAACCCTGAGTAGCCTTAGCACAGGGTCATACAAAAGAATGTAGTGTAGGGAGCAGCTTATATCCACTAAGCTATCAACCAGCAAATATTAGATTCTGAAAGAATAAGGTCACACAGAGCTCCTGGGAGTTGACCAAACTTTGGTTTGTCACATAGGATAACTATTCTTTTTTAGTCTTTTTTTCTTAGACCATCTTACCATTCGACCTTTAAAACTGGGAATAACCTGCTGCCTTTTCTGTTTTCTCTTTCCTGTTCAAAAATAACAGTGATTATTGATTTGCAGCAAGACTGGGTTTTGGCTGCTTCTTTCTTCTTTTTCTTGTTGCTTTATGTGAAGAGGTTTATATTCCAAAGTTAATAGTGGCACTAGAGGATGAAATTCACAAAGAGCTTCACAAAAGAGATTGGGAATAAAACATTGTCCAGGAGATCTGGGGAAAGCCTGAAACCTATTTGTAGCTAACATGAGTCCAAAGTTGCTGAGGGTAATGGAGGTGCACACATTTCTACTCAAGGACAGTCTGTTGTATTTTGAGTACTATTTTGAACAGTGACACACCTTTAGTCTTGTTAGACTAGAGTGTAGTGACTGTGTTGTTTCTAGTGCTGCAAGTCTAGATCCTTTTGTCAAAATTCTTTATCTGACTTGCCAAAAATGACCTATCCCATTAGAACAAAACAAAACAAAACAAAAAACATAAACTGAGAGATCTTCCTTGTTTTTGAAACTAATAAATATACACCGAAGGGCAGGCATTGCTAAAAAGCACGGTCTTTCTTGCCACAATAAATGGCATCAGAAACGCAGAGGAAGGAGGGGTTGATCCATAGAGGCCATCTTTTCTAAAAAGATGGGTAGATGTGGAGCTGGAGTCTGCAAAGTATTGCATGCAAAATTTTACTGAACTCTTCTAAATTAAATTAAAAGCAGAGTAATATATGACTGAATGTCAAAGAGGAAATGTACCGGAATGGTAATACGTGGTATTTGGAACTTTTTTCCAGAACTGCAATTTCCAAGACCATTTCCTTGCAGAATTCATTGGAAATGTATGACAAAAAACAACTTTCCTCATGCAGGAAGAAGTTTAAACCCTAAGAAACCATTTAAAACTAGAAATGCTGAAGATGTTTGAACACTTATTTCAGGCTTCAGTTACAGCCAAGGCACACATGCCCACCTTTTTTAAAGAGGATCATGGAAACAAAATAGAGAATGTTTGTTTTGAAAGCCTTTAAAACAGATCTCTCTTCATCAGTGTGTGGCAATAGGACGAAGGAAATGTCCACAAACTGAACAATAAGAAGTTCCACATAAATGTGCATGGAAAGTTCTTCCCAGTGCAGTGACGGAGCACTGGCACAGGCTGCACAGAGAGGTGGTGGAGTCTCCTTCTCTGGAGACGTTCCAGACCCGCCTGGATGCCTACCTGTGCAACCTGGGCTAGGGAGCTGCTTTGGCAGGGCGTTGGACTCCATGATCTCTGGAGGATCCTTCCAAACCCTCCAATTCTGTGATTCTGTGATCTTGGTCTTAATGTTCATCCTGATATGCCACATATCTGCAAAATGAAGATCAAATCTTTCTTTTTAAAAAAAGAACAGAATATTCAAATTAACAATATCTCAAAGGATTTTAAGACAATGTCCCTGGAAAAGTACACTGTATAGCTAAACATGGTGCAAAAATTAAAATGGAGATGAACTGAATAATTTTGACCAAAGGAACTCCTTTAAGGTGCTTTAAATGTGTTCTTCTATTCACCATTCTGAATTTATTTTCATCTGGGGACTAAGTAGTTAACAGTGATTGTACAGAAATTTTGAAACACTAGAGTAGAGAATACATACCTGTTTCTGAAGTGGACTGTATGTATTTTACAGCAACCAGATCCCTATGAAATAGGCAAGGTGAGGCATAAAGCCTGAAGAGAAGTCAGCCAGAGTGCACTAAGGAAAAAGCCCTCAGCTAGAACTTTCTCTGAAACAATTATGCCTTTTTTGTCTACTGACACAGGAAGGATGCTGTGAAAACAAGCCTTGTACTCAGCCAGGTCCTTGGCAATGAAGCAGTGGGAATCATTACTGTTTATGCATTCTTCAGAACTGTTGTTGAAGTCAGAGCATACGATAAGGGGTCTGGTTCAGAGTTGACATTTCATATTATTTGTTAGTTGGACAAGCTGCCTTTACTAAATCACAAGACCTTTTCATTAAGGTGTCTCTTTCCTTCCAGCCAGACAAGAGTTGTTTCTGCTCTCTTAATCTTTTCTATTTCCAACTGTTTTTTGTTTAAACTCTTCGTTCAACATAGACACCCTAAATCTCATAGCTGATACAACTTTGATACCTCAAAGCTGTAGGAACTTTTCTATTACATGTTTAGAGAAGCAAAAAAATTTGTCGAAATTTTCTGTAGTTTGTCACTTGAAAAACCTCCATGGTATAGGCTTTAAAGTCTGCTTTTACTTTCCAGTACACCATCTCCTAGGGGCTGAATATAGGTGTTCTCAAACCTTTAAGTTGAGAAAAGGACCCGATCAGCATAGCCTATTCATCAGGTCCCACACTGCCTGAGTTGAAGTAGTGTTTGGATGATGCCCTCAGACAAAGAGCCTGATTTTTGGGTGGTGGTACTGTGCAGAGCCAGTAGTTGAACTTGATGATTCTTATGGTTCCCTTCCAATTTGAGATTTCTATGATCTTATGATACTGTCCGGTTGCACTAATTAGAAAACATGGCCACCATTTTTGCTGCTCTCTTCTTAACTTCAGAATATCTGGAAATGAAAAATTCTGGTCTGGATGTGAGGTTTGAGAATTTTGCTAGTTGCACTAATGTAAAGGAGTTTGGTTAATTTGAGGCTGTAAGTCTTCCACTAGCAATGCACCCATATTTATGCTTGTGTAAATCATCTCTAAAACAATCTTGCAACGAAGTATCAGAACCTGGACACAGAAAATTCTGTTCACAGGCACGAAGGAGTATGGTATTTTGTGCCTTATACGGTTGGCTGCCCTTTTGGATTCATTTTGCCCAAATATACAGAAATACATTTCTGCAGTGTTCAAGCTCTCCTCCAGTTGAGTTGTAAAACCGTGCATGCAAAATTGTTTAGGCACCACAATGACAATAATTACAGTTCATGTTATGAAATCTTTTGTAGATCAGCACAGCTCTAGCGATGAAAAATTGGAGGAATTACGCTGTTTATTCCTAAAGCTTCAGGCTGTATTTGAAGTGATGACAAATACTCACACAAATTAGCCATTTCCCTGGGGTATATACCTCAAAGAACCACTCTTTTGATACAGTAATTATTTCTGAGTTACATTATTACTCATCAATCTGTGGAGTGTACCCATAATAATGTACTGCAACGTGAGAGTGAGTTTTATTCACTTTACATTCACTGTTCTACTGTGTGCATCATTAAATGTTGTCTTCATATGATATATACAGGAAAATGGCAGTCATCATCAGTACATTTACTGTAATAGTACTTACTTGTGAAATTGACAGCAGCTAATGGAATGGGTTTGGCTGAAATCCCAGAATACAGTCCAAATCTGTTCCTAAAAAATTCAGTTGATATGACATGAAGGGTTAGTTTGCCTCTGTATTTTCAAATGGTCCAATAACTTTTCCAGTTCTGTTTGGATCTTACAATTGTTTTATAGTACAACTGGTGTTGGACAAAGACAGCACTGACCTTTTCTCACCTACTGTCTTGCAGATGAGCAGCAATGTTCAAGAATACATTTACTGAAGACAGCAAGTCAACTTCATTCAGAAAATGTGAGTCTGTGTGTGAGTGAGGGCAAAAGAAAATTTTGGATTATCATCTACAGAAGGACCTGAGAATATGTGACGAATTTAGATGATGCTTTGTGTCTCAGTCTCCAGGTATGTAAGAAAGTGCAAATGTAGATAAGGAGACAGCTTAGACTTCCAAAGAAATAACTTCAGATAGCTGAATTAGTTGCATTACCATGACATGATAACAGGAGCAGTAGGTATCATATCTTGGATCAGTTTTGGGTAAGTCCATCCTGGAAAAGTATTTGCAATCATTTTCTCCCTTTGGGAAAATCATTTCGCAACAGGACCCAAAACCAAGGAAGTCAATCAACAACTAAGTGCTTGCAGGGAAATAATAATGATTGTAAGCAGATATCTGTTTGCTGTATTCTAAGGAAAGAAGAATGAAAATCAGTGTGAAGAGATAATGCTGCTGCTGAGGCTACATCATTTCAAGGTGCATAGCTATGTACAGAATTACTATCTNTGCCCGTAAACCGTTGACAAAATTTTACTGAAAAAATCCCTTTCAGACTGGGAAATTCACCTCACTGGGACAGAATCTCCCTCTGGATATTTCCTCTCACTCGATTTCGGTTGCTTATAGAATACAGTCCAAGTTTTTGGTAGATTGCTTTATTAGCCATCTGACAAGTTACACGTGCAAGTTACAAGTACTGGAGACCACCAGTTATCCTCTCTGGTAAAGGCACAGAAGTTTCTTATATTTAGATGTAAGTAAAACGTAAACTGAAATATGGAGTCCTTTGTCACCTGTTGCTGTGAAGAAGTTTCTCCTCTTTCTTTCATTCTGGTTCCAGTGTTCTAAAAACAAGGTTAAAAAGGACTTTCTTCCCTTTCCTCCTTTTCAGCCCAGATACAAGGGATAATCATTCTGAGCACACACAGGAGAACCAGCCTGCACCTGTCTGATAGTCTCATATTTGAAACAGGTTTAGAAATCTTCAGCTGGAGGGTAGAAATGAACCTGCATTCCTGGGATGGTAGAAGGTGATTATTAGACACAATGGTAATGAGAAAGACGAAGCTTTGCTTCCTCTAGTGCTAAGATACCCAGAACTACATTTTGAAGACATTAGTTTATTTAAGTCCTCAAGGTGGAAAATATGTAGGAATATATTTATGCTTTCATTGGGAATCATGACTTGTTTAGTATTAATATGGTGGGAAGTATTTAGGTCATGCATGTCTAAGCGCCATGGGATCCTTACAGACATCTGAAAAATTCTAGGTGAAAGCTAGGGAAACTTGTATGTTAGAAGTTTAACAAGCATCCCAATTGGGCATATTCCACATTCACTTTTGTGAATCTGGTATCCTAAACAGTGTCAGTTGGCATTTGTCCATTTTCTTCCTAATGTGTGTGCATATAGACACTGTAAGGAAAAGACATACATAAACATTTTATGTATTTCTTAGCACCCTGAAAGTTTCATCCCCCCATTTCAAGTCTTTCTTCAACTCTCCTTGTTTCTGAATCCCACAGATCTAGAAAATGTGACCCATGAAGTTGTATCCCCTCCTCTACATCTTTGGTTGCTACGTTAAGGATCTGCACATGCAGGCAATGCAGTCAGATGTTATTTTGTTCCCAAAACATTGGAAACTATTATGGAGGGATACTGCATAGGTCTCTCTCATTGCTACTTTCGTGCTGCTCTTTCTGCTTGATTATTCTTGCCTTAATCTTCCCCACAAAACAGCTTAAAATTAGAAATACAGATTTTTCTCCTTATATGCAGGAAATCTTATAAATTCCCCTACTGATGGATTCTTATTTATAGACTACATATATTTTTAGTATAGTGTAAAAAAATGATACCACAAGTCACTTAGTTAAAGCTCAGAATGGAGGAAAAACACCACAGGCTCAGGTCCATGGCATCCTACTCCAAGAACTTCTTACCAGAAACATATTACTCCTCAACTCTCCCTGCAGGCATTGGCATGAGGTGGGTACCTTCTGAGAGCGATTAATCTCCTTCGAAATCCTACATTATTCTTGTAGATTCCTACACTTCCCCATGGGCAGCATCAAAGTCAGGGATCTTGTATCCTCAGTTAGCCGTCTTCCATTAGGCAAGAGAAATTTCAACCTCAAATACCGATGCTATTAGCTGCTCCAGACAGGCTCTGTCAGCGTGACATCTCATTGAAGCTGATGACCAGGGGTTTGCAGGGAGACTGAGTGCCTACTGCTATTTTGCTGGTAAAATTATGCTACTGTAAACATAAGAGAATTAATCAATAACTGCAAAAACACAGCAGGTTCTCTCCCTGTTGGACAGCTTTGTTTTCACTATCATTAATTCCAATAACACCTTTGACTTCACAGGAATTGCTCTTAATTCAGCTTGCTATAACTACAAAAAAAGAAAACTGTCCTGCTGTCTGGGGTCAGCAGGATTCAGAATTTTCCAAGAAGATAGGAATTGCCATTAATGTTTTCAAACAATCTTCAACATGATACACTGATCAATTAGATGAAAGAGTGTATCCTTATGGTAGTAGAGAACAGCACTGCTTAATTATTTCTTACACAGACCTGCAAATGATTGGTTACTCTTATTTTGAGGATTTGAGTGGATAAGAAAAGTGTTCTAAATTGAACAAGTAAATCAAATAGAAAATGACAGGTATAATTATTTCATATATTTGGAAAGGAATTCAGAATCTCTAAAGTGAAGAGTTCTGTAAACAGATGTTTTAAAAAGAAGAAAGAATAAATTTACTTCTTAACATAGGAGCAGCTGCTGTCCTGCAATTACCCTCTGCATATTCAGTTATTTCAATGCTGCAGTCTGCTTATTGATAGTCTTAAGATTGTGCAATTTGCATTTAATGTTCTAGTATATTTTTATATACTGAAGAGAAGATGTGAGCTCAGGCTGCAGAACTTAGTGTTTGTGCTGGTGTGTGCAGGCACATGAGTGTCAGAAAAAAAACATTCCTCATCCATCTACTGGATATCCAGCTTAATTGAGGATTCAGGACTAAGATCCAGAAAACCTGGGTGCAATTCCTTCAGTTCTCAGCATACTGTTGACCCACTATGCCCAATAGAGAGATGGTTCCTGAGCATGGTTTGACCACCCTATACCTTCAGTTAAAACTTGTTGCTTGTAACTCTCCGCTACTTTTTTTTTTTTTTTTTTCATAGATGAGAATCTATCTGCCTTGACTAAGCTACAGACAGCATAAACGTTTATTTCAACCCAGGGTCCTCACTTCCACAAAAACATTGCTTCTTTAATTAAATGTTCATTGCATTTTTTCAGGTTTCAGAGGGTTGTTTGCAGTCATATTTTTATGTATCACTGTGTAGGAGCTAGGTTACAAAAACTAGGCACTGAACTTTCTTTAAAATGCATCTACACAGCAGAGCATATTTAAAGCAACAGCTGGAGTTCTTCACATACACAATAGACAGAAGTGGTGATTTTGTGGCCCTTCAAAAGTATACCTACTATAAATAAATTTTTCTTCTCAAATATTCAACACTATCCAGGGTTGCACCAAAAGAAGTGTGGCCAGCAGGGAGAGGGAGGGGATTTTCCCCCTCTACTCTGCCCTTATGGTTCCCCACCTGGAATACAGCATACAGGCCTGGGGCGCCCCATACAAGAGGGATGAAGAGCTGTTGGAATTGGTCCAGAGGAGGGCACAAAGGTGATCAGATGTTGAAACACCTCTCCAATGAAGAAAGGTTGAGGGAGCTGGACTTCCTCAGCTTGGGGAAGAGAAGGTTCCAGGGAAACCTCATTGAGACCTTTCAGTACTTGAAGGGAGCTTATAATCAGGATGGTGACTGATATGGTCTAATTAGTGATCGGACAAGGGGGAATAGCTTTAAACTAAAAGAAGGAGATTTAGGACAGATGTTAGGCAGAAACTCTTTACTTAGAAGGTGGTGAGGTGCTGACACATTCTGTGTTTCATGATTCCAGGAATGTTACTCTCCATGGAGGCAATTTAGAAAATAAGTATTTTTTCATGGCAAAATTATGTTTCCCAGTTTTTGACACACTGAGCTCCCAAAGCAAGACTGAATGACACCCCCTAACTCAAGCATGCTCAGTGGCAGGGGATCAAACACTGGCAGTTTGTTCTGGAATTTCTTCTTGCAGAAAGTTGTCTCAGTTGTGTTTTTGTAGCTCTTAAACTCAGTAGAAATCTGGGGCTGAATTACAACAATAATAAAAAGGAGTTCAGGAAGGCTTCTGATTACTGTGAAATATTAATTTTAGCACTTGCCACACAGTGACCAATGAAGAGTGCAGCAACTGCTTGGAAGGGTAAGGTAAGATCTGGCCTACAATAGACACTATCAGCATTGCATGTGTTGATTCTTCTTTTTCTTTCTAAAATGAATGGAAGACAAAGGCTAAATTGGTCTGTGACACTGTCACATGAATTCTATGAGCAGTGGTTCCTATATGATCCATTAAAATTTGTTTAGTTTATGACCTAAAAGAAGAACCAAACAGACTCCAGGAATATTTAGGAAAATTTCTTAGACAAGAAAATGGAATCTCCTGCAAGTTTATGCCCAGATCATATTGGATTTCTTGTGCAAGAAGGGGAAAAACACTTAAGCCAAACTTCTGATTCATTCATTTCAACTTCCAAAATAGCACTCGGGTTCCTTAAACTTCAAGGTATGCAAGACACCCAGATGCATGTGACAAAGTCAGTTGAAGACTTTTCCAGGAGCAGCTGGAACTCACACTAAAGAACTTGAGAAAAACCATCAAAAAGTACCCTGTCTTTTTCTGATCACCATTATTCAGTATTTTTTTCCCCCCATCAGTGAAAAATGAAACCTAGAAGGACTTGTCTGGTCTCTGTTGACTGTGAAGGACCCTTGTAGAAAAGGACTTAGATTGTGGTGGTGCTGGGGCTGCTGTTGAGCCAGGAGCTGGAGAACAGCAACCATTTAAGGGCATCCTCAGAAGGATTGGTTGTATTTTCTGAAAGAAAGGAATTATGTTTTTCAGAAAAAGCATAAGTCTATGTCAGTGATGTTTTTGTGCAGTTTAGACCTTTTGTGGCTTACTTGTTACACTGATGATTGGAAGAATGATTTTTTTATACGTAGGGTTATGTCTGAGGCTTGCTTAAATAGTAACACTAAATTCACATAAAAACCCTGAAGTCTTTGTGTTTCCCACTGCTTTGACAGTACCCATCCACCAAGAGTACTAATTAGAGACAAAATACAGCACAGACCAATCATTTATTTTTATAGAGAACTCCTCAACACACTTACTAATGTCCTTTACTCTCATTAAAACCCAATTAACTAGAAGTATTTTTTATTAAAAAAAATTATTTCATGGGCCACTTATTTTAGAACAAAGGGATGTGAAGACTACTGCCAGTTTAAAGTACATTCTAACAGCATACTTAGAAATAAGAAGAGCTCTATGTCACCTTCTCAAGATCTCCAAGGGAGATCTAGGCATCTCAAGGGAGTTCTTGTGAGAACAGTCCCCCAGAATTAGGCCTGACATTTCATTGCCTCAATCTGTGCAACTTCTGTGTTTTTGCTTTATTTTTGATTACAGTTTTGGAAGAAGAAAGTTGAAAACAAAACACCAGAAGAGCAACAAGGAGACGCATATTAAAAAAAATAAGAAGTGGAAGCAAACAAGAGAAAAGAAATGAGTCTTTGTTCATACCAGAATCAGAGACAAAGTAATATTTTCAGGAAATGCTCCTGTGCTCCTGTCAAAAAACTTTTTACCACAAAAGGAAGGAAGAGTGGGAACAGACACTTCAAGGAGCCTGCTGAGATATTAAATTGTCAGGATCTTCAATGTTTACAAGTTTTGTTATTTTACTAACTTTTATAATTTGTAATAATAATAGTCAGACTCTAAATCAGTAAAGACAAATATTGGTGTTACTTACACCTGTTATGTCATGAGTTAGAAATGTTCTACTTCATCTGTACATTCTGCATCAGACTTAGCAAAAAATTTTGTCTTGGTGGAAAGCTGTAGTAAACACCATGTGAAGGTATTTTCAAGTGATATTATTGAAACTATTTTTTATTCACTAGCACTTTACACATTTTGGAACCTTTAGCCCAAGTTTAAAAGATACAGTCTTGGCTATCCTTACAGGTTACTTCAGACTATCTCGGCAGACCAGTCCTCACCTATCTGGTCATCTCACCTCTGGAAGAGGAAATCTAGAGATGTCTTAGAGAGGGGGCCTGGGAATGGCCCAGCTGCACACTGGAGTATGAGTGCAAGTGCACGTAAAGGCCTTGTCTTCCCGGAGTAAGTAGTGGATGGAGATCTGGGGTCCAATTCCGGGCTCCTCAATTCAAAAGAGACACCAGCATGCCAGAGAAAGTTCAACAAAGGACCATAAAGATGAAGGGACTGTAACAACTGATATAAGGACAGGCTGAGACTATCTGACTGTAGAGAGAGAAGCCTTGTGTACATGATTCAGGAAGTAAAGAAGATGGAGACAGACTCTTCTATTCTGCATCTTGTAAGTGGGCAAGAGGGAACAGCATAAAATACAAGAAATTACGTTTAAGCATAGGAAGAGTCTTTTTACCATGAGAGTGCACAAGTGCAGGAGCCTGTGGAGATGATTTGCTCTGAGTTCTGGCAAGTGGTAGCAACAACAAGCAGTGAGGTTTTCCTCCAGGGAAGGGAAGGGAAGATCATAGATTCCAACTACCAGACCACTTCAAGATCAACCAAAAGTTATAGCATATTATTAAGGGCATTACACAAATGCTTCTTGAACACTGCATACTTGTAAGAACCTGCTGTCATCCCATGATTACAAACATGGAGAGAAAGAAAGTAGGCACATATTTCAATTTCAATCCGTTTTTTTTTCTTTTTTTTTTTTTTTTTTTTTTTTTACAAATATCTAAAGGCAAGAGCCTCAGAGTGAAGGAGGGAATGAGTCATTGCAATAGCTTCTCATTAAACTAATGACAAGACATATAAACAGAAGGAGCTCACTTGGCTAATGTTCTTGTCATCCGCAATACTGAACCATATGAAATTAAACCAAAGAAAATTCAAGTGGTGTGCCTTGGACTGGGTGTTCAATTAACCTTAAACAGAAAACATTAACATTCGATTAAAAAACCCAAAAACCAGTTATGCATTTGCACTGGGTGCCCTGTAGTTGTATAGGGTAAAAGGAATAAAAACAAACATCAAGCTCTGTTGTCAACATTTCTGAGTGAACATGCACTGGGTAGTATCACCTCAGATTAGCTTAATTCCTCATTGTTATTGCTCTCTTCTTAATGCCGAGACAATTACCCAGACATCTCCTTGGTTTACATAGGTGCTAAGCATATCTGAAAAATATCTGCTCAGTAAAGACCATTATTTGCCACTCTGACACCACAATATCAACCTGCTAGGAAAAAAATATTCTGAAGGACCCCATACTAAACCTCACTTCAGAAAATACTCTAAGAATACTCTTGATTTTCAGTAGAGAAGTGGATATGAATGATACTCAACTGATTCAAAGAGATTTAAAAAGGCAATAAGATGCTAATCTGCAGAAAGCACAGCAAAACTCTTCTCAGTCTACAGCACCAGCCACAGTATTATGGGAAAATGAGATATTTTGTTACTGAGAAAATAACCTTGAAATTGGTTTTAAGGTTGTAACCACTCTGCAGTGCTCAAAATAGACCTAGAGTTCAGTAGTGTTTACCAACTAATATTTACTGAATTTTAAATAAAAAATTTTAGTTGAAATAAATGAAAAACATTGTTATTTTGAAACATCTGACAATATTTTATTTTAAGTGGTGATTTCTGTTCCTAATGTTCTTGATGAAAATGTGAACATAGTAGTATTAATCCCAGAGTTCTTAAGCAAAGATTGAGTCTCACTAATAACTGCATAGAAATGTGAGGCTGACAGAAGAACAGCCCAGCAAATTAAATTACAGAACTACTGTATATAGTCAGTTCATTCATTTTATCCATTTAATATTGTACAGTATTTCTATATGATAGAATATCAGAACTGAGAAATCATTGGTTACCAGCATTGCTCAGCATGCAGCAGAAATATGAGATTTATTCTGGGTAACTTCCAGTTACAAGCAAAGCCATTGTTCTTGCAATGCAATGCAATGCAATTCAATGAAAAAAAAGAAAAAAGTTGTAAATAGCTGAAGGTGATTGGGTGGCTGGGAAGAGGGCACAAATGGACTACAGTCTTGGAGGTACAAATCATGTTGTCTACTAGTTTCTGGAGAGAGCTATTTCAAGAGTGGCACCTAGAAAAGGACAGCATAGCTACTAAATACTATCAAGCTGACATCCATTTCTTTATTAGAATGCAAATAAACTGTTCATGTCACAGATAATGAATCTTCTTTATGATATTATTTCCAGGTCATTGTCAGACTTGAATTTTTTGGACCAACAGTTTTCACAAGTGAGTGGCTTATTTCAAATTTGTCAGTGCTATTTGATAGAGTTCATCTATTTCTGGCACAAGAATTAAGGAAAATTTGCAACTTTTTTGTCCATCACAAGTCTTACAATGCTTTTTAATTGGCAGGATTTAGCACCTCTATGTGACAAAGTGTAGGGCAAATAATCCCCAAGAATGGCACTCAAGGAAAATAGTGCAGAAGATGGCATATTTTTGGTAGGCTTATGTAGATGGTATACAGACAACTAGCAAGAAGAGAGTGGCTCACCTTTTATGAAGGTTGGGGCTCACCATTGACTCCACACAGGAGAGATCTCCAAGAAGAGATCCTTCCCTGGTGGTGGTCAGCCCTTAAATGGGGTTTGGGAGAGGTGGATCCAGGCTCCCCCCCTTCCAATCACACAGATATATCACCTTCACCTGTGCTCCTGTGGCTGACTCGGTGCTTGCCTCAGGTGACCAAGCAGTGGTTCAGGCCGTGATTCAACAGTTCCCATACACAAAGACAGCACTATATCTACATACAACATTTATCTATGTAAACTTGGTGTCGAAGTCAATCTTTTTCATATCCTGGGGATCTTCTCTGGCATCTCAGCTATAGTCCTAGCTAGCACTGAGGTGTTTGTTGCCTTGTGTTGACCTTCATCATATAGTTCTTACTAGACTTCTGTGGTAAATCAAAAGCTTAAAGGATAAGAAGTATAATCAGCAGCACAGATGAGTTAGGGCTTAAATGAGTGAATATGATACTTACAAGTCCCCATGGCTGATGAGCTTAATTGTTGGGGGATGAGAGAGTTGTCTGATGTCCTTGTAAGGTTTTTCTTTACAATATATGGAGAAGGAAATGGGGAAATTTCTGACACCATCTTCAGAAAAGGGCAAAAGGAATGACTTATTGATCAGCCTTACTGTAGACCTTAGAAAAATCGAGGATAAAGTTGTCTTTCTGTTTATTTCTGGTAATGAAGGAGAAAGATATGGTGGGGAATAGTCAGCAATGGATTTAACTTGTGTAATCACTCCTCTACACGATAGACTTCTGTGATAAAAAGACTATATTTGTGGATCAGAGGAGATACTGCATTCTGTTTAGTGCCCTTGTGACAAGAGAGGCAACTAAACACTGTAACGAGTCCAGAAGAGGCCTATCAAGCTGATCATGGGCTGAAGCTCCTGTTCTGTGAAGAGATAAAGGAACTGAGACTTTCCAGGCTGGAGTAAAAATAATAGCTTCAGGCAAACATCGCAACAGCCCCCTAGCCTATTGGGAAGTTACTGAGAAGACAGATAGACTCTTTGTTGAGGAGCATGGCAAGAGGATGATACATGGGAAAAGTGCATAAACTGAGACAAGAGAGGTACAAACTGGACCCCAGGACTGCACCAGAGGTTCTGGTTAGACCTCTACCGGCTAGGATGGAAACTTGAAGGCACCTAGGGGGCATGTGGGTGGCCACCAGAGACAACTCAATTTTGGTGTGTCAACCTTGAGTTGAATCCTGTATTTACTGACGCAAAGAGAGCCTGACCATATGAACGTACCTTCGTGGACCAGAAGTACATGCCCCATTTTAGAATTTTCAGTGCAACAAACCTTCCATCACCATTTACGTTCAGCCAGAGTTAGAGAGGGGGCAAGGTCCATAGCTTTGGATTTTTTCGAACCTGAGAGACAAGCGTGAAGATGATTTACAGAAGGATAAGAAAAGGAGTGTGGCAAATTGCAGGTGAAAGAATGCCGCGTTAAATATGGAGGGTAAAGAAGGGGAAAATGAAGGAGATAGTAGAAGCAGAGAGAGCTTTTGGGGATGTATGGCTATAGGTGGAGTAGACAGGATTAAGGGGTGAATGGAATGTGTAACACAGTAACAAGATGATTGATTATAAAATAAGACAATGTTTTCCTAAATCTCTGTCACTGTTGCTCTGCCATGCAATAATGACAATGTACAAAAATAAAATTAATTCAACCTTTTGTGTTTTCCTTCTAACTCAGTAGGGGAGTAATCATCAGAGAGATCAAGTTTGCATCACTGTATATACATATATGCAAGGTTGCATAGAGAATCATAAATCTGATATTTTTCAAATGCAGCAGGCTTCACATTGCACTCTTCATCTTCAATTTTGTATTTTGGATTGATAAAGTCTTGCAGCAGGAGTTTGGCCTTCCCTAATTCCCAGAAAGACATCCAAATGAAGAGTGAATTTGCATGGAAAAAAGTTTAAGTATGTTCATTAGAAGAAGTTTGAAACATAATAAAATTTAAGTATTGGAATTAGGAAGATAAAACCTATACTAAAGAAATTTTTGCTCTCCTGGTTTAATGTGAAAGAAATTATGCTGCTATTGCTTAAAGCACACAGCTTTGTTCTTCTAAGTACATGGGGAAAAAAGAATGTTTACCTCTCACCCTCAAAGGAAGGAGAGAAGCTAACACTGAAGATACATGCTCCTCAAAAAACACAATGATTCTTTTTGTAATAGGAAATAGGTGAAGTTGCAGAAAATAAATACACAAAATTGACCTGAAGCCCAAAATGTGATAAATCTCAAATCCATACTATTCTGAATTCAGAATTCTGAATACACATACTTGCACAGTAAGTCTGAACTTTGTCAGTGAATGAGTTTAACATATGAAAGCAGTTTATTAACAAGATGCAAAAATAATTGGTGCTATACACTGAGTAACACTGCTCTTTAATTACAGCTTTTCTCATTCAGAACAGAAGATATTGTGAAATTAATCTGTAAAAATACAAATATCAAAGCAATTCCTGAATGGGAAANATCATAAAACCATGACAATGATCTAAAATCTCAAATACAGAAGATAACTCAGGAAAAATCACTTCTTACTATTCTGAATTGCAGCAACAATGGAAATGACAGAGACTGAGAAAAGCTTTCTTCTACCAGAGAAATGACTTAATGACTGATAGAAGCTAAATGGAATCATAATTGGAATTAAATGGTCTAATATGACTGAAGACAATATGTTCTTCAGTTTTAGAATTATCTTCTTATGCACTGTTGTGAAAAGACAGATTTGATTGAAAAGCTGTTTTTCAACATGGGTAGTATTTGTCTAAAAATAAAAAGTTCCTAAGATCAAAGTAATATAAATAATTATATGTGGGTTAATCATCTGTAGAATTCCACATAGGATTAACATCTAAAGTACACCAACATTTTAAATTCTGTGGGTGTTACTTAAGGTGAATCAGCAGACTAATTGAAAAGAAAACAAACAAACAAACATGTATTAAATATATTCTTTATAATTTATCTTCTCTTAGTCGTTATTAGTGTGATCACTTGGTTTGAAGCAACTTCCTTGTGTATGTTGTACCTAAGCTCTTGTTATTTATGGACAACATTTTCCTTGAAGTTTTGCAGGAAATGGTGGGATTGAAACACTCCAGAATTGGACTGACTAATAATAATAATAATAATAATAATAATAATAATAATAATAATAGGAATCTGAACTTCTTAAGATATCAATTTTTATCTTCTGTTATATGGAATTTTTGCACTGACTTTTCTCTCAAAATGCATAAATCTGGTGGGCTTGTATGCCTGAGATGGCTCTTGTCAAAGCTTACATCATACCTCTTCACAGGTGGATATAAATAAGTGCAGTTAATTAATTACACATTTGTATTGTACTGTGTAAGAAAAAAAACCATTAATGTAAGCAGATCTTGTGGGCAAAATGTCTGGATGTAAATCCAATCAGAGTAATCACGGGAAAACCAAGAAGTTACTAAGTGAGACAGCTTATCACACAACACTAAGCTGTCACCATATTTGTACACATACATGGACTAGATGTTAGGATAGGACCAGAAGCTGTTTTCTCATCCTCTCAGAGTCTTGGAATATTTTAATTCCTCTTCCAAATGCGACAAAAAGCAAGAATCTCAAAGAGACAAAACAACTAATTCCCCTCCCCCACTGAATATAGCCCTAGAGAAACAGAAAAGCATATTCTTAGATGATGATCTTTTTCATTAAAATCTTTATTTTCACTAAAGCTACACATTTCTGAAGGAAAGTATTTCTGAAATAAAAAAGATGAGCATTTCATTTTGAAGGTACAAAACAAGATATTAAACAAATGTCAAACCCTTCTGACTAAAGAAAAAATACTGAAAGCACTCCTTTGTCATGAAAAAAAAAAAAAGGACTAACTTTGACAAGTCAGCATTCTCAAATTAAAAAGAAAAGGATTTTTTCTTGTAAATCCCATCCAGCTCTACGCATCTACAAGATGTATTGAACTTGTTCTTATGTGGACATGTATGAATATTAGGAAAGAAAGCAGATATATGGAGACAGCCTATATAAGGTTTTTATTCTTGATTGTAGACAGAATAAAACAGAAATGAATACCAAAAAATGTTCTTTATTAAGTAAATTGATTACCTGTGATATTCCTATTTATTTATATAAATATGTATTCAATTACTCATCGATCAATACATGAATTTCATTGACAGAAGATGATACTACAGCTTGAAGAACTATGAACTGATAGCTTAATCAATCATCTAAGTACTTGTGAATATACTTTGTAAGTATAATGAGTTAATTTTTGCTCCTTCCTTACACCTTGGGTCCCCATTAATTAAAATACTCCAGTGGAAATCAGACCTGCATGAGTCCCCCTGCCCCAACAGTAGTCACCAAGTCACATCAGATTGCACAAGTGCCTGTGTAAGAGATCTCAAAGTGAGCTGACTCCCATCTTCTGCTGTTTGGTAAAATATCTTAGATATCTTCAAGGAACATTCAGATGTACTAAGGGGCATGATATATTGGGGAAATGTTGATGGCAGATGGATGTTGGACTAGATGATCTTGGAGGTCTTTTCCTTGCTAATTCTATGATTCTATGAAAACTATGGCTAAAAACTCTAGCACTTCTCCAACCTCCTGACCTTGGGTCACCAAGAAGGAGGCAAAAATATTCCACACATAAATTTAGAGCAGGCTAAATATAGTGTTGATGAAATGGTTTCACAATGTCGTCTTTGCTAGATCTCAGCAGTCCAGTCCTGCTATAAATGCAGTCCTTCTGTATATGCTGTTTATAAAACAGTAGATGTCCCAGGAAAATTGTATATCAGTAGCCATTGCATTATGCATTTCCTTCTTTCTGGAAATTTCTTATTGTTCTGATACACAGAAGGAAGGGCAGTGTGCTATCAGAGCTGGCAGGCTGCCGGAGCTGAGGCCATCATGCATATGGACAAAAAAGAAATGTTGCACAATGAAGCAGTTTAATTTTCACATGAAGAACTATGGAAAGGAAATTTGGCTGACAACAAATGATTTGAAAACACCATAGACACATATTATCTTCAAGGAAAGTACACCAAAAAGGAGAAGAGGACAGAGGACCGGAGGTTGTTGAGAGCAAAGCAGATGGTCCAGGCAGTGCAATGTCATCTAGACAGTAGCAATGTCATACTGCAGCAGTAGGGGAATTTACAAGGTATTTTTAAAGTAGGTCCTTGTATTTACTTTTCCCACATATGTGACAAAATAAGAACAAACCTTCTTTTCTAGTGATGCTTTGATGTCATTTATATACTTGTCCATCGAAGCTGACATGGTTCCACAAACAACGTTTGGTTTGTGGCCAGCTACAGCAGTAAGGAAACTGAAAATGTGTTTCAAAGCGACACGTTGACAGTGCTTTTAATATCATCAATTCTTCTCCATTGAGCTTGAACTTAGAACAGATTTATTCTCATTATCATTGCCATTATTGCCATCATCTTTATAACTGTGACATACAGAGGTTGTTACAGGATAAAATATGGTCCTTGCCTCAAAGAAGGTCACAGTTTAAACTTAATGCAAGAGACTATTAAAAACACAAGATAGATGAAAAGGGAAACAATTAGCAAGATGAGAGAGGATATTTTATTGTCAAAGAGCACAAATTTTTATCTTTTTTTTTAATTTTTTTTGCAGATATTGTGG
Source organism: Odontophorus gujanensis (assembly GCA_013399175.1). Classification (NCBI taxonomy): domain Eukaryota; kingdom Metazoa; phylum Chordata; class Aves; order Galliformes; family Odontophoridae; genus Odontophorus; species Odontophorus gujanensis. The sequence continues at coordinate 256,859 of VXAB01002534.1, read as the reverse complement.
GAAAAAATTGGAAAGATGATTTTGAATGATGGCAAGATAGACTGGAAGATATTTATGGGATTATATCCTCAGCATGGGTGAGAACGAAAGAGAGTTTGCAGTTGAGCAAGGAAAAGATTGAAAATGGTAGAGGAGTCAAAGATAGCAGGGGTCTTTGGAGAACTGAATGACGGGTGACAGGCAGAGTAGGCAGTGTCTATGAAAGGCTTATAAAATAGAGATGTCAGATAAATTCAGTGAGACAGAAAAGTAGGAAGAAAAGGCATAGATAATGATGGGTAAATGGTAGCACTCCAAACAGAAAGGGAGGAAATGTCTTTATCAAAGCCAGAGAAAAACATATTGCAACAACAAAGTCAACTGCTGATGCTGAGTGCAGTAAAAGAGGAATCTGTGTGAATGGATTGCAGGTATGACACTTAGGTAATGATGTTCGTGGTAAATTTCAGAATGTCAGAAGGCACGGTGAAGCTACAGATGAAGCTGATAACCAGACTAAGGACCCAGGAATGAGTGCTATCCATGGGGACTACTACAGAAAAGAGTGTGATAAAGCACTCTTATAAGTACAGATGATAGCTGGACATCAGAAAAGAAAGCTGAGATCTTAGTGTGCAATGATAGAGGAAGGCTGGTTAGGGATGTGCCCTGTCTGTTCATAAGTATGTAGAACTGAGGTTTGTAGATGGGATAATGCAAGGCGAAAGCTTAGAGAGAACAGGTGACCAAGGGAAGAGATATACAAGGCTCACACAGAAAGCTGGAGAAGAGAGGGAAGGATATTCCTATAACACAAATCCCAGGTCTCTCTGTAGGGATCTGCTGAAAGATTAGGAGAGAGAACTTATGGGAACAGTATGTAAGATGGAAGCCAACGTCAAAACAAGATACAAACAAGACAGAAAAGGGAAATTGCTGCCAAGGGAGTAGGGCAAAGAAAAGTAGGCAGAAGAAGCAAGTGAATTTGCAAGGAATGCTTTAAGATAAAACAGGTGGAATTTCTTCAGCATTGTGAAGAAACAGGACCAGGAAAAATGGGAAGACTGGAAGAAATGTAAGCGAAAGGATCAGTACAGTTCTGAGGAGGCAGGGAAAGTCTTGCTAGGACAGGTGAATGTTAGCACTGTCTTTGCTACTCTACTTTTTTATCAAAAAGTTTGTGAGCTGATCAATTTGATTGTTATTTATTTTATCCCTGCAGAGTAGAAAGAATCAAACAAGTTTAAAGGAAAAGGGAATTGAGAATCTCGCTAACCCTTCATTCTGATTCAATTAGAAGAACAGTAATGGAAGAAGATTGTAAAGGTTGGTAGAATCAGTAGATTTACTTCTTGCCATAACTTAAAGGTCGTCCACAATGGTGGACTGTCAGAAGATTAAATCCTATACTGGAGGAATTGGAATGTTAAAGTGACACTTCTATCATCAGGTTTGATGAAAATGGTGATGTCCTCTGTGAGGTGCAATGAGCAGTACTATCATTCTGCTTTTGGCTTTACAAGAACAAAACTTTTGGAGAAAGAAACTGGGGGCTTGAATCAATGGCTGTAGGTCTCAAGTTGTACAAAGCCATAGTGCTCTCATTCTCAAAGATCTGGTGGAACCATAATAAAGTTAGTGTCTGGTTTACCATTGATTTCCATAAAAATTTATCTCCTGTGATCTAAAGAAATGACCACAAGTAAATGGAAAATTGCTGAAGCAGTCCTTACCATCCTTTCAACTGGCATACAGCCAGGAAATGACAAAAAACATTGGGTATAGCAGAAATTATCTAACTTCAAAAATGTTTGGAGGCATTTACCTGTATGATAATGTCATTGTGAAGCATGCTTGATAGACACAACTCTGGGTAAGACACACAGTAAATCACAGAATCATAACATCAGGTCACAATGAAGATTTCAAAGGAAGTCTGAGGATCTTTCAGTCTGTATCTAGAATTAACAGCGAAGCCCACAGGAATTCTCCCATCAGTGTCAACAAGAACAGGACTAATGTCATCTTCTCTGAATTGCTACAATCTACAGTGTATTTCTACCTTACATAATTTCCACATCTTTACAGATTTTTCTGAAAAGTATAGAAGCAAAAATGATCAGAAATGGGACAGACAGGTTGTGAAAGGGCAGAGACAATAGGCTCAAGGGAGTTCTAAAAAATAGTAGTATAGTTAGAATAGTATAGTATAGAATAGTATAGTAGAATAGTATAGTTCTAAAAAATCAGATAAGAAAGAGAAGACTGGGAATAAATTTCCCTACATGTTTAATCTTTACAGTAGTTGAATCACTTTTTTTTTTTTTAACAGATAATACATAATGCAACCATATGACATGTGTGATAGTATGTATGTCAACTCTACCTCCTCTTAAGAGACTGAGATTAAAGAGGTGAAAACTGCAAATGCTCTGGGATCTCAGTATAACATTCTTTTCTATAGGAATGAAGTTCTTCCACTTAGGCTTTACTGAATATTATTTCATGAAAAAGATATTACAACATCTCCCTAGTGTTTATCAGATTCTATAATGAAGGGAAAAATATTGAGGAGAAGAAGAGCTAAGTTAGCGTAGGATTTGAAAGAAAAAAATGTAGTTTTCTGGTTGTATTGAAGTAAAAGAAATCCAAGCGCAGAAGGAGGGGTGAGTAAAATAATGGGACAAACACAGATTGGAATTATATTGCATTTACTGAATGGCTGGTGCAGAAAGCAGAGAGAAATACCAGGATACACTGGAGTTGCTTTGTAAATAAAACTGGGAGAGGAAGTAAAGGTGGGTCCAGCCAAACGGCAAGATGCAAGAGAAGAGCCAGAAAAATCATGGCAAACATGCAGCTGAAAACAGGTAGGTAAAGGCATACATTAATTTTTAGGGATGAGACCGCTTTTTCCAAAGTCTAGAAAAATCCGAAAAACACATCCATCTCTAAATATAAACCAGCTCCTCTGAATGTAAACTTAAGCCTACTACACTCACTTTTCCCTTACAGTCAATGGAGGGAAGCAAGTACTTCCGAAGGAGAAGAGAATGGGGAAATACTAGATAAGGTCAACAGTTAGATATCTGAATTAAAACAGATACATCCTGCACTGAGGGAGTGAGTGCGTGTTGCCATTTGAAACACTATAAGTTATCACCTTATTTGCACTGAGGGCATGGAGACCCCTTAGGTTCAGTGACATATATCCTAGAACGATGGGTGTCTCTGATAGACCTCAGATGTATCCAGGGGCCTTTGTGTGGACAACTGAGCGGAGTCTTTTCTGCCTACAAAAGGAGGGTTATTTGGACCTTTCATTTTGGATGCACACATTTTGAAATTTCATTTCTTCTTGCTACCCACTACCTTTTCTCACAGTTGGAAAGAAACTAGAAATTTCTTCTTTCACAGACTGTGGTGATTTACTTTCAAGTACAGTGGTCATCAGGCTATGGAGCTAAAGGTCAAATCAGAATACCATCTGGACATTTTAGTTCTCCATTCCTCTTCTTTATATTCAGATACCTAATTGACATTACTAGGATGTCAGTCATGTCACCCTCAGGTATATTAGCTGGGTAGCTCTCTGATAGTGCTTATTCTTCATTTGGTCAACAGAGGAGCCTATTTGGACACCCATCCTATTGGTGCCTACGCTGAGACAGAACAATTATACTTTCAGGTGGGACTGCTCTTTTCCAGACTTGGATATCAACAGCATAGATCTATATTTCTAAATTAAGCATATTAGGCTCTCTTTGTGCTCAGTGGGGAAACATAAGGGCACAATTTGTTTGCCCTATTTTTGCTTTAAGCTCATTTGTGCAAGATAAGCTCTGTCCTAGAGTGTCTATTAAGGGATTTTATGGTGTCAAGATCAGATGTAAATGTCTGTAAATGTTTGTATTCTGGATATCTTATAACACCACCCTGTAAACAAATTTATCTTGCAGGCAGATTTCAAGGGTTCATTACTTTGTTAGCAGCATCAACTACACTTTCATAGCCTGGGTCATCAAAAGGGCAATGTGATCATCCATGCATCCTTTACTCTGAGCTGGTTTGGGTATTAGCTACCTTCTCAGCTTCCTTCCATTTGTCAGAATCACAGAATTGTTGAGGCTGGCAGGGCCTTCTGGATCCATTTGCTCCAGCCCCTGATCCAGCTAGGACACCCAGAGCAGGGTGCCCAGGGCCACATCCAGGCTGCTCTGAGAGATCCCCATTGAGAGGAGACCCCACAGCCTCTGAGCAGCCTGTGCCAGTGTTTCATCAACTGCACAGCACAGAAGTGCTCCTGGAGTCCAGAGGGAATCTCCTGTACTCCAGTTTGTGCCCATGGCCTCTGGTTCTGGCAATGGGTACCTCTGACAGAGTCTAGCTCTGGCCTCTGGTACCTTCCCGTCAGTTATTCATGACCAAAAAAAAACTGCTTCAGGAGACTCTTCCTCTCCCACCACTGTGCTGGAGATCACACTCTTCAGCCATCCAGGTTCCAGTGTTAGTGCAGCTGCTGCAGAGGCAGAAGCCTCCAGCATGACAACAGCAGGGATCTTCCTTCCCGTTTCTTTGTTTAATTTTAAAACAGATAACATTCATGCCTGCAAAGCAAAATTAACGACTCCAGCTGCCAGTCAATGCAAGTTGGAGGAAGAGTTGAGCACACTGAACTTCACAGACCTAAGACTGGAACAGAGAATTAAAGCCAGACTTGGGAGATCCCCGTCTCACAGGAGGCATAGGAGTTGACCTAGATCTCCTTCCTGTGTCTTTGCTCCTTGTTTAATTGATGACCTTCTCGTAGTCAGATGACTAAAGTGGCTTTGTATCAAAGAACATGTCCAGATCAGAGTGATGCACACCAGGAAAGCCAATGGTTATAGAGAGGGGCACAGTAGCAATTGTCATTGAACTATCTGGGGAACAGCTAATCAGTTGAAGTAAACTGATGTAAAGTACACTCTCTGAATAGTATATCTGTATAGTTAAAATATAAAAAGTCCTACTTAATTTCTTTAATTTTTTTCCTGCTGGATGTAGTAGAAAAGTTTTTAAAATTGAGTCACTAACTATGAGAGAAGAGGGAAGAAGAACACCAAGATTTTTGCATTTTGAGATAAGTCAACAGGGAAAAGATTTCAGTTCTTCTCACTAATGGTCATACATCATCAAAGTACCCATGTTAACGTGGTTGACAACTGGCAAGAGTGGGACTGAATTGCAGAGGATAACCTGTTCTCACAGACCACATGAAATCCACATTGTCACAGTCTGCTATTAACAATTATAATTGATAATGCTAATTTGTATTTAGGCTTCAAGGAGTTTTAAGAGTGAAGAAGAGTAAAGTTACAGAAAGGGTTGAGAAGCACAGCTCAGAAATCACTCAGGAGCTGCCTGGGAGAAGAAGCTTGGCAGATTTTGCAACTGGCATCTTTGAGCCCTTGGTTTCATTGCATTATAAGGAAACTCAAAGAGAAAGGGGCTTTTCCAGTTCAGTGACTGCTTTGGAAAAGATAAACATTACTTCCCAAGAACATAAAAAGTGCCTGAGGGTTAACAAGGAAACAGAAGATGGAAAGATAGATTGCTCTCCTGTCACGAAGGCAAGTATAAGACTGAAGAAACAAAGTGGAAACCATTCAAATAAGTTCTCCGTATATACTTGTCACTCAAGGACATCATTCAATTTCAGTGTTGCTATTACTGTTACTTTTTAGCTTTCAAAATCCAGGAAATTAAGGATTCAATTTTAACTCCATTTCAAATAAGCCCATTTAAAAGTTGTTGGACATTTTTGGAACACGTGTGTGACCTAATGGGACAAGTTCTGCTCTAGAAGAAGGAATAGCACTAAGAACAGGATGAGGAGTACTACACAGGCAGGTATACACCACTTTCCGGGTCTACTTTATTGTCTCTTTCTACAAGGAACGTTTCTCCTCTCTTTGGTGGAATAATATTTGCAGACATTTCACTAAAATAATCTTGACTATGCTACAGCATAAACCTCTCTGTTAAATAATTGTCTGAATGTGCATCCATTGCCAATCTAATCTAATCTTTCTTATCAAATGTTTGGGTTATATAAACCAAAAAAGTTCCTGAGTTGGATACATGAATTAAAGAAAGGGTTTAGTTCCTTACCTTATCTTCACTATCTCTGATGCTGAAGGGAGACTACCAGGTAAACTATTTCTCATGTCAGGCTTTTTTAGAGATACATAATATCTACTTCACTTAAATATTCACGGTTCATCAAAAGAGAGACAGGTGAAGAAGAGGGACTCTGCTTTGCTCCAGCAAGTTAAATCACCCAGTTATTAAACTCATATTTTAGGGGATATTAAAAAGAAAGCAGAAAGCAGTTAATTCTGATTATTATTTTTTGCTGGTGATTTTGATTATCTATATGCTTTTACAGTGAAAATGTACAGAGACAGCAACAATCTGGCCACAGTCACTTATAAATAAAAGAGAAAAAAAGTGTTAAGCTGAGGCTATGCTTTTTTTGACACTATCTGGTACACCATAAGGACCAATCTGGAAAGGACAGTTTTTCAGGTACGGATGATTCTATTCAAGAAAGATGTGAAAAAATCTTATGCACCAAAGCCTTTCTGGTTTTCATGGCTGGTATTGATTGAGATATTACCACTAGCCAAGGAACAAAAGAAGGACCAGTAGCATTTCTGGAAGTCATGTGGGCACACAAGTAGTGCGGGTAGCAGATGCTGGGGTCAAAACTTCTAATCAAGATAGGAAGGTTAATGTGAATACCAGGGAGAGGTCAGAAGTGGTTTAAGAAGGTAGAGATCCTCTCAGCCTTCACCATGCCCTTGCAGGTTTTCCAGTTTCACGGGTAACAGACATTCCATGAGTCAAAGGCACATGGTGCCTTGAGGCATTTGCAGGACAGTTCAAGATCATATTTTCCTCAGCCAGGCTGTAAGAGTAGGAGATACTCCTGTGGGAACAAAGCTTCAGAGGGGATGGTAGCAAACAGTAATCAGAAATGGATAAGTTCAGTTGAGACTGGAGGTCAAGAGAGCTACAGGAGATGAGCTGTAGAGAAATTCTAATGAAAATATGAGTACAGATAATTGGATACTTGGAAAGATGCAGACAAAATAAGTTTAAGTTTAAGGCTTGTTTTCTTTTGACTGAATCATCTCTGTGAGCTGGGAGCAGTGGGTATGTGAAGCATTGGGATTTTGTGGCCAGTTGCTTTCTGCCTTGAAAACTCAGCAAAGAAAATTCTGACCATGTCTCAGTTGGTACAACTATGTTTTCTGTGGCTGGTGAACACATAAATAAAATAATTGAAAGGCCAGAGAAATTATGAAATACAAATTTCAAAATAGTTCCTTCAGAGATTTCTAACCTTCGGAGAAAACTGTAACTTTTAAGGAATAATGTGGGAAACAGACAAAAGACCTCCCAGCAGTATGTTGATCTCTCCTGTCTCTCCCACAGGACCGTTTAGATATAGGCGTATCTGTTATGGTCACAAAAACTGGGTGGGAAAAGCGATTGCTAGGCACTCACTGAAAGGTTGTTCTTCTCCTTGCAGTTATGTCTTCACTAGGCCTGTTCAGAAGGTAAGTCAATGCACAATGGTCTTTTGCAGAGCTGTTTTTTACTCTAAGCTGTTCAAGCACTACTGCAGCTGCAGTGTGCCCACTCCTTTGGTCTTGTGTTGCTGTTTTCCTAAATGCTCACCTCTGCTCTCTGGGCTCACATACACTTTGCTGGGGAAGTACTGTTTGCTTCACACCATGTCTGAACCACAGCCATCTCTGTATGGCCTCTAAGCACACGTTCATGTTCCAGTCATGGTGCATCAGTAGCACCTTCCTTCACTCCCTGCCTGTCCATGCCCTGAAATACCCAGATCCCATCACTCTGTGGTCTGTTTCAATGAAGTTTCCAAACTCAATGCATTTTAGAATTTTCTGACAGTTTTCTCTCTTATCACTGATGCTGTCACTGCCTCGCCCCAGGGCATGTGTGGCTCCTATTCAAAAATTTTGATTTGGTGCCTAAGCAAAATAAATTGCAACTCTCCCTTTCCTGCAGAGGAAGAGCAGTAGGTAAAGAAAGACAGAAGCTGAGAGGAATGAGATAAAGATTGCACAACTAAAGCAAAACAAGCAGTCCTATAAGCAACAAAACAAATTAAATCTGAGCTTACTGAGGATTTACATTTTGAGGAAAGTATTCCTGTGTGGATGCTCTGGTTTCTAATCAGAGCCGAATTCACACAGCAGTCTCCTAAAAGCCTCAAAAGTACACATTCATTTAGCTGCCTGTTTCCATGAAATATGGTAAAATTCATATTACTATGAAATATGGTTAACTCCACTTCTCTTTCCCATGTGGCAGAAATTAAAGGATTCCTTCAAAAAGATATTGCCAGGAAAAATGGACATATGTAGAGAATGCTATTAAGCAAGTTATCCTTTCCTAAGAAATCTGAGAATGTCACCCTTTGCTGTACTTGGATATTTTCCTCCAGGGAGTCTGGCTTGTGATGTTTCAAGTTCTTCTCCTACCCAAAGACAATGGTATGCAAAGCAGGGTCGAATTTTTTTAATAGTTTGACAGCACTTTTGGATCCTTGTATGTGTCCTGTGTACATGTATGTGTGTCCCACAGGAGGCAGACCTCATGAGGAAAATACATTTCTGAAGTTATGTTTGTCCTGGTTTCAGCTGAGAGTTGTTTTTCTTCATAGTGTCTGGTATGATGCTACGTTTTGGCTTTACAGGAAAAAACAATGTTGTTATTGCTGAACAGTGCTATACAGAGCCAAAGATGCTGCAGTTTCTCAGCTTCTTTTCTGCCAGTTGGAGGCTATGGGGTCACAAATTGTTGGAAAGGGACAGAACTGTAGAATCATAGACTCATAGAATGGCTTGGGTTGGAAGGGATCTTAAAGATCATACAGTTTCAACCCTCTGCCATGGACAGGGCTGCCACTCATGGGATCAGGCTGCCCATGACCCCATCCACCCTGGCCTTGAATGCCTCCAGAGATGGGACATCCACAGCTTCTCTGAGAAGCTGTGCCAGCATCTCATCACTCTCTGGGTGAAGAATTTTTGACTAACATCTAACCTAAATTTTCCCTCTTTTAGTTTAATGCCATTCTCCCTTGTCCCATTGCTATCAGACCGTGTAAAAAGTTGATGTCCCTCCTGCCTGTAGGTTCCTTTCAGGTACTTGAAGGCTGCTTTGAGGTCTCTCCACAAGCTTCTCCAAGATGATCTAGTCCAAGTCCCTCAATCCTTCTTCATAGGAGAGATACCCCAGCCCTCTGATCATCTTCATGGCCCTTCTCCAGACCCACTCCAACACCTTTCCTTTTTTGGGAGGCCCCAGGAGTGGATGTAGTGCTCTAAATGGGGTCTCATGAGGGCAGAATGGAAGGAGACAATCCCTTCACTCTCCATGATGCCATCCCTCCTTTGTTGCAGCCCAGTATTCCGTTGGCCTCCTGGACTACAAGTGGACACCACTGGCTCATGTTCCATTTTTTGTTTATCAGGACATCCAAGTCCTTCTCCACAGGGCTGCTCTCAGTGAGTTCTTTTCCCAGTCTATATCCTTATAGGATTACCCCAACCCAAGTGCAACACCTTGCACTAGGCCTTATTGAATCTCATTAGATTCCCGTGTGTCGCCTATTTGAGCCTGTGCAGACACTCTGCATGCTGTTCCTCCCTTCTGTTGTGTCAGCTGCACCACTCTGCTTAGTGTCATCAGCCAAGTAGAGGGGAGTACACTCAATCCCATTGTCTCTGTCATTGATGTTGAAGACATCTCAAGATGGATGTCTGGGTAACACAGTGACGGAACCAGGACAGCTAACCTAAACTGACCAATGGGATATTCCATACCATATGAGAAGGAAAATATAATACTGAGAGGAAATGGCTAGGGGGATTTCCACTGCTTGGAAATTGAATGGACAGTGATTGGTGGATGGTGAGCAATTTTCTTGTGCCTCGCTTGTTTGGTATTATATACATAATAAAATATATATTATTATATTTNATACCTGGAACTATCGATGATCCATGGAGCTGGAACCTTAACTCTTTAACTCTAAATGCACTACATGATGTTATGATGTGGAATACCAGTACCAAAAATCATAAAACCATGACAGTAATTTATCCCAACCTGTGAGTTCTACTTTTTTTTTTACAGTTCTTTCCTCCATTCCGCTGGGAGATGGGGAGAGTGAGCAGGTGTGAGGCTCAGATGCCTGCCGGGTTATACAAAAACGCTTCCATGTATTTTATGCTTCTGTCTTTCCTGATTCAGACAAAAATGATACAGAAATAGAAGAAATGTCATACAATCAATTTTTTGAGCATTTACAGTGATTTTATTTGTGTGGGAAATTACTGATAATAAAGAGCCACACGTTATCCTCTTTGCCAGGCTTCAACCTGTAAAGCAGCTTTAAAGGAGGCTTGGCTGGTGTGTGCTTTGTTTCATAAATCTCTGGGAGTTAAAGTATTATAGGGGTATTTTGGACAAAGTTTTAGTTCTTAGAACTGCCTGAGAAATTTACTCCAAGAATTCCAAAAGTTTATTCCAGGAATAAATATTTCAATAAAATTCAGCAACAAGACACTGGCTTCTCCCTTTAGAGACTGTCATTATTACACAGGATAGAGAAGACCACTAGGACGCTGCATTAAAGCACCGACTGTTTAAACAACAGGATTATGGTTCCTGTATTCTCAGAAATGACACCTTCTGAGACTCCTCCTTTGCCTTTAAGCACAAAAATAGGAGTCTCCACAGAATTTTAATGACAGTTTGGAGTAAAGTTTAAACCTGTTTTATTGTATTTAATTGAGGATCCCATTTGCTGCTAGTACTGTGGTGCATACTGCATGTGCAGTAGTAAGCATAATCTAGGCTATGGTCTTGCCGTACACATTGGGCTAACATGAGACAAGAATAATTGGAGAGAGACAGTAAGAATGACTAATGAGAAGTTATTAGTCCACTGGTTAATAAAGTCTTGGAAACTTACCGGCAAGAGGCAAACTAGATGAGAGAGGGATAATAAGCGGGTGGGGAAAACGAGAAGAAAATGAGAAGAATCGTTGAAGGTTTCCTTTCATTCTTCTTCTGGGAAATACACCATTCCCACGCTCATATAGAGCAATATGATTGCATATCCAATTCAGGAATAAATAAACCATGTGTGTTAGCAGCAAGTACAGAGCGATTATTGGGTTTTTGTTTAAGGGTATGTCAATAATTAGCATTTCTACTGACAGCACTGTAGCAGTTACCATTGTACAAAATGGTTGCTAACATTAGTCAAGCACATTCACATTCATCCTCACAGGAAATCACAGTGGATGCAAGTTCAGAACAGTGGAAACAAGGCTCAAGTGGCTGTATAAAGCTACTGTAATCTGTCTACAATTTATTGCAGCAGAATCATAGAATCATTAGGATTGGAAAAGACCGCTAAGATCGTCTAGTCCAACTGTGAACTCATCCCCACCATGCCAACATGTCAACTAACCACGCCCTTCAGTGACATATCTATGTTTTTGCTTGAACAACTCCAGGGATGGTGACTGAGCCTGTGCCAGTGCCTTACCACTCTTTCTGAGAGGAGATGTTTCCTAATATCCAACTTGAAGCTTCCTTGGTGCAACTTAAGGCCATTCCTTCCCCCTCATCCTATTATTAGTTACTTCAGAGAAGAAGACAAACTCCACCTCACCACAACCTCCTGTCAGGGATTTGTGGAGAGCAGTAATGTCTCCCCCCCTAATCTCCTCTACTCCAGACTGAACAATTCCAGTTCCCTCAGCTGGTCCCCATAAGACTTGTGCTTCAGTCCCCTCTCCCAGGTGTGAATAATCCTGCAGCAGAATAGATGTCAAAGGTATAAATAAGGGATATGGACGTGAATATCCAATGTTGACTGTGACCTGGAGAAAGCCCACATCCTCATTGGGCTGACAGATATATATAAGTCCTGTGTCATCCTGGAATGGCAACTGAATGCCCAGGGGTAATCTCAACTTGCAGCAGGTGCATCTACAGTACTGAACTCTGCCAGTGAGGAAAGAAATGAGGTGCTACCGGCAGATACCTGTATTCTCATGAGCTGGAGGAGGAGACTAAAAGACTATGACAGGTCAATTTGGATGTCTGAAGTAAGGAGAGATTAATTCCTGTGCAGATGATAAAGGGCAGTAATACGAATGCCAGAAACTGCACACAGCATGTGTACATCACTCCAACCACCTCTAGTCTCTGAGTTCTTCATTTAGCACAAGGTACAATTTCTACTGTGGTCAAAGAAGGCATCTCATCTAAGGGGTTAAACCTAAGGAACAACACTCCTGCTTTTGGTTGCATTCACAGAGATGGTATGTAAAGATGAAAGAATACAGAAGGGGAGAAATGAGCTGAAAAAGATCAAGTCATTTCACTAATGAGGCTATTCCTCTAATGACATGAAGTATTCTGAGGAATCAATCGTCAGAATCAGAATTGGAGCTGAGGGACAGTGTGTGCCAGAGATGCCGGCAGCAAGGCAATGAAATTAGTCAGACTCATCTGGGCTTTGAAGCTGTTCCCTTCTTGTCAGAGTATCCCAACAGCCAACGTAAGGGGGACAACTTCACATACAAATAAGTGATGGCTGTGAGTCGTATAGGTCCTCTACTACAATTCTCAGAAGTGTATGCATTCTAATTACCAATTTTTGTAATCACTCTGTTATTCTGGGCTGCTATCTCACCATCACCCTGAACTAAATAAAATGATCCCTTCTCATCTCCCTGTGAAAGGTAGTCACTGACTGTGACCTATCCAGTTAAAACATCTCTAATCCAGTAATGGAACCAAAGTCCTAATATGGCACAGCCCAGACAGAACTACTCTCTGTAGTGAATATGGAGCATTGTCGAGAATTCGCCCATACATACTGCCCTTACCCCCTGCTTTTGAAATGAGAGCATTAGTGCTGCCCTGAGTGCTGTCAGGGAGTGAGATCTCAGCTTTGTACAACACGAGATTATTCTTTCTTTGTTGCTGTGACCATGCAAATTGGAAAGAGTGGAGGGTGGAGGGCCAGTATCCCTTCTGATGGAATAAAACACCAACAACTCAAATTTCCCACATCACCAACAGAATCAAAATGAGGAAAGAGAAATAAAGGAGAGACAAGGAGGGTTAGCAAAAAGAAAATGCATGTCACCCTCTGAACTTTGATTGGTCTGGTTACTGTGTTGGACATCGAGAGAACACTGGCTGCTAAAGGCAAGTTTGTTCAGATGAAGTGGGAAGATCCCATCCCAAGTACATGGTGTTACCTTTGCTGCTTAAAGGCAGTCTGTCAAGGTCAAGTATAGTGCTCTAGGTGAATTTTCATCACAGCAGTGACACTCTGTCCAGAGTCAAGTCATTCTGCAGTGTGAAGTGGATTCACACCCAGTCGCTGTTTTATATTTCAGTATGCTGCTCATCCCTTAAGCACTCCTCTTTCAGAAGTGGAGATGAAACTCCTGCGTTGAGTTGTTGCCTACAGATTGTCAAAATTCCTTTGGGATCCTGCTGAAAGCCACCATCTTTTCATTATTTCATTATATATTGATCATACCCAGTTATCCACAGTGCCCTAAGGCATGTCATGGTGCTGTATGGTATGTCCCTGTGATAGCACCTGTCAGAAATATCCAGTTCAGAGCTGTCACATGGAATACGCCATGTGCTTAGAGATCTGGGCACTGAGGTGTGCAAGATCAAAGGGACAAACAACACTCAGTGAACTCTGGGAGAGATAGCTTGTGAGTATCTGTCTTCCTATGCATATGTATGATGCAGGAATAAATAAATAAATAAATAAATAAATAAATATACATATTTCACTCTCTCCGACAAAATACTGGTCATTCTTTCATGTTTCAAAGTACTCTGTGTGTGCCTTTATCCAAATTTCATCAGTATCTTGTAGTTTACCCTGAGTGGTTTGTTTACTCTTCCTATCTGTCTGCATTTTCAGGACAGATTCAATCACAGGACTACTGTAATTTGCCCCTTCAGTGGCAGGACTGAAGCAGTGATACTAAAAACCATCTCAGAGAGAAGTTACCTGCTATTACCAGTTGCAACTAAGTAAATTCTAGGAAGAAAAATTCTATAAGAGAAGAACTGTATAATGCAGATTTCTCATGGCTTTTGTTATAAAATGACCTTGGATGTGGTCAGCAGAAAAGGTAGGTCACAACGTAAGTGCCACTCTCTGTGGCAACCTACAATTTACCGACATCAGTAGTATTAGTACCAGAGCAGGACTGCTGCAATGCAAGATCTATATAGCATGCTGCACTTTACTTGCTCCAAGTGCTTCTGAATCTTTTTAGGAGCTTGAGATGTGGGAACTCAAAGGAGGCTTCTGCAGATGAAGATCATAGAATCATAGAATCCTTGGAGTTGGAAGGAAACCTTAAAGGCCATCTATTCCAACTCCCCTGTGTGGAGCAGAGACAGATACAGCTCCATCCGGTGCTCAGAGCACCATCCAACCTGACCTTGGATATCTCCCCCACCTCCCTGGGCAACATGTTCCAGTGCCTCACCACCCTTATAATTAAAAACTTTATATCAAATCTAAATCTCCCATCTTCAAGTTTGAAACCATTTCCCCTTGTCCAGTCACAGCAGACACTGCTAAAGAGTCTGTCCCTTCCCTTCCTAAAGCTCCTCTTTAGGTACTGAAAGGCTGCACTCAGGTGTCCCCAGGGCCTTCACTTCTCCAGGCTGAACAGCTCCAGATCTCTCAGCCTGTCTGCATAGGAGAGGTGTTCCACACCTTGAATCATTTTGGTGGCCATCCTCTGGACACATTCTGACAGGTCTATGTCTCTCTTGTACTGAGGACTTATTTATTCATGTTTTTTAGGAAAAAAGCTTAGCGATGAAAAGGATTGCTCTATTCTGACAGAAACTGGTATTTAGAAATGTCTATAGAAGAAAAAAGAATTTATGACATTAATTTTCAGATGACAATGGCTTCATAATTATTAGTCATACCATAATCGCAATTAGTGGAACTTCTGAAAAAAATAAACATTCTGATTTTTTTCCTTATTTGTGGGAAGTATCAAAATCTGAAACTGGGACTATGCAAAATCTTCTTTCAGAAAGGTGAAGTCAAATGTATTTAACTCCTTTCTCAACAAATACTATTTCTACCAGTACACAATTTTCAACAAAAACTGGTTATTGGAACTTTTTCCAAGTATTTTCACATGGAGGTATTGAATCGCAGTCTGTACAGAAAAGAGACTTCGCTTACAAACATGTGATCTGGCACTGAAAAATGTCTGCAGTGTAGTCCCTCTTAGGGGGAAAGTGACCAGATGCAGAGATACATTTGTCTGTGTAAAGACATCTGTTATATAAATCAATATTAAAAAGCTAGATTTAGATCTATCTGGGTAATGGGCAGTGGGTAAAACAAAAATTCAGCTGAAATGACAGGCAAGAAATAATTTAAGATTACTGACTTAATTAAAAAGAAGATAATGGGCTTTCCAGCTAAAGAGCTGATTAAAATCTAGAATCTAATCAAAACAAAAATGCAAACATATCAACAAACAGGACTTTGGAGAAATAATAGGTAAACAATGAAATAAGCAGTACTGATTCATGAGGTAATAGAGCTTGATACACACTATGGTATTTGCTCAAAACTTTGTGGACTAGGTCGTGTGGATGAGGGAAGCAAATGCTACAGAAAATTTTCGGTTGTCTAGATATCTAGATATTTAGATTTTCATAGCTATGATTCTAAAATTGCAGTAATAACTGCAATAGTGTTAGATCGTAGAAACACAGAATCACAGAATCATAGACCGTAGGGGTTGGAAGGGACCTCTGAAGATTACTGAGTCCAGCTCCCCGCTAAAAATGTTCCCTACAGGAGGTTGCACAGGAAATCATCAGCCTTGCTGAAGTCAAAGTAGGTAACATCCTCAGATCTCATATATATCCATCTGGTCATGAAGTATAGAAAGCTACCAGATCGGTCAAGTACAAATTTCCCTGGCAAATCTATGTTTACTATTACTGATAACCATATTCTTTTCCACTTGCTTGGAGACCAATCTACGAAAAATAAAATGACTGAAGTTTTGGGAATTGCTATAGGAAGCACATGCTTGAAAAACAAGACAACTAGGCTTGATTATGTGGTTTATTTATTCTTGCTTTTATCTGTGGGAAATGTAACAGGAGGCATAATAAGAATGGATGTTCAAAAGGAAAATTACAACAAGGATGAAAAAGACTTAGTTGAGTGTGCTGAAATTTATGGGGCAGATTAATCCATAGCCAGTAACATGTAAAATCACAAATTCTATAGCAAAGTTGCAAGGAATATATAATCCTGTGGCTAGTGCATTAGCATTTGGAACTAACAAAGATGACACTCACATTTTGAAAAGATAAAAATGACACAAATGGATACAGGGCATTTTTTTCTTGTTTGCAGTTTATGCAAAATCTTATTACAAATTTCATGAGAAAGGCTACCTAATAATGTGTAGGTAAGAAGACATCATGATAAAATGCAAACAGAATTCACAACAATAAATTTCATCTGATAAACTTGATGTTTTTGTGATGTCACAGAATCAATCACAGAATTGTAGGGGTTGGAAGGAACCTCTAGAGATCATCTAGTCCAAACCCCAAGATACGTTACTCTATGAAAGAATGTGATAAACACAAAGTACCTGGACTTCTGCTAAGTTTCATGTACATTATAAGTACAAATTTTGAATACTTAAGGCAAAAATATGAGGAATTATTACAGTTAGCTTAAGGGAAAGATCTGGCTCCAAGGTAGGTAACAGTAGATAATACTGATGGAGGAAGTAGATAGCAAAGGGTAGATCCTGAGTGAAATATAACCGGGACTAGACTTTACATCAGTTGTTCATAACAGCAAATGGCAAAAAAAAAGAAAAAAACCACCGACAAAACGACAACAACAAGCAAACAAACAAAAAACCACACAAACCTAATAAAATTGTTAATGACACAAATCTGGGCTATAATGTCAGTAGAGAGGAAGGTTAGAATACGGTATAGGTGGAATCTGATAATCTTGAGCAACGAAGCAAGAAAAATCTGATTAAATTTAATAGCCCGAAGTGCTGGATCAGGCACACAGAGACTAATAAAAAGATTTGCTGTTTGTTGAGGTCTGAACTGTTATTATGTGAGACAAGGAGAAAGCCCAGGCTGGAAATAATCATTCACAGTATGGCCATGAGTCATCAACATGATTCAGACACACAAAGGTTGGTGCAATTGGAGGATATATCAGGAATGAAATTTCCAGCAGACAGTGACAGATGAGATTTATAAATCAAAGAGGATTATACTTGCAGTATGACACAAACCAAATCACTTATGCTTTGTATACTCTGTATGGTCACTTACTATAAATATTCATGGAAAAAAGAGTCTAAACAGAAAGACCACACAGGCCAAAGAAGAAGGAGGTAACAATGGGATGTGGACATTCAGTCTGCAAAAGGACAAGGTTCAAAGATGATAAGATAGTGAAAATCTGTGCAAAAAATCTGTTCTTATTGCCCAAGGGAAAAAAAAAAAGCTGTAAAATGCTCCCTAGCATGGAAACTTTTAGGGCCCTGTGTGACAAAGGCACAGACATTGTAATCCCTTCACAAAAAAGAACAATGTGCATAACTCAGGGAACTAGTAATATTGGTTACTTGGGGTGGCAGGAGACCTTAAGGACTAAATTCTACTAAATTATTGACCTCTACTCAGCTAAGCCAGAATATCTGGAAAGAAATTTTGTCAGAATAAGATTTACAACATCTTTCTTAAAGGTGGAGAGGATCTAAAATGTGAAGCTCACAATCATCTCAGATACTCTCCAGTGAGCATCCTCAGGGAAGGAACATCAGCAATTCATTCAGTCTTCATCTCAGTTAGACATAATGAGATCAAGAATCACATCTCAAATGGGCTTTGTCACACGTGAATGAGTTTTTGTATTTTGTTGATCTCACTCCAATAAAGCCAAGTATGATCCTTACTGCTTAAGCTTTATGAGGAGAAGATGTCAGGACTGTAGACTCTCCCCTGTACCATGCAAAGAGTCTGTGTAAAACAAGCACAGCACTTCAGTGTAAGGAAGAAATATCTCTCTTTATAACCTGGTTCAGCCTAAAGAAAAGCTTTTTAAATTGGATGCAGGAACAAGCAGAGGTTTAGGGCTATTAGAGAAGCTTGTCCTAGATCAAGAAAGGCTTATACTCACTGGTGCCATACCCCTCTTCCTAAGTTCTCAATAGAAAGTTTGACAAGAAGTTACCATCAAATTGCTAGTAATTAATTTTATGTTTAATTTCCTGGACTCATTATTACTAATTTTACTATTGCAAGGAATACATTTTCAGGCTGATGAGTGACAATTTTTGTCACAAGGAGAAGATCTCTGATTAATTCTTTCTGCTCAAGATTAATTTGTGTGACAATCATTTGTGACAAAGATTAATCCTTCAGAAAATTACCATGACAATCTTTTCTCCACAGGGACAAGCCATCACACTTTTGCTGCTTTACTCTAACCTTGTTTTGTGACTTTGGGAAAGTTGTTATTTTCTTAAGACTCATTTTACCCATCTATGAAATCCCTATAAAAAATCATCTGCACTGAGCATTTACTGAATATCTGAGGATACTGGAACCTAATAAACTGTGAAATTATTAATGGGAAAGAGTTAGCTGGAAAATAATCTGGGACTTTCAATAAAAGAAGATAAAAGCCATAGCTTTGCAAATATTAGTGAAGAATCAAGTGAAATGTAGACAAAAATTGAATATACTTTTCTGGAAGCTGCATTTGTTTGTTTATTTTCAAGAACTGAGGGAGCTTTCATAAGTTGTTTAAAAATTTTTGATGGAACTGATATCCAAAATTTCATAAAAGGAGTTGCTGAGCTGATCAAAGCTCCATTTCTAGCAAGAACATAATAACAGTAACACTGAACAAAGTTAATCTGCTTTTTAAATTTTTCTTTCTACATGCATGCAAGCAGCATTTTGCAAAAATATTAAGCTTAAAAATATTCCTCTTTTATTGAAACGCTTTTGGCAGCCTCTCATGAACATCTTCTACACAGTGACTTTTGAAGCACGAAGACTCTGCATGAAAAATTCATAATGTAGAGACAGGGTTATTCTTAGAAAGACACAGAGTGTGAGCAGCAACTTTGTTTGGGGGAAGGCAACTTTTTCTGTTACTCCTGCTTTTTCACTTATTTTTCATAACAGAATAAAGACATACTCTATAGATGCAATTCTTGTGCAAACTCTTCTTGTCTAGGGGGGTATCCAGCTGCCTGCCAGGGTATGCTACACAAAATAGCAAAATATCTGGTATTCTTATTGAAATAATAAACCTAGTGTTGTACATCCCAAGGGTACAAAGTTCAGAGAGGTGTTCTCTCAGGAGCAAGCTAGGAAGGAACATGATTCCTCTTGCTCCTTTGCAGAAGATGTAGAATCATAAAATCAAAAACTGACTATAGTCATAGAATCATAGAGTCATAGAATCATGGAATCATAGAGTCCTAGAATGGTTTGGGTTGGAAGGGACATTTGAAGATCGTCCTTGAGTGATGGACTTTGGACAATCAACAATAGGATGTTCAACAATGGTAAGAGCCAGTCCCAAAGAACTCAGCTCTCCAGGCTCTGAAAAAGGTGCAGAAGTTTCTAATCTGAACCAGCAGTAAGGTACCTGAACACAGGTGTCATATGTATCACTCTGTGACCACATATCTGAGAACATAAGAGGACCTCTCCTGAAACTTTTCGTTGAGAAAAGGGAAATAAAATTGAGAAAGAAAAGAGGAGTTTTACCTCTCGGTTTCTAGGATTATAGGTGAATGCTCCTTCTCTACAGGCATTTGCTAGCACTACTAAAACACGTAGGTTTTTACTTATATAAGAGTGCTACTCCACTGTAATACAACATCATAAAACAAGCCAGGTACAGTAATGAGTCCTACTTGAAACAGCTACAAAATTCACAGGCATTTTTGAGTTAGCTGGTTGTACAATCTCTTCCAGAGTTGTACAGTTCTTTCCTGTGTTGTACATTCTTACGCAGCTAATGGGCCTACAATGAAGTCAGAAAATCACTTCTGATTATGAAGTCTGCAAATGGTACACTAATAAGAGAAAATGGCACGATTCGTATGACAGAGATGACACATACATAAGAAAATGCTTTCGACAAACCAGAGGCAGCAATCAGAAGAAAGCAATTTATATATTTGGGCTGAAAGTTAATGAACCTGGTGCAAAGAGTGAACAAAGGAAACATGGTAAGAAATTAAAATCTTTCAAGAGTCATTAAGTTCAGGCATCTCTGTCTTAGAAAATTCATTTGCGCTAAAACTGATTTTCTAATGTAGATCTTCAGCAACCTCTATTTGGTTGTAAATTTGAGCAGCATAACATTTGAGGCAATACTGATGATGCATAAAAGGAATCCTAATTAAAAACTTCTTTCACACAGTGTTGTCTTAATTTGTCTCTCTATTTCAATTTTAAAAGGGCAAGCAATATATCTCATGCATCTGGATTCTGGGAGAATGTTAGAAGTGTTTTATCATTAAAATATCCATATCACCATAACACAAATACAGTTTTTTTTACAAGGTACTGTACATATGCTAAGTGTGCTGGACTTTGGTTTTGGACAACATCATATGTTCCCTTATGAATCCTCCATCACATATTGTATCACACCTCGCACTGGAGCCCATGCCTGATGTCAGGGACATACATCAATTATTTGCTTTCTAGAATGTGGCAAAGTTATTTGTCATTAATTGCTATAGATTTTGTATGAAACTGTGCTACACGTATCCTACATTGCCACAGAGAATGTAAAATCTTAAGTCAAGGAACATTCCCTATTTTAGCTATACTTCAAAAAGTATTTCTAAAGCCTGGAAAACTCTGATGTGCTAAATCTGTGAAAACAAAGGCTTTTTCCTTTATAAAGAAGAGCATATAAATGCATAGGAAGAGCTGATCTGACCTTCTATTCTGCCAATAGATTTTACAGGGTCTTAGTGACCAGAGAAGAGATATTTGACTAGAAAATGGTCTGAGCAAAAGTCATGCTTTTGTCATATCACGCAGTCCCTTTTGCAACCAGCCTGCTTTCAATATGCAAGTGTTAAGATGTCCTTGGCTAGTTGTCAGTGATTGCACAGAGAAATAACCACAGTCCTGTTAAAGTCTCCAGATATTAGAATATCTTTAAAAATAAATTTAATCTTTAAAAATATCAATTAAAAATCTTTAAAAATTGATTACATTGAGTGTACTAATCGTACAGAATAAAGAGCATGCTACTTAAACCAGGCAGAAGTTGCACCATCAGTTTCATATTCATCTTGCTATGTTTCTGAGTGTATTATTTCCTCAACTATTCTTCTCTCTGCTTCCATTTTTAAGATTTTTAAAGATATGTGTCAAACGCAGAAGAAATTTGATCATTGCTACCTGGTTATCAAAATTGAATAATAATTCTAGGTCACCCCTGAGGAAGGTTCACCTTGGGTGACCGTATTTTCAGTAGCCAAATACAGCACAACTGATATAGTCCTTTTGACAGCTTTCAGGTTGCCCTTGAGCCAGCATCTAACACTTCGGACTCCAAAGGCATTTAGCTGTTCCTGTTGGCATTGTTTGGAACTTGCCTGTGCCTGGCAGACATTGGTCAGTAAATTCTCCAGCATCCTGCCCCTAAGTAACAGTTCCTGGTTTCTGACCACCTGACTTCTTTCTCTTTTTCCAGCACCCCAAACTGAAGATTACTCCAATGGAAAAGAGAAGCATTGCATAGTCTGCTGTACAGTTCACTCTGCTTCTAAGGTACAAGGAAAAACAGAATAGTTCACGGTGATCTTCGAAGGCTCTCCTATTCCTCTTCGTGGTGGATTTCCCTGTTTCCCATATTGGCTATGTTGATTCTCTGAGGGTCTATAAATCAAACCAAGGAAAAGTTCTGGTAGATAAAACAGTTTGAATTACTTTTTTTAAGATAAAAATCTTTTCTTCTTTTCCTTCTTAACCCCTTCCCCCCCACCCCCCACAAGCTGCTGTTTTATCTCCACCTCATTCTGTTGATCTAGTTTATGTCACAGCCCTTACACTCTACTGCTATAGAGGGGTTGGATGTGAATGCACATCAGATAAATTTCCTACTGAGTCAGTGTTAATGTAACTGTGCCTTAAATTCTCTAAGTGATTAACATAATTAAGATAAATTCATAGCAGTTCTCCACTTACAAAGAATTTAACCTTTTTTTCAGTTTTTTAACACTAAGAAAAGATGCACTATGCATGAAAGCTGGTTTATTTTCCCATTCATATTGCTTACTATATCTCAACCTTTAAAAAATCTTTAAGCTTGTTTCAGACCTTTGTACTCCTGTTACTCAACTGGCTTTGTAAGAGATAACTCTGTGAGGGATTTTATGGAAGGAAAGATGATTTTGTAATAAAAAGTCTCTGAAGAAATCATTTTTATCTACTCCCTCTCATGCTTTTATAGATTTTATTCACATACTTTCCTCTGCTAATTATCTCGCAAGAACCAAGAAATCCATGCCCAGGTTGTCTTAGAAACATGGAATCAGAGAATCACGGTATGTCCCAGGTTGGAAGGGACCCACAGGGATCATCAAGCCCAACTCCTGTCTTCACACAGCACTATCCAAAATTAAACTCTATGTCTGAGAGCATTGTCCAAATGTTACTTGAGTTCCAGCAGCTTAAGGCCATGACCACTGTCCCTGGGGAGCCTTTCCAGGGCCCAACCACACTCTTAGTGAAGAACTTTTTCCTAATACAGTCTTGGCCCACTTACATGAACATTGGACGTCACCAGCTGATGTCTGTCTCATGATGTCTCTTGGATTTTGGACTTGCCTTTTGCATGTAGGTCTAAATCACTGGCCTCATGATTTTTACTCATCCCTCGTAATAGTTAGGCAAAATTCTTGGGTTTCACGACCTTTATTTTCCTTGTCTGATAAGCTCCAGTCCTGTTCTTTATCCTCTTGACATCTTTATCTCAGTTTGTTCTTTCTTCTCACTGGAATGAAATATAAAGATAGGGAGCTCTGTGATAACTAACACATGCCTCTCCTTCTAATGCTTGTTCTGCTGCTATCACTGATGTTTTTTTCATATGTTTCTGTTTTTATTTTATTCATACCAATCTTCATGTTTTTATTACAGACCCTTGCAGTGCTAGTGGAGTGATTCCAAACTTGGGCCATTGGAACTAAAGATCCATCACAGTCTTGCCAGGAATCCTAAAGTCATATGGTGAGAACAAAGCAGAATGCCACTGCTTTTTTATTCAAGACTTAAAAAAGGAGGAAAGACAGAATAAGAACATGTGAAAAATACACAGAAGAGCCTCCTGACTTCAATCTCATGTCATATTCTGTGATTTTAAAGTAGAGTACGGCTTTTCAGATAATTTACTAATGATTAGCACAGAGTGCTACTACAGTCATTTTAAATGAATACTGCGGACACATTTTCTGAATGGTACCTTTCAGATCAGCCACATGTATCCTTAGCAGAGGACAACCACTGCTGTTGCATTTCTCCTGTGCTCAGCCCTCTTTTGAGTGATGTGCAACAAGGAGCCTCAAATGGCTCTTCTTAATCTCTGACAAAAATGCTTTCTCCGAACAGCAGGCTCATCAGTCATTGACAAAATGAGCATACTGGGATGACAGAATAGATCTCCATAGTAACAGGGAAATGGGACAGCATCCCAGGGAGCCACCTAAAGTTTCTTTCACATTCTCAGAGCAGAATGCACAGAGGACCTCAGGAGCTGCTTGATCCTGGCAGAGGTGGAGAGCCAACAAATGCCTCTTGTGACTCCTCATTATGAACCTGAAATGGGATGTCAGATATTGTCACAGCACCAGCAGCTGATCCTAGTAAAAACTGAATCCCCAGCAAGACAGACTTTTAAAGGAAGTAGCAGGATATAATAGGATATAATAGCTCCCTCCAAGAGCCCTTTTCTACTCATGCTCTGTAAATTGCTCTTATTCTACCTTTCTCTTTGGAACTGAAACATATTGACTATATAGTTAGGGAGCTTTTCCAATCTTCCTAACCACATATTTTATTAACATCGATTATTTATCAATTAGAAACAGCCTATAATCCTTTGGTAGTGTTGAGTATCACTAATTGTCCTATTTATTGATTCTCTGAAGACTGCAACACGAGCAGGCCAAAGCTTCAGTCTCTAGTTTAGCTGAGGTTAGAATTCTTTTCCTCGTGTTTCTTAAATATGTTCCTTTCCGAGCAAGGCCGAATCTCCAGTTATTGTAAACTGGAGTAGCTTTTCGGTGCCTCCATGCCCTTTTTTCTCTCCAATTATTTGCCCTACTCTCTGTCTTGTTAGCTTTCTCTCAAAACTTCTGCATCTACAAATGTTTCTTGCAATTCCCATGACAAAGCTGAGAAATACATGCATGCATTAGGAGGAAATACATCCCTGATGTGCTCAATTCTTCCACCTGAATGCACAACCAACTTCCCAGTTGATATTCTGATCCTAATACAAACACAGGCTTCCCATAAATGTCACTGTGAGAAGCCTGACTCATCCCTCAGGCACAAAGCTGCCCTTCCACAATAAAGCCAGGATGACATTCACAACAGGCACAATGTTTCTGCTAAGTATTTTTCTTTGTGCTTTTCTGTCATACATGAAATAAAGTTGTTGCTTTGAGACTTGATCCTCCATCACTTTGGCAGATGCAAGTCAGGGGTAATTCATCTGAGGTCGTGGCATTATATATCTTGAAAGGAGGGTATGGTCAGGCCTCCCAGGCTCTCTGGCTTAAATGGAGAATACATATAAAATGATTAATGGCAGTCAGTCAACTCTTAATATAATTCACTTCCACCATTTACAGCTCTCTTGCAGTACATTACTTCCTCCATTTCCATACAGATTTTAAGACAGAGAAGCGATGTGGAGAAGTATCTTTACTTTAAACAAGAGCTTTGCACAAGCAAAAGCTAGTCTGCTGCTCTAAATTTGCATTGAGAAGAGTTTTCTGATATACTGTTGAAAACTATAAGAAAAAAAATAAAGAACAGGAAAGCTGTGGCCCATATGTAGCCAGAGAAATCAGTGATGATACACTCAACACCAAACTGAGTGGTGCAGTTGATGTAAAAGAAGAAAGAGATACTATCCAGAGGGAGCTGGACAGGCTCAGGAAGTGAGCACATGATAACTTAATGAGGTTCCGTAAGGGCAAGCACAAGGCATTATATGTGGGTCAGGGCAACCCCAGATACGAATGCAGACTGGGAGAAGAACTCACTGAGAACAGATCTGCTGAGGATGATTTAGGGGTTCTGATGGATGAAAGTCTGGACACGAGCCACCACTGTCCACTTGCACCTAGGAAGACCAGCAGTATCCTGTACTACATCAAAAGAGGGGTATCAGCAGGGAGAGGGAAGGGATTTTCCACCCTCTGCCTTCAGGAGGCTCCATCTGGAGCACTGCGTTCAGGCCTGGGGCCCCAAAAAAAGAGGTATGTGGAGCTGTTGGAGTGGGTCTAGAGGAGGGCTGGAGATCATGCAGAAGATGTCCAGAGGGCTGAAACACCTCTCCTGAGAAGATAGGCTGGTGAAACGGGGTTTGTTCAGCTTGGAGATGAGAAGGCCCTGGTGAGACTACACTGCATCCTTCCAGTAATTGAGAGAGATTATAAGCAGGAGTGGGACTATTTACACTAATAGTGATAGAACAAACTAAAAGCAGAAAAATCGGTTAGATGTTAGGAGAAAATTCTTTACCCAGAGGGAGGTGAGACACTGGCATATGCTGCCAGAGAAGCTGTGGGTGTCCCATACCTGGAGGTGCTCAAGGTCAGGTTGGATGGGGCCCTGTGCAGCCTGAGCTACTGGGTGGCACTGCCCACAGCAGAGGGTTGGAACTGCGTGGGTTTTAAGGCCCCTTCTGACTGAAGACATTCTGTGATTCTTATAGATGCTTCATACTCCTTATCTGTATTTAAAACAACGATATTCTAAGAGACCAAGAAAAAAGCAAACAAACATATATGTATTGCTTATGTGTTTCTCTGTAAATTGAAGACTGGTTTGTTTTGTAAAAGTAATGTTTACTTTGATAGTTTTCTAATTTAGTTTACAGCCATTTTATGACTGCCAATTTTGTGTCTGCTATTAGGGATCCGTAGTGCTTCTGAAAGTTAGAGTAACTGATATCTATTCTTTCACTTAATGGATGCAGCTCATCCTTTTCATATGGAAAGCAGAACTTTTAGGCATGCATCTTTTACATCTCTACTTCAATTTCCTGACAATAACAGTATTTATGCTTACCTTATCTCTCTGCTGCTCTTTCTGCTAGTTTTCAATTACTATGTTGAAGAAATGCATGGAGTATGCGATACATCCTGAGGGTATTGTGTGAAGGGTGGTGGGGAATAGGAGAAATAGAGGTATGTTTGGGCGGCTTGAAGCAGATTAGAAATGAAAAGGAGCTCAAAGTTCAACAAAAGAGATAAGAATATAGAGGTATTGTAGGGGCCAACTGGGAATTGGAAATACAGGAACAAACTCTATTGCTCTGGGTGCCATAGAGTGTTTGGGGAAAATCGGGGTTGATTTCTGGGGAAGAGCATGTATAAACTGAGTCTGGAAACTTTATTTCAGCCTTATTTGTGCTGATAATCTGATTCTTCTCTAATGTCTGCTTATCCAGGAGGAAATGTTTTAGGATGTGTAATTGAAATACTGAAGATCATCTGAGAACAAGGCTCTCTGAAACACTGTATTTCCTTTTTAAAGCTGTGTTTCAACTGATGTGGAAGTCCAACATACTGAAGTTTGATATTCTGGCTGGTCCAAGATAGGCAACTTTCACATAATCTTGGTATTGTAGTGCTGCATAGTATCATGTACATGCAAGTCAAGAAAGCAGTAACCTATTGTCTGTAACGTCAACACCTGCTGATATACCAAAAAGCAAGAGTACAACTATTTTCAAGCAAAAGGAGAGAGTATATTGTTGAAATATAACAAGAAATTACAGCCAGGATAATCCTTGCTTGTGAGATTCTCTGAGGAGTCTCTCTGTGTAGAACTAGCAATTTGTGCAAGCATGAAGCATTCCCAGGGTAGCGCATCAGCTTTTTAGATATTCTGAAAGATGTGTGTACCTTGCCATTTTGAAAAACAGATGCATGTCATTTATTATTTTTTTTGGTTGATTTTGGAAATTAAAAAAAAAAAACTGCCTAGAAATGTTCTGAGCCAGGAAGTCTGTGCATAATGACAAAGATTACTAGAAACATTTAGTTGAACTGACAGAGTCTGGAAAAGCACCACAGGTAAACAGAGAATAGAATCGAATCAAAGAATTGATTGTGTTGGAAGGGACCCTTAAAGGCCATCTATTCCAACTCCCCTGCAATGAGCAGGGACACCTACAGCTCAGTCAGGTGCTCAGAACCCTGTCCAGCCTGACAATGGTTGTCTCCAGGGCTTAGGCATCCACCACCTCTCTGGGCAACCTATTCTATATTGAACACTGAAATGATAATTTAGACTGACCATAGACTGTCACGCAAATTTAACCCCACTGTAGACTGTCAAAAAAATATTAGATGAACAGTGTCTATTTAAATTTGAAGGTGAAACATGATCACTATTTCTGAATAAGTTTTTATTTCTCCAAAGAAATCCAGATTTGTTTCAAATATGTAAAACCTGAAGAAAATAACCTCACAAGAAAAACACCCCCTTTTTTCTCAGGCATCTCTGTGGGATATTTTTTTTGCCAGTGCCCTTTGGGAGTTTTCAGGCAAAACTGGAAGAATCCCAGTTCATTCCCTTCAGCCTGGGAAAGAGTCATCTTCCTAGAACTGCCCTTCCCAGCTCTAAAAGATGATTTGGATATCTGTGATCTAACCCCAGCTTTCCTGATAGGCTGGGAAAATGGAGGGATCTCAGCCCTTGAGTGTTGCAGATTAAGGAGAAAGATATTTCTGGGTTTTGTTCAGGCTCCAAATGTCTTCCACATGTTTTTCAACTTTGTCTTTGCCATTCCCCAGAACTCTATCTTGTGGTACCCGCACCTGCCCTTGTCTGACCTTTGTGGCTGTGAGCCTCTCATCAGTCAGAATTTTAGTCTGGTCATCTCATTAGATCACTAGTTCTTGTTTCTTTGTGACGCTTGGTGTTCATTTCCTACCTGAAGCTATTAGCTTTATTCTCAATTAAGAAGGGAAGAACTCACATACACAAGTTGGTGAGGGATTTGGAGGGAACAAAAGCTTTGTGCAGCTTCTCAGCACCAGGGAAGTTCACTCAGAGTGCTCCACTTCCTTGTCACCTGCACGCACAGCTCAAAGTGTCTTGGGAGAGGTCAGAAACATGTTCCAGATGAGAAAACACTAAGTGTGATGCATGGCATTAGAAAAAGTAATGCCTCCATCTGTACCGTCTCTGTTTTGTATATAATTCAAAATAATCAGCTTTGTGCCAAAGCTGGAACAGAAAGATAAAACGGCTGCTGCTGGCCCTTGTTCCCCTCCAGGGTTTGCACAGGTGGGAAGCTGGCATCAGCTCTGTTCTGCTTGAGCCTGTGGACCACTGAGCTCCCTCCCTCCCTTCTCTTTTCTCAGCAGCTTCTCACTCATTTTTGTTCCACCAAGAAAAAGCTTTCCTTGTCACAGCTGGAATATACTGAGTAACAGTCGCCAAATACTCACCCTATGAATCTTCTGCAGTAAGTGCTTACAAAATTGTGCTTGAATCCCTTTGATGATGTTGTAATATTAAGACAGCATTTTTTAAGGGTTTCTGTACACAGTTTTCCCCTCTTTGCTTCTTTGTCTCTGAGCATGATTCAGATAGGCTCCGAAACAGCTTTGCTATTCATCACTGGACCCCTTACAACATGCACAGAGAGGATTTATTACCACTGCACCCTTATAGGTTTTCCACTGCTCTGAAATGCAAGCATTTAGAACTGATTTCTTCACTTTAGACAGGAGAAGAAAATGTGGATATTCCTCTAACCTAGAACTCACCTTCAACATGACAGATACACTCCATGCAGCCATTATGCTATTTTAACAAGTGGATGCAAGTTTGTCACTGCTCAGACAGACTGCTGTGAAAAGTGACGCCCAGCCAGGAGCACAGGAGATCCACACTGGAGTGGTGGATAGGAAATGAGAATCACTAATAATCCATTGCTGATTTGGGTTGCTTTTTGTGTTTCTAATCACCTCAGTCATGTTTTGGTTTGTCTGAAGGATGTTCACAACACTGGAATGTCTCACTTGCATCGATATGCATTACTGTGCAATAAAATCACAAGAGTTAAGGGCACCTGGTTGTATGTCTTAGCAAATCTTCTCAGCTCATCTCAGTTTCTACAAGCTGGCTGATTGATGGGTCAAGTACTGCACAACAGTTTCAAATACAGCTCTGAAAACAACAGCAACTTAATAATGAAGACTTTTACAGAGTATTAGAGGAGTTTTATATCTCAAACAGGAAGGAAATACAGTCTGTAAAACTCTTTTTTCAGTGTAGACTGTCTTTGGTATTCTGTATTGAAATGAGTTAGAGATCCTCACCAAATGTTTCATAGAGTAAACAAAACAAGCCTTCTGGCATAGACCTTTGAAAAAGGATACACTTCCCAAAAGTGAGCTACGCTGCTGCTGGGAGAAAAGAAAGGGGCCATGTATCTCTAACATGAAAGTCCTACAGAATCATAGAATCAGTAAGTTTGAAAGGACCACTAAGGTCATCTAATCCAGCCATCAATGCATACCCACCATGCCCTCTAGCCATGTCCCTCAGTGCCACATCTGCACATTTTTTTAATACCTCCAGGGACAGTGACTCCACTGCCTGCCTGGGCAGCCTGTGCCAGAGCATTATCACTCTTTCTGGAAATAACTTTTTCCTAATATCTTTTAAATTAATAAATACTCTTTCCTTGGGAAACAAAAAACAAACAAACAAGACCTACTTGTAAGCCCTGTCTTGTTTTGTACTGAAGATTCATAGAGAGAGTTCTCATACATTATAAATATAAATCTATCGACTAAAGGATATTGTAAATAATAAATATATTCACAGTAAAAGAAACAATGGAAAGCCACCAATAACACATCATCTATCAATCTTGACTGCTCACATAGCTGAAGCTCTTGCTCTTACTTCTGCCTTTGATGTTGACATTTCTTTGTGGGTGAGCATTATTTGAAGTGACAGGGAATTACTATAAATTCAAAAATAATTTATTATCTTAAAGAGTAAAGGTCATTTTCATTTTGAACAAATAAATGTCAAATAGTGGATGATATAAGGGATAGTAATGCACAGGCAGACTGTCAGAGGAGATAGCTGTAATTAAATTTAAGTACAGGATGACACCAAATCAAGACACAAAAAACTCGTTGTTTTTAAGCAAGCTATCAGAGTACACTTTACTACAGGATGTAGTGTAATCTGATGCCCTCATCCTGACTGTTTTCCTAGCTGATTTCATAAACAGAGAAAACATACAGGAGGGGTCCTTCGTAAGTCACTCTTATCTGAGAGCTAAGACAGCAAAGCCCAGTGTAGTATAAGGCACATGCTGGTGCTTCATGCTCAGAGGAGCTGCAGCACTAGCAGAGATGTTGTAAAGCATCTGCAGAAGTAAATGAGATATGGAGAGAAGCATTAAGTGCTCATGGGTGTGAGAGACCGTCTCAGACTTTCACAAGACAAAACTTGCTGGATTCTATGGGACATGCAAGCAGACATTTGTTCCCCCTTCTTGGCTCAGTTATTAACTTGCAATTTTTTCAACTGGGACATAGTTTAAGACTAAGATGCCAAACTGTAGCTTTGATAGGCAGTTATCCAAGGGCCAGTGGAGAGCAAGGCTTTGATACAGTTGACCCATTTTGAAACTAATCAGTTTCTGGAACTCACTGACAACATGGGGGCTCAGCTAACTAGACTAAATATAGATGTTTTTAGTACCATTTGGGATGCCCTTGCATATCTAAGACACCTGTGACAGAGATGACATGAGATCTTCAGAAGACCCACAGGCTTTGAAGGAGAGAACTAGAAGCCCAGGGCATGCCAAATGGCCTTAAGGACTCCTGAGTTCTGGGAAAACGTACTGTCACCTAGATCTCCATTTATTGTAGGGATGAAGGCTGTATCTAGTTCACAGAACTACAGAATGACCGTTCTGCTGAGACTGAAGGTAGCCAAATCCAACCATCCTGGTCAGAACTAGGTCAGCTACAGCAGATTGCTTAAGGCTGTGCCCTGACAGATACTGAGTATTTTGAAAGACAAAGAGGTCAGAACCTCTCTGGGAGACCTGTGCAATGACTGATCATCCACAGTAAAAAAGATTTTTCTCATGCTTAAGTGGAATTTTCTGCATTTTGATTTGGTCCCACTGCCAGTTGTCATGTCACTGAGCACTACTAAGAAGGACTGGATTTGTTTTCTTCATTCCTTCTTATCGCACAAGGTGTTTGTATAAAATCCCCCTGCTCCTTCTCTTCTCTGTCCTTACTCTCTCATTACTGTCTTATGTTCAGCTTGTCCACCAGAATTACTGGGTCTTTCTTTGCAAAGCTGCTTTACAGTCTGTTGTTCCCTGGTGTGTACTGTAGATGATGTAATTCCTTCCCAGGCAAAGGATCAGGCATTTCCCTTTGGTGAACTTCATGATATTCTTGTCAGCCAACTTCTCCAGCTTGTCAAACTCCCTCTGGATGGATATCCATCTGGTGCATCAACTGCTCCTCCCACTTTTGTATCATCTACACACTAAGGCTGCATTCTGTCCCATCATCTAGGATCACTGATGAAGCAATATACAGTATTGGCTCCAGTTTCAACCCCTGGAGTACACCACTAGTGGTTGACCACCAAATGGACTTCATGTTGCACATCAAAACCAATAAGCCCAGCATACCAACCAGTTTTCAGTCTACCACAATATCCCAGTATCTAGTATGTATTTCATCAGTACATCTCTAAAGCTGTTATGGGATTTGTGAGGGAGGCTCCTAATTCTAAGCAGCAAAATTGCGCCCACTTCTTCACAGGCTGTAAGGGAACCAAGACACAGATCTGACCACATGCCTAGCAATCTCCGTGTTGGTGCTAATCTCACATTTGTAGTTTCTGCCACTGCACCTGAGAAGTCAGGTACCAGTGCATTTCTCTGGGCAGGTATATTCTGTGAGTTCAATATGAAATCGTTTTTATAAAGCATAACTGAAGTCAGGAGAAAATCTGAATTTTCAGGACAGAAAAAGCACTCAGTAAAGAATGAATTATCTCTGATGGACAGTTCATTTATCCCCCCACTTATTTTTCTCAGGCATTCAATATATATAAATGCAACTGAGAGCATCCAGAATGAGAGATGATTTGTCCAGTGCAAAATGGTAAACATAGCCCCATTACTACAGCTGTAATAGATGTCTAAATCCTATTTTTAGAGCTGTAAAGGGTCACGAACTGAAAAATGCAAGTTCAGATAGGGTTTGCTCAGGGATTTGAAAGCTTTTGGAGCTGGAAGAAAATGAACAGTTGTTTATTGCATTGCCTTACTACACCAACGAATGATGCTTGTGAAGCTCACATGTGTGTTCAAGATTCCTTGCCATTTAAGGGTGCTCTGATGTAGATTTTGATTCAGGCCCATTTATAGCCACAACTTAAGTAGCAGCAGTAGTTACCCAATTGATTTAAATAAATAATTCACAGAAAAAAAGCATAATAAAATATGTCCTCATGCAGTAACAGGATATAATTCTTATCACACAAGTATCTTCTCAGTAACTGTGATATGACAAACTCACTTCCCTATTGTTAAGGAAAGTTATGAATTCTCAGGTTAAGTGAAGTAAAAAGTAACTTTCAGAGAACTCAATAAAATCAAGGGTTTTTTTTATTTTTATTTTTTTTGTTTAGGAATCTGCATTTTATATGACTGAAATATTCCTGGGACAATCAAGTTATGTGCACGAATAAGCAGACAACTGCAAATTGCAAAACAGATGTTCTGTTGACCTTCTTCCACTGGAATTTGCTAGCTGAACTGGTTTGGGTTTTTCTCTCTTGCATCTGTGTATAAATTAGTAGAGAAAGGTGGGCCAAAACATAATTTCAGTATTCTCAATGGCGTTGCTAACAACTGGCAATTAAAATGGAAACATATGCATTGCAGAAGTATTGCAACTTAATCCTTACTAAATTCGGAGTAGAATTCATTATTGTTTTGCTGGTATTATATTATTTCGGCTGAGAAATAACATCCTAAAGAAAGCAGTTTAAATTCTATTGTTTAGTAATACATAAATTACCTTGACAGGACATTGAAATAATTGAAGCAACAATCGTGAGTTCTTTACTCTGGCACTCCAAAAGTAATGGAAACTGCCTGAACATGATAATTTAATAAATCCTTTTAATCCCTAAATCCTATGATATTTTTGTCCAGTAAAATACTTGTGAATTAAACAAATGTCTAAAAATTGTGTTGGATGCGTTCCTAACTGATTCTGAGAGTATTCAGTAATGAGCCCAATAATGTTTCACAATATATCCTGTTTCTCTCCTTTAGTACTAGATAACCCTCACAGTATCATGATTCTTTTTTTCTACTTTGCAGTTCGTGCTGATTTGTGCTATAATATTGATTCAGATCATGTTAGCATTAAATCTTTTAAATGTCCCCTGAGGTAAGTAATCTTATTTGCATTAAATGTTAGTTCTAAAGATTCAAAACTGTTAAAAAACTGCTATGAAATGAAGACACAAAGCCGAAATATTAAGACTCAGTGCTGCATAAGAAAGAAATTTTGTAGTCTGAAGCAGTACTGGTGAGAGTTTCTAATCATAAAGACAGTCCTGAGGATGTAACACCTTGCATAAAAGCAATCCTAAGAGGGCATTTTTAATAGGCATCATATTTGCATACTCACCAACTGTTGCCCTTTCCCTTTGCACATTGAGCTTTAGCTGACTTGGCACATCTGTTTTCCTCTTGCTGTAGGCACTTTTTCCACCAAGGTGTCAGTGCTTGTATTGCTGTGAGGAAGATTCAGTGGAAATATTTTCAAAGGTGCTGGGATATAATCAAACATTTCTGAGAGTAACATCTGTCAGATGTTGATTTAGGGGGATTTTTTTTTCTGAATAAACAGATCATAAATTGCTCTACAAAGTCAAGACAGCTTGCTCTTCCAGTGAGACACATTCCAGGTTGAAATTTTTGTTGTATCACAAAGCCACGTTCACAAGATTTACTTTCTCTGATGAATGACATCTTTAGCCATTTCAAGAGGGCAAACAACACCCGTGACTTCATAGTGCTTCCTCTCCTTCAACCCAAGGAATTACATTAGGAGTAGATCTAGAAATCTTATGGTGAGCAGAAAGGGAATTTCAAGGTTATGGAAGTGCCTTTAGAATTTGTTTTATTGAATTTTTTTTATATTCTTCAACACTTCCAAGTAAGAAATAGCCCAGGATAGCTCAAGCAATGGGTTTCAAAGCCCAGTGCTGCTAAAATTGAATTGAAGGCATCGCATTATGCAAATATTTCCTTTCATTTGGTTGAATTATGTACAGAGGAAAGTACACTGAATGTTGGTAGAAATGTTAGAACCTGACCTAGAATTAATTCCTCTATTATTGATCATAAGCTAATATAATGAGCTCTGGAAGACCTTTGCATTAAAGCACTAGAAAACTGCCGTAGTACAATCTGTTTGGTGTTATTTTTTCAGATGTACGTGTTATATTTTATGATTATGTCCCTCACTATGGGCTTTCAAAACCTCTGTCCTGGGGTATAGGAGTATGAAAAACAAACCAAAAAAAACCCACCAGTTAATAAACAGGCAATAAACTCTCCTTACTGGGAGAAGAATATTCTGTATATCACTGAGCTGATAGATCTCTCAGAGGTGGTGGTTCTTCACCCTCAGACCTCTATCTACAGGCTCTCTTCTTTCCCTGGGAGGAACACAAGAGTGAGTTGTTCCTCCTTCATTTCTCCTGCATCCCTTACTTACTGTTTTCCTAGGGCATATGTGTCAGCCCCATTCATCTGTTATCAGTACTAGAATGAACCTCATCAACATTTACAGATGAAACAATAGAACAATTAAGAGGAGGATTCGTTTGGTACTCAAAGACGTATTACCAAGATTTCTAGTGATCTAGGTTGAAGGACACCAGATGACCAACTAGCATGATCTGTATCCTGAGCAGGAAGATATTTATCTAGATATCCTGTATCTGATTAAACATGGGCTTTGAGAAGAGCATGTACTCCTGACTGCAAAAAAAATGAGGTGACAGAACTCAACATCTCCTTTGTACTCAGCAGCTAATCACCATCCCTCTCAGAAGCTTATCTAATTTCTCATTTGAATTTGGCTTCACTTCCAGCCACTAGTTCTTGATGTGCTTTTCTCTGCTTGATTAAAGAGCCATTCAGTAACTGGTATTTACTCCTCATGAAGAATCTTACATAGTATAATCAAGCTGTCTTTTGATCTGTTTGATAAGATAAACAGATTGAGTTCTCACTGTTCCCTCTCTTTTTTCCATCTTCCAGACATCAAAACATATCTGTGGCTTATATCTCTGTCATATGTAGTATATCCCTTTTAAAATGCTGATATCAAGTCTGTATACATTAGGGTATCACATCAGTCCCAATAATGTCACATGCAAAGAAAAGTCACTTTCCTACTACTACTCACTGTTCTGTTGTTTATACTGACAAGAACTGAATTAGCACTTTTGCTTCTGTGTCATATCAGAGCTTGCATTAATCAGTTTCCCCTAGGAGTCAGTATTATTTTCAACCACTGTCTTCCTTCTGTAAGAATGGTCTTTGCTTCTTGTTTATAAATGGATAACTTTGCTTTTGCCATGGTTTTAGCCTGTCACTAATGAAATTAACCTCTCTTTTTGTCAGCCTTTTTAATTCTTGTGGGAGTACTGAACATCGTCATATTTCTTGCCATGCTCTACAGGAACTACTGTAAGTAACACTGTCTGATAAAGATTCCTTATGACAATACATTTTTTTGTATTTTTGAAACAGCAAGTACTGAGCTAAGCCATAAGCACTTTATTAATACCTAAAGGAGCTCCTTTCTAAATCACCATGTTGTGATACTTAGCCTACCACTCTGCAGAAATCTGAATAATACCACATATTTGCAATTACCCTTGTCATCAGAACTTGTAATCATAACAAAAAAAAGAAATCAGAGTTTTCTTGTAGCAGATAGTTCCTTCAGACATACTGCCTGTCCTTAATTACATTGCTATATCTTAATTCTGTATGTACTCATTCCTAAGTCCACTGCTCTGTTACTTTGCCTGTAGCAGATGCTACTTCAGTGGCTCTATAATTTCCAGGTCAGTCCATTGCACTGTTAGATATTAGCTCAGAAGAAAGTTTCATGATCTTGCACATTCCTCTGAACTTGCAAGGTTTATTAGGAAATTACACTGCTTATGAATGTAAAATAGTTACTGTCACTTAATTGCAAGCAGTACAGGACTGACAGTTTAGAAATATTTGTTAACTGCTGTCAAGTAATGGAATGCAACATATCTCATCCACACACTTCATAATTCAAACATCTAACTATTTCTTTCCAAGTTAATCCCAGAGAACATTTTTCAGCCTCTATGCATTTCCAGCTTTACTATTAAAATTCCTGTTTAGTATGTGATCTATATCAGCATCAGTGTTACTTTTGTTCCAAAAATGGTAATTTCCTCATACTGTCCTCTAATTCAGACATAAATAGGCTTTCCCCAGTGCTGATCACTTTCTACTGATCACCTAGACTTTCTGCAGAATGCCCAGTTTGCCCATGACACACAAACCTCATGACTGGAACTCCTCTTTCAGTATAATGGTAGATGATGGCACATCAGGCTCATCCAATGCCTACAGTTATCAGACGAACATTACAGTGTGCTACTTGTGTGCATCCCACGTAATGAATTATAACAAAAGCTGAGAATTTAATTTAGTTTATTGCTTTGTGATATTTTACCTAACTTGCAATATATTACCACGCCATTTTTAGCTTACACATTATACCATGATAATTTGATAATGGTCCCAACTGATCTAACATCTAGGGTGAGATTGAATCTGTAAATGTGACACTTTAATGCATGCATTCATGTGGAACTACATGAGTACAAGCATGGAATCAAAGCTCTATGAACATCAGATGCAGCCCATGCATTAAAATTCAATGCCATTTTGTGTGCAGTAGTTGAGACACCCCTACAGAAATGATACAGGACTTAGGGAAGACACAGCCTTCCTGCACCATCAGCTGGAGGCTGATGCTTCTCACCAGCTGTTCCAGGTGTCTATTCATGTGACTGCATGCAGGCCACCTCCATTCAGACCTTCCACCAGCAATGACGAGGACAAAGTCAAACTCACACAGTAGGAGATCCTTCCTGGATTAACTAAGATGCTTAACAGAGGGGTCTAGTTGCCCTTGAGTGTTCTGTGTAGCCTCCATCTACCAATCCCAAGGGTCTCCCATAAGCTAGTCCCATAAAATTGCCCAAGATACTCTGCAACCTTGAACAACTGAAGGCAACTGAATCCATGCTGGTATTTTGCCAGATGAGTAACTCTCCAAGTTTCACTAACTGAGAAACCCTTGCACTGACCACAGCAGGAGCATAGGAATCTGACTTACAGGAAGACACCTAAATTTTGGCCATGGGCAGCTAAATTAAAATGTTTTGGTTTTGCACTGATTTTCATCTTTGTTTCCTTCCTCATAGTCTGCAGCTGAGGCTATTATATTTATTTTAAAAGCTTGTTCTCTCTCCTACTGAGCTAATTGCCAAGATGGGCTAGTCTTCTGAGACAGAATTTATTCTTTTCAACTCAGTAGGCAGGATTTAGAAACTTTTGTTGACAGATCTTTCTGGTCTCTTGAAACTCATCCATTTCACACTGATCAGATGCTTTTCTCCTTTGGATAAGACTTCTCATTCCAGCATACTTCGAAACATTTAAGCTACTCACTTTTACCTCAAAAATTAAACCAGTGGTAAGAACTTTACCATTCCACAGCTATACTCAGTCATGCAGTAGCACTTAAGAGACAGAGGTAAAGTCCCGTGACTTTAAAAATTCAATTCAGTATTTGTAACATGACAGAGTATGTAGGTCAAAAAGACAGTTTCATTAAAGTGAAGTTTGATCTACAGTCTACAAGGCCATTGATTTAATGAAGATTTCTGCCATACAGACATTGACAATTCTTCCATGATTTTCAAATTATCTCTCATAACAACATAAAGCATTTGAGGAAGGACAAAATCTAAATTCATTTGATCTTATATGAGACACCAATCTCAGATGATTTACTAATAACACATTAGAAAGTGCACATTCTTTTTCTCTTCTCGTCCTCCTTTTTGCATGTTGTTTGTTCTCATCAGTAAGACAAGAACAGAGAATTGAGTTTTGCACTTGAAACTGAGTGAGGCATCCCATTGTAATGTGAGTGATCTTAAAGATGGCACTTTAAGAATAGTATAGAAGATGGTATATTTAGTTAGGTCTGTACAGATGGTATACAAATAGTACAAAGGAAAAATGTCTCTCCTTTAGATTGAAAAGGCTCGCAGCAGTCTCCACACAAGAGGGCTCCCCAAGAAGAGACCCTTTGCTGGTGGTGGTCAGCCCTTAAATGGGGCTTGGGGAGGGGTGGAGCCAGGCTCCACCCCTTCCAATCACACAGGTATTATCCCCTCCCCCTGTGCCCCCATGGCTGACTCGATGCTCACCTCAGGTGACCAATCTGTGGTTCAGGCCGTGATTCAACAGTTCCCTTACACCCATGCACTGGGTCTTATCTCCTTGAGGCTTTTATCTCAGTGTCTTCAGACTTTAGCCTTCTGTGTAACTGAAAACCTTGTGCTAAACACATCCATTGAACCAAATGAATGGAGATGCTGATCAGACTGTATCTGTTTTAGGTTATTTTGTATTTGTGTCTACCTGGATGAAGGGAATGAGCTCCTGAAAGGTCAGGATGTGAGACTTAGAATGTAGTGGTACAGAAAATAAGTAGAATGGGAGCATGGTAATTCCTTCTGCAGGCAAGATGGGTTTCTGCATTTAGTATAACAACTGCTAGTGAGGGTTGAAAGTTTTGTAATTAACTGAAATACACAGTGATACTCAGATCACATGTAATACAGACATATACGAAAGGCAGGTTGTCACCACTCAGATGAAATTAGATACCTATTATCTTACTGATTTTCTTCTGTAAAACAAGGTGAAACATCAACTTGCCACTTATGAGTAGATTATTTGGTTTTACATTGATTTTGTCACATGTACATGGAAGGAATTGCAATGTAAGATACTGCGACTGCAAGATGGCACCATTTTGTAGCTCTCTCTTCCAAACTCTCTCATTTTGAAAAAAAAATGCTTTGTCAATATAACTTCTGTTTCGTTCTTGAAGAAAAAAGTGAAGCTATTGGGATTGTCTAACCCTGCATCCATCAGAATCAGTAGGACCAGTGGTTGGCAGAGTTTACTTCATAATTCTGTGCTGAGATTTCAGTTGTGAAGCTCTGAAATTGTACTTCAGCTGCACACCAGACCTGCTGAACAACTCTGTAAGTAAATTACAATTCTACTCTATGTTACTCTTTGCAATGAAGAGTTCTTCTCTACGATGTATGACTCTATGCTCCAGAAGCCCGTATAATGTATAAAAGGGAAATCAATTTTTTTTTCATTGATTTACAAATATAACAACTTCTCATACATCTATTCTCCATATATGAGAAATATGTGAGAAGAATAAGCCCAGTACAAACAGTTTTAATGTGCAGAACCTGATGTTTTCTCATTATGTGCTGAATATATGAAATAAATGCTGTTGAGAACAATTACTAGTGAGGCTCGCTAACCCTAACATTCATCCAGAAGGTTGCCCTTCTGGAGTCTCCTGGAGAAGTCTCTTTTTGTCTCTGGGATGCAGTATTAAAGAGTAGAAGTCAGAAAATATATTTTGGGAAATCATCTTTATAAGCCTCTTATGGACACCTCTCATAAAGGTGGCTGAAGTATCACCCTTACTCTTTCACATTTTAAGGTGCCTGATTTTAAATATTTTTCTCATTTCTTTGTATGGCAGCAGCCAAAGAAACCAATATCACACCAGTAAAAAAAAAGATCACAATCATGAAATGATTTGTTAAATAGACATTTGACGACTCATTCTTAATTTCCTTTTCACAATCTCCACAGTCATTAAGAAGTTGTTATAGAATGTAGCTGTCTAACCATCCCTTCTGCACTGACAAAAATGGTGATTCTGAGGCTTCATTTGACTCCACACTTGATTTTTGCTTCAAATGGCAAATCTATTTCATAATTAGCGGCACTTCAAAAAACCCTCACCTTTATGATTGCAAACTAGGTGCTACATTCCTCATATAAGTGGATGCTAATTAGAAGAACTTTTAACCTCCCAATTACACAAAATCAAAGTTTACAGGCTTGCTGGAGGAAACATGCCCACATGAGAAGACACTGATTAACACATACTCTGTGCCAAGCACTTTTTAATCTTTTATTCATTATTTGTAGGACTCTGGGAAGTCTGACCTTAGAGTTTTTCCTTTAATTTACAGCAGTATAACTGACTTCTCCATAGTTTCCACAGAACTTTAGCTTAATAATGATTTTTATTCTCATTTTTGTCACGGCATTCTTTAAGGATGTTAATAAATGAAAGAAATTCTGCTTGGTAGCATTGATACATGCCTACAGGTGATCCTTGTCATGAATATTTCTTTAGAGATTCAAGGTTAATAAAGTGTGGTTCAAAACTAGCAAGGCTGCCTGGGGGAGGTAAAGGATCATACCTCTCTTTGTTCTGCATATTCTTCACCTTTACTTCTCCAGTGCTGAAAAACTGAAGGCAATTGTTTCTCTTTAGGTCATCCTCTGCTTTATTTCTCTCTACTGTTTGCTCTTAATTCACTCTTTCCATCAATCCAAACCTGAAGCTATAATGCTTCTCAGGCAATATGATATCGTGAAAATGGGTTCATACTGTTTCACACCTTTCTGTAGTTTTTAAAAATAGAAAATAAAAACAGAAGCTGTTTAATCAAATGAAAATTAGATAAGTAAAGCAGATACATTTATTTGTATCATCTTTTTACTACTTGTGTAGTTGGATCTTTCTCTTCTCTTTAACTTCCTCTTTTCAATTTCCTCTTTCTATCTATATTACCTTATATTTAAAATACAAGAAGACAAGTCACTCAAAATGTTGGTCTTGTTTGTGAGGATAACTGCCAAAGTAAAGTTTTTTTCAGTCCTCTCAGAATATAAATGATTCAAGCCACATTTCAAGGCCTAAGAGACAGCAGGATGTTTATGAGAAAGAAGTCAGCTAGATCCTGCCTTCTAAGTAAACTCCAGCAGAAGAAAAATCTGAAGAAGGGAATTTCCTCAGCATCTCCATCATCCTTCATGAAATTGTTTCCTTACAGCATTTCTTCCCCAGAGACCCTTTGACAGAAGACCTTCCCTCTGGAAACTCTTGCATGAGGAAATGCTGAAAAAAAACCATCTCTTGCCCTATCATGACAGTGTGTGAATTGCTGTTGAGTCATAAATGATTGCAAACGTAAGCAGTTTGTCATAGTCCATTGCTATGTTATAATATTTTCAAGCTATTCTTAGGTTTCTCCATGCTACTGAGGCATTTTATTATAAACCATTTCTTTTTATAATTTCTACTGCACTTCTTGCCTGTATCATGATCAGGGACACATGGTGCCAGGCTCTAACCTCAAAGAATTTACAACATAGCTTACATATTTCAGTTGTAAACTCTGTCCTGGCACCTTCAGCCTCCACAAGGACATAGGGATATGTTTTCACCAGGCTGTGCTCAGAATTTTTTGTGATAAAACAGAGCAGAGAGATGTTACAAGCCACAGTGTCTTGTGAACAAATATCTGATCTTGTTGAATAGAATAAAATCTGTTTACAGTGCTCTCCTTTCTTCGGGTTTTCTCAGGGAGGTCAACGGTTTATTAGTATTTGTATAGATTTGGCTTCAAGAAAATGACCTAAAAACTTGGCTTTCCTATTGGTTTCTTGAATAGATGAATTATATGTTGAGGAAATGACTCAGCTGAGTGTTCAGGTGGATGGTTGGACTAGATATCTACAGAGGTTTATTCCAGCCTTGGTGATTCGATGATTCTATGATTCTATGATGGGTGGTTCCTTTACTGAAGTGGTGAAAATAGTGTGTGAAAACCAGACAAACTTTCTTAGGGAAATCCCTACACTGTTGAAAGAATCACAGGGACCCTCCACAACCAAAAGAACCACCCACAAGCCCTCCAAATGTTCCCAGGTAAAAATGCAAAGCAGTGTTTTCCAGAGAGAGGGAAATGCTGTGAGGGTGCACGCATTTAGGCCAACTCTGAAAACTTCTGCTGTGACTGACACCAGCAAGAAGGACCAAGGACTGCTGTCCAGGATTTCTCCAGACAAAAAGCAAAGCCACCTCTGACCTGTCCCATCTCTGTTTTTGAGTGACTGAAACATATTATTATCTCTGGACACCTTTAGCAGGCAGAGAGCCTCTATCTACAGGTATTTAAGCTTTTTTATAATAAGGCACTGGAACAGGTTGCCCAGATAGGAGGTGGATGACCCATCCCTGGAGACATTCAAGGTCAGGCTGGAACCAGTTCTGAGCAACATGATCAAGTTGCATGTGTCCCTTTTCACTGAAGGGGATGGAGCAGCTAAAGTTTAAGGGTCCTTTCCAAATCAAATATATTTTATGATTCTATTCTGCGAATTTTGAACAAAACTTTGCTTTTTGAAAAAAGAAATAGGAATCTATTGTTTAAGGAATGTACCGCAGTCCTAGAATCATAGAATCATACAATTGTTTGGGTTGGAAGGAATCTTGACCAACTAGCTCCAACCTCTCTGCTATAGGCAGGGACACCTCCCTCTAGACCAGGCTGCTCACAGCCCCATCCAGCCTGGCCTTGAATGCTTTTAGGGAGTGGGCATGCACAGCTTTTCTGGACAACCCATTCCTGTGTCTCATCACCCTCACAGTAAAGAATTTCTTCCTTATATCTGGGTTAAATCTACTCTTCTCCAGTTTAAAGCCACTTCCCCTTGTCCTGTCACTACCTACC
Organism: Odontophorus gujanensis; assembly: GCA_013399175.1. Lineage (NCBI taxonomy): Eukaryota > Metazoa > Chordata > Aves > Galliformes > Odontophoridae > Odontophorus > Odontophorus gujanensis. The sequence continues at coordinate 213,395 of VXAB01002534.1, read as the reverse complement.
TGTGGATAATGGCAAGAGTGCGAGCCAGACAGAGATGCTGGCTATGCAAGAATTTGACCACAAGCCTTAGATGCAGGTTGTGTAAAGATAGGCTGTCAAGATCAAGATAACAGCATTCAAGGAATGTAAAGAAACAGGACAAACAGGATATAGCAACGGGAAGCAATTGGTAACTGTTTTATTCAGACGATTAAGAGTGCCTTGTATTGTTAAAATGTTTTAACCTTAAGGAATGTAACCTTCTCCCAGTCAGATCTTAACACACGCTGCCTTTCTGTGTATATAAGCTTTGAGTTATTGCTTAATAAATGAACATTAGCTTGCATCAAGCTGGGTTCCCGTCCCTTCATTGCAGCACCTACCCTTATAAAAAGTCCCTCACCAGCTTTCCTGTAGGCCCCCTTACAGTTACTGGAAGGCTGCTATAAGTAGTCTTCTCCAGACTAAGGAGCTCCAGTTCTCTCAGTCTGTCCTTGTAGTGGAGGTACTCCAGTCCTCTGTTTGTCTTTGTGGCCCTCCTCTGGACCTGCTCCAACAGCTCCATGTCATTCTTGTGGAGAACTGGACACTGTACTCCAGGTGGGGTCTCATGAGAGCAGAGTAGCGGGTCAGAATCAGCTCCCTCGACCTTCTTCCTTCTCTTGATGAAACATGGAATGCTGACATCCTCACCTTTACTATACCCCCAACAGACAAATTTTAAAATGAGCCAAAGAATTTGAGTGTGCATCAGCAATTATAAAATACTGCTTGAGGCCAGGAGGGATTCAAGGAAGGGTCTGAGTGGATTCTACCAGCATTATTCCTGGCAATGGATGGAGTTACTTGTCTAACAGGTGATCTCAGGAAATTAAGAGTACAGTTGCAATAAAATATTCCCTCCCATTGCAACAGCCAACCATAAGTTTTCTCCTTAAATGACAGTTCATCACCTTACAAGTTCGTTAACAAAGGGGAGGTTTTTTGTACTTAATTTGTTCACTTCTTTATGTAAGTGACCTTAGAGAGTTGCATAACCCAATACAACACTGTGATTCACTGCAATACTCTACCATATTTAGTCTTATTAGCAGCTATTTGAGAAATGCTGCTGCTCACTCTGGAGAGACATCATTTATAGTGCTATATAAAGGTCTCTACATTTTTCCCTCATGAAAAGAATTGCTGCAGCTTTCTTATCTGTAATGCAGTCTAGAATAGGAAACACTCATTGATTTTTGAAGAGGTGTTTCAGTATGGTGACCTCTTCCATGTTTTCATTTCAAGTGTAACTACAGCACAAAATACAAGGAGGGGAGGTGTGAGCTGCAAGGGAGAAATCAAATACATACTTTTTTCTTTGTATTTAATGAGAGAAAATCTTCCCAGTATTCTAAATGTTAATAATAAGCACAAAACTCATTCATTTCTTCACCGAGTTCAAATACCCACCATACTTACATCAACTGTGAGGACAGTATTCTGAGAAAGCAGTGTGAGGGATGAACTTACATCTGTAATTTCAGCTGTTCTAGCAGAGATGAACAAGCAGAAAACAGATCCACACTTCATTAGCATTTAAAAATTAAAATCAAGGAATAGATCCTTTTTCTGTCCTCCTGCACTATGGTATGACTGTCATTTTCTGGATTGTTGAAAGAAGTATTCCCAGCCTTGTCAGTACAAGTGACACAGGAACAGCATGATTGGTGTTAATGTCTATTTATCAGAAAAGTCATAATTTTTGCTTCTTTAACCAGTGTATTTTATCAGTTATCTCAAAAACTGAGAGAATTAAATTCATCAGTCTTGATGTTGTACTATTTTTAATAGTAAAATTATGTGACTGTTTTTTTCTTATTTATTTATCTATTTATTTATTTTTACCCATACGTTTTCCCTGGAGTCAGGGAATGCTACTTTCCTGTCCCCTCAAAGCATGCCTCAAACAGACTTTGCTGACTTCCTCAGAAATTGTATCATTTTCAATATGAAAATCATTAGAAAATCCTGAGGAGAGCTAATTTCATATAAGGCAAAAAACTCTCATGAAATTCTACTGCCAAAAGTAATATTTGAGGGGTGTTAAACACTTCCTAAGGAGAAATCTGCGCCTTTGAACATTTGGGCTTATTTTCTTTATAACTTCTTCCTTCTTTTGTAGAATAAATGAAAAAAAAGTATATAAACTGGAGCGATATATATACTAGGTGCTTTGAAAATGATTTTTTTTTATTTGGTATGATCAAGTTATCTCTTTTCTTTTGCTATATATAATGTACATAAAACCCCGAAGCTACAGAAATTGCTTGGTAGTTTTTATGAAACTTCTGAAATGCAGTATTTATATTTTACAATTCTTATTGTACATTTTTAGTGGATTATTCATACCATTTCCAGTGCCACAGGTGCTTTTTTCAGTCTTGTAGAATGGAACTGAAGAAGCTAAACAAAAGGATCTGAGACATTTTGGTGGTAAACAGAGGCTGATTTAATATCGGGATGGACTTGCAGTAAAAGATGGTGGGAATTTCAGAGTAAAGACTACGACAGTACATTACTTGCTGTAACGATTAATTTTACTACAATATGGAGTACTGTTTTGGGCCTCTCACTATGAGAAAGACATTGAAGCCCTGGAGTGTTTCCAGAGAAGGACAACAGAGTTAGTGAGGGATCTGAAGCATAAGTCGTATGAGGAGCGGCTGAGGGAACTGGGATTGTTTAGTCTGGAGAAGAGGAGGCTCAGGAGAGACCTTATTGTTTTCTACAACTGCCTGAAAGGAGGTCGTGATGAAGACTGGAGTCGGCCTCTTCTCCCATGTAACTAGGAATGGAACTAAAGGGAATGTTCTCAAGTCGTTCCAGGGGAGATTCAGGTTGGACATTAAGAAATACTACTCCAAGAGAGTGACGAGGCACTGGAATGGGCTGCTCAGGGAAGTGGTGGAGTCACCATCCCCAGAGGTATTCAAGAAGCGTTGTACTGAGGGACATGGTTTACTGGGAAATACTGGTGATATGTGGACGGTTGGACTGGATGGTCTTAGATGACTTTTCCAACATTAGTGATTCTATGATTCTATGATAGAGAAATGTCAAATACTCCTGAAGGGAACACTTACAAATGTATCTTAATTCTTAAAACCCTCTATCTTTAAGGTGGATTTTGCTTCTTGAAATTAGATTTTCCCAAATCAACAGGACATAATGGTTGTTATTGTCCTAAGAACATTACGCCTCAGCTATCACATCTAAGATGTTGCCATGCACTTTTACCCACTAATCATCAAAATTCATCTTTATTTTGTCATGAGCTTCCTGTTTACAAAGATAACAATATGATAGTGAGTAAAGATGAGTCAAGCTGAGGGACTGCAGAGGAGTTAGGTAGTATAGAGCAATGCTCAATCACCACCTTTTATCAAAGACTAACTTGCCTCTGTTGTTAGAACCGCTCTTACTTCTTTGACCCTGCAAGATCTTATCATCCATACCTGCACTGCTTCTGTTCAGAGATCTTGCACTGTCTATCTACCTGTTTCCCTCATGGGAGAAGTTAACATCACAAGGCCAGTGCAAACGGGAAGCTTGAACTGGACATTAAGAAGTATGTTGCTACTAGTAAAGTAATGCAGCATCAGAAAAGCTCCCTGAAAGACTTGTGTGGTCTTTGTCCTCAGAGATTCACAGAAAGTAGATGGGTGAGGCCAAAACTGCTTATTCTGCATTGTTATATGACTGTAGGTCATGTTTTGAACAGACATGGGCTGTATGACCTCCAGAGGTCCTTTCTAACATTCTGATGTTCTACTGTGTAAAATGTTCATTTAGCATCTTATAAGTAGACAACACATCTTCTTTCCACGTTTGTTTTTTTTTTAATGGAAGTGCTCATTACATATTGTCCATCAAAACATCACAGTGCTAGGCTAACATTTTCAAGCAAAAAACAGTGACTTCATTAAATTGTTGTGTCCTTTAGATTTCAGTGAGGATCTCTGTGGTTTTTTGACTTCATTAAGGATGTACAAACACTTCTTCCTTGTTGAATATATGCTTGTTTAGCAAGAATGTCTGTGGAATGTAATTGTTCCTTCCTACCACCCTCTAGGTGTGCATATGAGGCAGAGCAATCTTTGAAGAAATTGAAAAATGTGTAAGGGTTGTAAGAAAGCAAACTGGAATAATGCACATTTCATCTGTGTTGAAACATTAGTTACGAATGTCTTTTTGTAACACTGAAGATCATGTCAACCTGCAGAAACTTGCCATAATCCCACTGATTACATGTTTTCAATGGACTGTTATTTAACCAAAAGTGCATATAAATTTGAAGATGACATGAAACAGAAAAGTATGTAATCACTCTAGAGAACAGGTTCAAATTTCAAATTAATCTTGACTAACTGAAAAACAGTCTGAAATATGCGTGATAGAATTCAGTGAAAGGGAGTCCAAAGTAGACCATTAAGGAAAAAGTTAAACAAGTGAGGCATAAGTGGGGAATGATGTAGCAAGTATCAGTACAGCTGGATGTAATACATCAGAAGGAAAATAAGTGCAAACTGGGAGACCCTGTCGAGTAAAAGACACAACTCTAGATTCTTATGATCATGAGAGTTATACACAAGGCACAGGAAGTAATTATTCTGCTCTATTTAGTATAGATACAGTGACAGCTGGAATAGTGGGTCCAGTTGTGATCCTTAAGCACTGAAGGAATGTAGAATTATTATCCAGGAAAGATAGGAGACATTGAAAATATAATTTAAGAGGAAAGAACTGGGTCTGTTGTAGGTGTCTTTGATTACGCAAAAGACTGCTGTAGGGATGGTGATGATTCACTGTGCTATTTGCTATCTCTCCATGAAACTACTACTGGAAAAACATTAAGAAGATCTGATGCCTTTGCATTGCAGATGGATGGACTGCACGATCTCTTTAGATGTCCCTCCTCTACCTTTCTGATGTACATGTCAGGCATGACCACAGTACATTCTAAGTAGTTAACTTGCTAATCTTGCCACTTTTATGGGTAATTGTGTGAGAACAGTGTGAATGAAACAATTAAAACTGAGGGCCAGAGGTCAAAGAAACAGTGCCAGAAAGCCCTGCTCAGATCAATTCTACTGGCTCTATTTAAATCCCTCTTTGCTTGACACACCAAGATACTACATCAGCCCCAGGACAAATGTATTTCTGGGAACTGCTTAATTCAGACTGTCTAACTCCCTTCCACTCACATAAGGAACACATACTTCCCATTAGCTCTCTGATATCCCTTTTGCTGAATTCTTCTGCAGCTCCTAAAGCAGCCTCAGAAATAGCATATATCCCTATGAAAAGATTTAGACTTTGCAGAATATACTTAAAAGCTTTAGGAACGTGGTTTCCATCAAGTCTGAGAGTGTATAAATATACATCTTATTGTTCCAGTTTATCCCCAACAAGTTATCAGTGCAGAGAGAAGAAAACCTCTGGAAATAAAGTTCTTTACAGTAAAAATGCAACCTAAACTCTTTCACAGGTTTCATTTCTGTGACATTACAGTATGATAGATGTTTACCTATATATTGTTCTTTCTGCAGAGAAGAATAAAATTTCTTCTTTCTTTCAATTGCTCCATCCTGTGAGGAAGGGAAGCATCAGATTTCAGCAAAGCCTTTGACACTGTCTTCCACAGTGTTCTCCTGCAGAAGCTGGCAACCCGTGGCTTGGACAGATAACTCTTCACTGGGTAAGGAATAGGCTGGGGACCAGGCCCAGATGGTGGTTGTGAATGGAGTTAAAATCCAGCTGGCAACTGGTCACAAGTGGTGCTCCCCAGAGGTCAGTCCTGGGACTTGTCCTCTTCAATATCTTTAGTGATGACCTGGACGAAGGCATTGAGTGCGCGTTCAGTAGCTTTGCAGATGAGGCCAAGTTGGCAGGGAGTAACAATCTGCCTGGGGGTAGCAAGGCCCTACAAAGGGATCTGGACAGGCTGGATAGCTGGGTTGAAGACAATGAGATGAGGTTTAACAAGACCTAGTGCTGGATCCTGCACTTTGACCACAGCAACCCCAGACAATGCTTGTGGCTTGGGGCAAAGTGGATGTAATACCGTGTAGAGGAAATGGACCTGGGGTACTGGTTGATGCTTGGCTGAACATGAGCCATCAGTGTGCCCAGGTGGCCAAAAAGGCCAATGGCATCCTGGCTTGTAGCAGAAATAGTGTTGTCAGCAGGAGCAGGAAAATAATTTTCCCCCTGTACTCAGACCTGGTGAGGTCGCAACTCGAGTACTGTGTTCAGTTTTGGGCTCCTCACTACAAGTAAGACATCGAGGCCCTGGAGGGTGTTCAGAGAAGGTCAGCGAAGCAGGTGGGGGGTCTGGAGCACAGGCCTTATGAGGAATGGTTGAAGGAGCTGGGATTGTTCAGTAAGGAGAAGAGGAGGCTCAGGGGAGACCTTATTGCTGTCTTTATCTAACTGAAGAGAAGTTGTAGTGAGCTGGGAATCGGCCTCTTCTCTCGTGTAACTAACAATAGGATGAGAGGGAATGGCTTTAAGTTGTGCCAGGGGAGATTGAGACTGGATACTAGGAAATACTAGTCCAAAAGAGTGGTCAGGCACTGGAATGGGCTACCCGGAGAGGTGGTGGAGTCACTGACCCTGGAGGTATTAAAGGAACATATAGATGTTGTGCTGAGGAACACAGTTTAGTGAGAACTACTGGTGATTGGTGGACGATTTGGACTGGATGATCATGTAGGTCTTTTCCAACCTTGATGATTATATGATTATATATTACAGATTGGAATTTGGGTTAATAATTTAAGCAGTGTACATGACTCAAAAGAATGATTGTGAATCTGCTCACTTGCAATGCTCTGCTACAGTGCACTAGCTCACCAGACTCCACCAGTGATGAATATGGCTTCCATTACTCTGTGAAAATCTGATGTCACTTCCTTCTTGACCTACTTTGTACCTGAAAGGCACATTCTGTGGTAGCAGTGACACCTACAACAGATAATGACACAAACAATGTTCCCAAAATTTAACTTTTTATTTATTTATTTATATGAAAACACATTTTAAGTACTCAAAAAACATCCATCCAATTCCGTAACCCTTGTACTAGCTGTTTCTTCTTATTACGGAGCCAACATTTCTCAGCGAAAAAATGAAATTTCCCACTGAAATGCTCTCAGTAGAAAAACACAAAGCCAAATGCACTTTCTCCTTCTTAAGTGAGCTTTAGTCATCACAGTTTTACCGATTCCCGGGCAGGTTTTCACCCTCATGATTAGTGCTGTTTTTTTATTTTGGACAGTTCTCTTGCAGATTGTTCTTTAGAGCACCATCATTTGTAAGTATTAGTGATTAGTGTCCTTGCGATTACTTTTGCTTTTGTCAATGGTCGATGTCATTCAGCATATGAAGGACAACAAACTTACTACTCCTTCAGGGTAGAAACCTCAGAAAACAACCGGGCCCTCTTACAGCAGGGCCCGGTACAGCAGGGCTGGGGTTGCCTCAATGCAGGACCAGAGCATTTACTACCAGATCAAGAAATCTTGTAATTTTGACCTTTCTGACTTTATTTTCTAATGTACAACAGAAACAACAACAGCAGAAAGGAAAAAACATCATGAGATTTCAGATTATGGCTTGACTATTGTACATCCCAGCAGCTACAATGCTTGCAACGGATGAGATAGTTTATAGTACGGTGTTGTGGAGTCACTACAAAAGAACTGATTCCCATGATGGGACTTGAGGGAAAAAAGTAGAAGAAAAGCAGGCTGAGAAAAGGTGGACGCTTTGGAAAGGTGAGAGACTCAGTGGAAAAAGATTCAAATACCATGGCTTCAAACCAAGCAGCATCACAGAAGAGAAAACTGAGGCAAACATGGGAGACAGGAGAAAGTAAATACTGGGATGTTTGAAAACAAATGAATGGGAAGAGCAAGGAACTTCAGGTTGAAGTACCAGAAAATACAATGGGCTATTGCAAACCAAAGGCAGAAGTAGCATCTGGTACTGGGAAAATGGTCTCCTCCCCTTGTTTTATCCTTACCCTTGCATGGGAACACAGCAGAAAAGCCTGATCCACTATACCATCATGCTTCTATCCTACACAGCAATGCTGTTCAGTTAGTAGAAAACCCTGTCCTGGATCACAGCATCTAGCTGATGTGGAGATTTTCATCAGCAGAGCAGGGCATGACACGCTGAGAACTTGTGTATCTCTAAAACTGATGCCAAATACCTGATTAATAAGTAAGTACAGCTTTTTCCATCAATTGAAAGCAACTTTTCCTTCTGTCCACCTTTGTTTTTTTCCCTGCCTGATGTGATATATATGCACACACATTCTAGTTCATTAAATTGCATGAGAGTTTTTGATATAGTTTGGCAAATAAGCAATTACAATTGAGTACTTGTGCCTGCTTGTTCAAAATCACTGTTTCACCAACCCTGCAAAGTAAAGTCTGGTAAAAACAGAAGGAACTGTTAAAAACAGGCTTTGATTCTCATATTCTTTAGTCTGGATAAGAATACACACAACACTTCATTATGGACACACCTTTGTTCATTTATTCATTCATGCACATTAGTCACAGCTATACTATATCCCTCTTCAGTAGGAGATATCCCAAGTTTTCCTCTTTCTAAGCACAGTGTGGCTAATTCCAGCATGCTACCGAGGTGAACCAAAATCACCATAATCTCAGCATGTAGAAATCTCCTCTTCCTGCCATCAGACAAGTATAAATACACTTTTCAAGCAGACAAACATCCGTTAACCAAGGGCTTATCTTCCCTCCTTCCTTACACACTGGTCTCATGCACAATCTCAGTGCCTCCTACAGTCCAAGTTAGTCCAGATAGAATGACATTTCCCCGTGTTTTAAATGAGTTCACTTGGTATGGCTCATAATAAGAAAAAATACACCAAGTTGCACTGACTGAGAGCCATTAGGTGCTCTTTGTTCAAATTATGTCAGCAAAATGAATGAAAAGTTGATGTGATTTCCCCTAGCTTCAGTTGATCCCAATTCATCCCTGAATAGTAATAAATCATTGGCAGAAATCAGTTTAAGTGTTAATGTATCTGGAGGGCAAAACTGTTTTGCAGTACTGTCATACTGTAATTTGCAGGGGGAGGGGTGAATGGGTGTATCTGTCACAGGAGAGCACTTTCGGCTCTTCATCTTGATCTGTAAGGTCTTGTCCCCTCATCTTATTTCATGTGACACAGAACTTGGCCACATGACACCACATGCTCTGGCATGTTAATTCAGGGTTCTTCAGACCTCTTTCCCTCCAAATTAGGTTTTCCTATGCAGCCACTGAGAGATAGTAATTGGGGCACTGAAGCACAAAGCAGAGATCTGAATGTACCACCTACTTCTTCCCAGTACCTCCCTGTCAGAGGCCGCAGCTTTGCAACACTAGAAAAGAATGGCTTAATCAGTCTCTGGGACATATGTTTGGGAGGAGGTGCCTGTGCTTGTTGTCATCATTACAGCCACAGTTCTCAATGCAGCCACAAGATCATTTCTTCAAGGTAAGCACAAATGTCCTCATGTAAACAATGTATAAAGTAATATTGTCAAGTTTTACTCCACGCACCAAGGAAAGATGGCAGATGGACATCAGCAAAAAAAGCAGTGTTTAAGGAGCCCATATTGAAATGCTATCATCACATGCATTTGAAAAAAAATCAGGTGAGTGACTTATTGTATGGACAAATTATGTAACTTTACAAATTCTTGCTCAGACAGAGATTTCTGTCATAAACCTAAGCCCTGCTTTTAAGTATTTGCTTAAATATTTGTATTTAGAGGTAGTCGTACCATCATGATAGGGAATATAAATGATGTTTTCAATTCATACTGCTTCCAATTTCACTCAAATTGCACTTAGCTGCCTGTTCACGTCTCACCAGATATAAATTTTGCTGGCAGGAACACATGCAGCTTTAAACCGTGTGATATAAATTTTGCTTCTGGCTCTTTTTCCTCCTTGATTTAAAAAAAATAAAACAACCCATAGAGAGATTATTAAACATCTATCCATGCTGATTATTACAGTCAGCTTTGAAGTTATCTGCAAGGACTCTCAGGCACATAACAAACCCATTACCCCATATTACAGCTATCTCCACAATACTCCTTATCAAAGAAGAGTTTTAATAACGTTTTATCTGTAGATGTCTTTTCTCTCCTTCTGGACTTGAAAGGAACCAAGAGGGGGCTGGAAAGGTGATGTTGACAATCTCCATGTGCTGAATCCTACCACAGGAAGGCAAGTCCAACACAGCCATCAGAGTATGTAATGGGACCTAAGGATAGTCTGTAATCCAGCCCTCAGTATGTATATTGTCTGACACAGATCTGGATGGCTGGTGATGATTACCACGAACCCATATCTCAGAGCGTGATCTATTCTAACTTCAGAAAGGAATAAGGTTTCTCTTTTCCTAGTCAGAATAGGATTGCTAGTCAGATGAAGATATGTAGGCCCATTTTGTAGACACACCAATTACATAAGATATTGTCCAAGCAAGAAGTTCACCTTCCCATTCTTATGGAGAGTGAATGCCTCTTAACAGGAGAAAATAATTGATGGGAGGAGAGTAGAGGGGAGAGTCAATTCTCAAAATGACTCCTATTTTTCCTTCACTGAATGATATTAGGCATTTCCTAATAGCTGGAACACTGAGCATATACTGTGGCATTTACATTGTAGTGGCTGCTTTGGGGATGATTTGTATCATTACAGTTCATTCAGTAATGGAGCCTTAATCTCTGTGTTAAACCCAAGCCCATGGGTTTCTGGCATATAAGCAAGATTTCTAAAAGCTTAAGGACTGGCATTCATGAAGAAGGCTAGTTCCTAGAACAGGGTCATGAAAATAGGTTTATCTCTCAGCTCTGGCTGCAGTGACCCAAGGAACTATTGAGGTTTATTTACAGAATCACAGAATGTCATGGATTGAAAGGGACCTTGAAAGATTATCTAGTCCAATCCCCCTGCTGGAGCAGGAACACTGGGTTCTCAGACCAATTGAGCAGGATGTGTGCTGTGGTCTAGAGATCAAACATGAAAACAAATGGGAAGCCATTCTCTGCAGTGTGATTGGTACTCACATAAATATTAGACCCAAATTCCTTGCAGTTGTATTGTTAGGTAAATTAAATTTAAAATGTAGTAATATAATGGCAAGGGTAATAATATATATTTTTTAATTCAAGAGATTGCTTTTGCGTTTTGAAAAAAGAAATAGGAAACAATGATTTAAAGAATGTACCACAATTCTAGAATCATAGAGTCATAGAATCATAGAACCATAGAATGGTTTGTGTTGGATGGAATCTTGAAGACCAGCTAGCTCCAACCCCTCTGCTATAGGCAGAGACACCTCCCTCTAGACCAGGTTGCTCAAAGCTCCATCCAGCCTGGCCTTGAATGCTTCCAGGGAGTGGGCATACACAGCCCCTCTGGGCAACCTGTTCCTGGGTCTCATCACCCTCACAGTAAAGAATTTCTTCCTTATATCTAGGCTATATCTACTCTCTTCCAGTTTAAAGCCATTTCTCCTCAACCTGTTGCTCTATGCCTTTATAAAAGTCCCTCCCCAGCTTTCCTGTAGGCCCCATTCAAGTGCTGGCAAGCCACTACGAAGTCCCCCTGGAGTCTTCTCCAGGCTAAGGAGCCCCAGTTCTCACATTCTGTCCTTGTAGGGAAGGTGCTCTAGCAGATCATCTTTGCAGCCCTCCTCTGGACTTGCTCCAACAGCTCCATGTCCTTCTTGTGCTGGGGAACCCAGGTCTGGGTGCAGTAATCCAGGTGTGAAAATAGAGTAAAGGGGCAGAATCACCTCCCTTGACCTGCTGGTCACACTTCTCTTGATGCAATCCGGGATATGGTTGGCCTTCTGGGCTACAAGTGCACATTACTGGCTCATGTTGAATCTTTCGTCAACTGACACTCCCAAATTCTTCTCCTCAGGGTTGCTCTCAAGACACTCATCACCTAGATTATATCCATGTTTGGAATTGCCCCAGGCCAGGTGCAGGACCTTACACATGGCTTTGTTGAACTCCATGAGATTGGCATGGGCCCACTTCTTAAACCTGTCCTGGTCCCTCTGGATGGCATCCTTTCCCTCTAGCATGTCAACTCTGCTTGGCGTCATCTGAAAACTTGCTGAGGGTGCACTTGATCCCACTGTCCATGTTGCCTACAAAGTTGTTAAACAGCACCAGTCCCAGCACTGATCCTTGAGGAATGCCACTTGGTTATGTATCTTTCAGGAATTGTCTTTTTAATTGTTTAATTCCAAACAAGCATTTTATGTGACCAGTAGTGTTGACCTCAAGGTGGAAAAGCCATGTCACAGACAAGTGAAGTTAAGGAGAGTTGCTGAAGTTGTTGAGGGAACAAGGATCTAACTTTCTAAAGGTGAAGATAGGACACCAGCTTGTGAAGAATGAATGAAGAATTTACATGCATGAAGCTGGACAGGTGTAAGAGTCTGTAGCCTCAGTCCACTTGTTGTCTTTGAGACAGCTGGCGAATATATCTGGACCTTGAACAGGATGTATAAGTGTGTGTATGGGAAGTCCTTCCAGAGGACTTTGAGGAATTTTGTACAGGTTTCAGATAAGATTGATTGCAAGCCCTGAGTTACCAGGTTGTGCACACTTTTTCCACACTTCTGCAACTACACATCAACATATGGAGTAGCAGATATTAACCATGCACAAAGATTACCAAGCATGATGGATTGCTCTAAAGACTATCACAACACCACACTGGAAATCACATGGATATTTTTGTCCCAGATTCTCTCCAAACAGCTAGACAAAGGAACTCCAAAAAATTATGTAAAGGAATGAATACTGTTCAAAATATTTTGTAATGATCATTTCTTTACAAGGATGCTTAACACAATGAGTGTGCTTGGATAAAACCTAAGAAATTTAAGCATCACAGAATCACAGAGACACTGAGTTTGAAAAGCACCTCTAGAGATTACTGAGTGCAGCCCTCTGTTCAAAGCAGGGTGAGCTAGAGTACACACAGTTGACTCAGGTCTGTTTGTGCCATCAGTATCTCTAGGGATGAGACTTCTATAGCTTCTTTGGGTAATGTGCTACTGTGTTCAGCTGCCCTCACAATTCTGTATTTCAGTTCATGCCCATTGCCTTTTGTCCATTCACTGTGTACCACAGAGAAGTGTCTGGCTCTGTCTACTTCATTCCCTCTGTTTAGGTATATGTAGACATGGATAAGATACCCCTAAGCCTTCTCTTCTCAATGCTGAAAAGTCCCAGATCTTTCATATTCTCCTTGAATGTCAAATACTCCAGGTAGTCCTTCACTGGACTCTATTCAGTATGTTCATATCCCTCTTGAAGATGTGTTTCACCAGTGCTGAGTAGAGTGGAACTAGTCTGAGATCATGTCTCATCTTAAAAATGTGATTCATCAAAACATTTCTGCAATTCACAAAAATAGGAGATGTCGCAACAAACATCTAAAACCTCATATATATTATTTTACATTATTAAACTTATAACTGCAACAGTATGTTCAGAGTATATATATTTGAGCTTATTTTTGTCAAAAAAAAAAAAAAGGAAATCTTACACTGAATATAATGATACTATCATGAAACAAAATGGTCAGTTTTGAACTACCTTCCTTTCTGCATAAACAGGAATTAAAATATAAATTAAAATTTAGTTAAAAAAAAAATTTGCTAAATCTCTAAATTATATTTCTCTGAATCGTGGTCAGTCAGTTTCACAGCAGATGGTCCCTGACAGTTTACATCCTATTGCCAACAGCATCTCCAAAAACATTTCATCTTTATTCCACTAAATCTTCTACACAGAGAGTTACTCCAAGATCCTTAGGTATCTTCTCGTCTTTTAGCATATATATTATATTTGAGATCACCATGCAAAACTTTATTACAGAAGTTCATGATCCTTCTGTACTATGGAACAAACTAATTCCAGTAAGGGATTATGATCTACTGAAAGCAATGCCATAAATTATACGAAACTGTAGAGAACTGAGAGATAACAGAAAACTGAAGGGAACTAAGTGTCAATAGTGTTCCTTTTCAGCCAGGAGGAGATCAAAGTCATTAACATCTGATCTTGATCAAAGAACGAGAAGGTACATCAGATTTCACTGTTTTTTACCAAGCTAGAGGAGAAGAGAGTACAGATTTCTGGACAGATAAAGGAGAAACACTTTGTAGCACTGTAAACTGCAGGAAGATATACTGTGTAGGACATAGTAGGTTAATTATTGTGGTTTTTTTTGGAAAGAAGCTACTGACCAGATTTTTGAAATATTATGAGACATTATAACACACTCTTAACACTGAAAATGCTTTCAAATATAATTGTTCAGAAAAGGGCATTCAAAGGTAAATAAGGGCCATCATGGCAAAGGCACATCACTGTAGGAGAACTAGCGTCCTTAATATCCTCTAAGTAAACAAAATTACAAGTTATTAAATCTTCAATTAAGTCCTGTCAGATATATTGTAATTATGTGGAAGAAATACCACTGAAGATGAAATGCTAATAGGAAGAGTAGATAATGAAGTAGTGAGTATTATGAAATTACATATGGTTCAGTAAGTAGCAATATACTACTTACTGATAAAGGATAAAGGAGATATAGTTAGAAGTTTCCTAAAAAGATAACTATTACTATCCTTCCCAGCTAAGAAAGCAAAACAGCATAAAGATGCAAGTGCCTAAACATATTCTGAATTGTGTTTTCCTGATGTCTTCTTATCTATATTATATTGAATTAACTGTACAAGAATATTAGGAAGTATATAAAATAAAATGAGATGAAATAAGATTTTTTTTTTAAATAAATGTGGATTAGATAGTCTTACTTTCTGATTCTTTTTCAGCTAATCTGACTGGAATATTATTGGATGTGATTAAAAGCACCCTTGTGATCAACAGGCAACCTACAGGTACCCAAAAACAGATGTAGAAAGCTAGAAGTCATGTATTCTCAAATGCTAGAAACCAGTGATATTCTAAAAAAAAAAAAAATTCTGCTGGAGATAGAATTTTATTATACGTTTTGTGTTTCTTTTATTCATGCATTCATTTTTAAATATATAGATGTTAATGTGACAACAACTGCTTTAAATAAATCCCTGCATGACATCACAATCAGTCACAACAATCTTAGCTGAATTATATACATAGCTCTTCCTGAGCTCTGAAACCAGTATTACTCTGAGCTCATTCAGTAATGCATTTTCAGTCTAACTGGCCATGGTAAGAGTTAGTGACGCATTCCTCGCCTTTCCTCTACTGGTACGTACATCATTCTGTGATAAAACTACACTTCCCTGCAACAACTCCCTGGGGAACAGAAAATTCAGCAACTTTCTTTAGTGGCAACTATTCAAGTATAAACAAATACAAGTGAAGCAAAAATAAATAAATAAATAAATAAAAGTCCAATCATTGATCTGGTAGAGGAGAAATTAAGTTATTCATTAGCTAGGCATGAAGAGAAATAGAGATTCACACATGGTATCCTTAGATTAAGGTAATCCTCAGGTGCATACTCTGAAATCAAACTGACCTAACTTGGAGCAATAGTGATGATTTTGCCAGTATTTGACAGATGCACATTCAGCAAACTGCTGTGTCTTTGGCATTTAAGACTGCTTAGGATCTTTCCTCCAGCTGTCCGTAACCCTTTTCCTGCTGTTCCACATCTGCCAGCAAAGCTGCTTCATAGCTCATGTCACCAGATCAGATGAAGGCACATATAAGATAGCGCAGGGACAGCAAAGAGGTAAGGAGCTGATGGGGCAAGTATAGATAGACTTTGGTAGACATGACTTCAATGGAGACATTTGTCCATCATGTCTTGCCAGACCTTTCTTGACAAGCCCTGAGCTTCAGCCTTTTACAGGTGTGATGGCCCTTTGTCAGAGAATGAGGAAAGATGATTAAATGGATTATTGAGAAGGGACCCAAACAGTCAAGGCAGCTATCCAACCTCTCTTCTCCATGAAAATAACACACCAGAGGGAGCCAGCAGCCAGGATCTTTGCTTTACAGAATACCCTGAGATTTTAGATCTTGCAGAAAAGTCAAAGAACTGAATGTTTTTGATTGCCTCAAGAAACAGATATCCTGACATATTTAAATTTTGTTGTGGTTTCTGTCTTGTCAAAACATTCCTTAAGCCCCCAGTCAGTGTTCAAGGCAGCAGTCCAAAGAGCCTGAGGCTGAAGCAGTTTGAGCAAGGAAGAATGTAGGTCTCAGGCCAGTGACCTGAAACGAGTGGAAGCCCTTATATTTCCATCTCCATGGGATCAGACAGATTTTCTGTCCTCAGTCCATTGTGGGACATCTTGACTAAAGTGAAGAGACATATCTATACATCTTACCTTAATTTGTCGTGGTTCACACCGATCTATTGTTAATGTTCATTTTGTAGACAACCACTTCAGCTTCCGACTTCATAATTAAGAGAGAAATAGCATTGCTTTGATGCAATTCATCTCATGTACAAGGACACACTGTGAGATGCATTGTGTACTAAAGGTGCCTCTTCCTATTGACCTGAAAGAGAATCTGGATTTTTCAGACATAAATGAACCACTCATTTAACTGTAGATAAAACTGCAGATGGAACAAACCTATTAGCACATAATGAAGTAAAGACCTTTCTTCCCCCAATTTAAGCAAAATGCTTACTTCACCTCCCTCCCTAGCCATTAGGCCCATAGAGCTAAAACTAGTAGGTGACACAGCTTCTGGGAGGTGAAAATCCCC
The DNA here is from genome assembly GCA_013399175.1 of Odontophorus gujanensis. Classification (NCBI taxonomy): domain Eukaryota; kingdom Metazoa; phylum Chordata; class Aves; order Galliformes; family Odontophoridae; genus Odontophorus; species Odontophorus gujanensis. The sequence continues at coordinate 196,572 of VXAB01002534.1, read as the reverse complement.
CTGGTTTTCCTTCTGCATAGAAATGTTCTTTTTAAATTCTTATTCCATACACAATGTTGTATTACAATATCCATAGACCACAAGAGACCCTTAAAAAATGACCACAAGGCTCTTTGCAAGCGAGCTCGTAGTGACCCTCATAGAAAGGCTAAGACATCCCACTCTAGCAAGGTTATTTTTGCTTTTTAAAGCTGATCTAATTCAACCCTGCAGTTTGAAGGAAAATCTTTCAAAATTCAGCAGGGAGAAAGGCCTCAGGCTAAATAAATAATTTGTCCCATCAAATTGCGTTTAACTATGGCTGAGTTAAAAACTGTTGAGTTTCATAACCTCCTCACTCAAGTTTGAAATTCATAGGAAAAAAAGAAAAGCACTTGTTGTCAAAGTGCCAAAGCAAGTTAAAACACAGGAAAGAGCAATGACATTATGCTTTATTATACTGTCAAGCAACACCAGTGAGCTCTGGATGGTCATAGGGAGACTGAGTCAGACCTTAGTGATCTTGCCGTAAAATAGGTAGTCCCAACAGATCATACCACATAAAGCAGAATCTGGTCCATCCTATGGGGTCAGAATTAAGGGTACCTTAAACCACCCTCTAAAGGTATGACATCAGACACCACTTATCCACCTCCTGCCTGGGATGACAATTCTCTCTGACCAGCTATTGATGAAGTACTGTAGCACTGGACTACTGGGCTGCAAGACTGAAATTTTCATATGATAGCTTACTCCTAAAGAGAAGATAACTAAGGTCATAAAGACAAAGATGTATTTCAAGCTTTTTCTTATTAAAAAAAAAAAAGTTAAATTTATAACCACCCGAACTGTCTTGGTTTTCTGAATAATTCTCCATATCCATCATGATACTGTCTACTTCTAATCCTGTGTGCTATTTTTTTCCCCTGTTGTGATCTAATTCATCCCACACAGTGTAATGATATTCCATGCAGAGAAGAGCATAATGATTATACATGCAACCGTGATATGACTTCTCCTTTTTTTTGTGGTCTTATGCTTTTTGTCCACAGATAACAAAGATGAAACATTGGTAAGATTATTTGGGTTTGATCAACAATTTTTCTTTACTTTCTGAACTTTCTTCAAACTTTCTGTTTTGATAGTGTTACAGAGTAATTTTGTGTAATTTTGTTTACAGGAAAACATCATTAAAATCAGAGAATATATTGCCATTTAATCAGTGCCCTTATTATTACTACACTTTACTCTCTACTAGCAGCAGCAAAATTGTTGCAGCTATCTTAAGGATGTGTACTGTGAGATGACTCCCTTCCCTCGGATTTGCAAATTTTTGCCTACTGTGAATAAATTCTTTCATTTTGTTTTTTAATTTTCACCCCAGTTTTGGATTTTAGTTCTTTACCTTTGTTACTGAGTATGGCTCTTCAAAATGACTGTCACAGTTTAAAATATTCAAATATTTACAGACAGCAAAGTTTTCAGTTGGGCAACAAACATGCAAGTTAAAAACAGTTCCACTGTGATTTTCTTCCTACTATCAGGCATTCTGACAGTGATGTTGCAGAATCTCAGATGCTGCTGATTGCTAATGAACAAGTAATCTGAGCTCCAGAATTTAGCTCCAGAGCATACAAAAATCTGAGTTCATATATTGCAAGCTGCTACAATTCTTAAAAATATAAAGGCAGATAAAAAGATTACTACAGGCAATTCTAAGATGACTAGTGAGCTCATGTTAGGAGTAGCTTTCCTTTCTCTCATGAATGAAAAGTCAGTTGAATCAATCATCAATCAGACCCAGCCAGGCCAACAAAGAACAGTGTAGGTATTGATTCAATCCTGTTTCCATAAGAGAATTCAAGCTCAAAAAGTTTATCTTTTTAATGATATATAACTAATGAGCCTCCAAAATAAAAATCTGTTGTACTCCTGCTCTGAAATGGATGCTTGAAATTAAAAACTCATAAATTAGTCTTCATTTTGATAACTTCTAGTACTTTTTGTGGCATTGATATATTTAACTTCACTTATAACTAAGATTGTGCACAAGGGAGAAACTTCTAGAATGGTGAAGGAATAGTTACATAAAGAGCAACACTTATTCTAGGCATATACTAGAATTGTTTATTGCAAAGATTTTGTACACAGTGTATGCAAGGTTGAACGAGGAGTAACCTTTCTTTCTTAAGTGGAATCTAGAAGTCTCTGGTAGATGTCTTAACAGAAATCTCCAGATATTTTCATCCAACAACTTCTTCAGTTTATAAGAAAGACTTCAGCACTGTGGGTCTCTGTATGTTGAGCACCCTCCTGTCCTTGGCCAAAGAGAGGCTTAGAGCCAATAAATAGTCTCCTTTCACATTCAAACTCAAGGAGGGAGTTTCAGAGAAAACAGGGTTTGAAAGATGCTGCAAAGAAGAAAAGAGTTAGAAACTGTCTCAGAATCTTGCTGGCTAAACAAGAAAGCCATCAAAGAGTGAAGAGTTGATGGAAGTGCTACACCTTAGGGACCTAGTACAACTGTGGTGGAAGTGTGTTTTCCTGAAGATGGCTCTCATTCCCAAAAGTGGCTTTGGTGTGTGGGGGAAGGGCCCTTGGACAGGATCTCAGTCATCTGTTTACATCTACTGAGCACATTTGAAAACAAAGGATGTAAAACTTCCTTTTAAAATGCTAACAGAAATTATTCCACCTGCCATGGCAAAGTAAAAAGTGACAAACTGCAGCTGGGATTATACCCCACGTGGAATATTTTTATATCTGAAGAGGATTTTATCCAGAATGTTTATTGAGAATAGAGCTAGCTACTGGCGCTATCACAAGCAGCATTTATTAGCCCAACACTTTGTGTCTTCAGGCTATAGTGACTGATTACATTCAAGCCAGAATCTGAGCATTTGTGGTCTAGAAGTAGTTGACCACGACTCATCTTCATGTCACTGATGATTTAGTGGAGATTTTGATAATAGCATTTTATTAACAAATCAAGACACAGTCCCTAAGATGAAACAGAGGAATGAGCATTCCTGCAGTGAATACAAAAATGACTTTTCATGGTTCAGCAGAGATAGTAATAGTTCCCTTAAGACTTACTATACTTTACAGAGACACAGTTCCTCAGTCACTTGTAAACATGTAAATGATCATAATAACTCTAGCATGAAAAGAAAACCTTCCAATATTTTTTCTTAGAAAAGAAAATGGCCTCTCCAGCACTTTTCCATAAATCGCACACAGTTTTTATGCAGATCATCCTACTTTGACAGCAAAATGAGTAGTGTTCTTCCAAGATTTATAATAGTTATGATGTTTTATCTTTTCAAGACAATAGCTTCAGGCATCAATCAAAAATATTAATTTACCTTTCAATTGGGGAAGACTTTAAAGACAGTGTAAAAAATGACACACATTTTTTGTGTGTTCACTGATGATTCAAACCATAGAGCTTTAAGAATGCTTTTGATAAATTGTTTGCTACAGCGTGATTGAAAGGGGAATAATCAATCAGTTGCTTTCAAGACATCGCTAAATCTGTAAGTAATGTGTACAAGATGCAAAGTGTGTTCTGCATTCAAGTAGCTTGAATTTGTCAATCTATCATTTGTAACAATGAAACACTGTAATGCTGATGTTTTCTTTGGGATACACCATTCTGCCCACAGATAAAGAATGAACAGCTGCTCCTTGGTAATTGCCTTTGTCAGTACAATACAGCAAAGGAAACAAAAGATAAATCAACAGATGATCTTGAGAATTGTATAGCAATTTTCATAGTTTTCTTTATTTCCAGGTCTTCTAACTACTGAAGATCTTATATTCTGAGTACCAACATGGAAAACACTACGGGGTTGCTTATCCCATGGCATTCTTCATACCTTGCAACTGTAAGAAAATGTTTATTTGTTAGGAGATGTTCCTACAGATAATTTCAGAGTTCCCCATTGAAACTACAGCTCTTTAAAAATGATAAACTTGGGAAAGAAGAAGAGATGCTTTTTTTCTAATTTTATTTTGCTCAAAAGCTGCAGAATTTTTACAGCTCTCTCGAAACTAGAATGCTGTGTATGTGCTGAAGTTTATGATCTTATGGAAAACAAAAATACAATTACAACAGCAACAGAATTGCTTGTCAAGAAAATAATTTTCTTCAAAAGTACAAGATGGTAAAGCAGAAAGAATGTGAAATAGGATTTTATTCAGGTACACATATTATATTACTTTTAACAAGTTTATGTTTTAATTGAGGTAAAAAGCACCTTAATTTGATCTAGGGGAAAAAAATAGCAAAAATAAATAAATAAATCAGTACACTGATGCTTTTAGGAAATTGTAACCACTACTGCAAGATTTAAACTTGAAAAAATGCTAGATCATAAAAATTATGTATGTACAAAAATATGGTGTGCTAAGCTATTCCATGAACTATTTATGCACATTATAGAAGATTTGTATGCAAATCTAAACTTTGCAAACAGGAGTGATTTCCTTGCTTGGTTTAAGGATTTAAGTGTTTGCAGTCAAACTGAGTGCAGCTGTCCAACAAAAATACATTCCTTGTGAAACAAGTGAGACACGATAGCCAGGGAAGCTCTTTTTAGTGCTTACAATATACAGAACACATGTGCAAGGGACTAAACGTGTACAGTTCAAATAAACAGACTGTGTATATGATATGGAGGACAGAGAAAAAAGAGCAGGTCCATTGGAGTCATCAAGTGGCAGAGATGCTCCTTGTTTTTTTGAATGGTTCTCTTTGCAACTGTTCTGAAGCATTTCAGCCACTGCCTCTATGGGAATGAACTATCAGAATGAAAGTCCCCGTGTGCCTCTTTCTGGATGACCATGTTTTCACTTTCGTGATCAACTTTAGACAAATTATGTTCAAATGACTGAATCAAAGGGTAAAGGTACTAACACAACAAAAAATGATGGTTAGCAGAGCTAGGTATCAGTGTAGATGCAAATAATTAGTTATTGTGTATCGTGTGGTGTCAGGGTAAATGAACTACTAAATGGTAGTTCATAATGCGGTCTACTCATCTAACTAACAGTTGCACTGAGCACAGTATTTCCTTGCCTCAGAAGGATATGAAAATGTTAATGCTAAAGTTTCTGAGGCACTAAGATAATGAAGACCACATGAAAATCTTGAACAGATAGGAAGAATTGTCAGAGAACTGATGTTAGCACCTCAGTTTAATTGCCACAAAGCAACAATTTATTGTCACTCAAAGTACTCTGACACATCTAAGGTATCTACATAGGACTGCTTCAGTGAGCTAACTTCTCTTTGATTTTCAGGTACACATTTGGTGAAGTCAGCTGTTCAATTCTGGTTTTCTAGATCAGCATCAGTACCTTTTTTTCCACTTAGATGCCAGTTTCTCAATTAAAATATTTTCAGTAAATTTAACAATTTTTGTAAGAGAATCTATTAATTCTCTGAAGCATCCTCATTAGCTTGTCACTGCATACAGAGAAATAGAGGAGCTTTTATGCTGACAAATTTCATACAATCTACTGACAGCCAAAAATGTGAAATGCGTAGGCATAAAAACAAGTTGATGTTAATTGCAAAGGGCTCCTAAACATGTGCACTTACTTTGCTAGTGCATAGTTAGGAAAAACATACATACATTTGGACTGCGCACAAAATCACCTGTTTCTGTGCAACATTCTTTTAATCTCTGATTAGAGCAATTCAGCTTTACATCTGTTAAAAGCACTAGCCCGTTACTGCTACAGTTACTGTAATGGCCACACAGATGCAGCAAGGAGAGAAGGAAGGAGAAGCTTTTTATTATTGGAATTGCAATATAAACCAATAAATAGGATAAACTTCCCTATCTCCCCTCCATTTTATTTCCCTTCGTCTCACACTTATACACACATAAAAACGTGTGTGTGTATTTCTCAGGAATAAAAAGAAGTAAAACAAAGGACCTAGCCTTGAACTTGAAATTTTACTCCCTCTGAAGATGTTACCAAACTCCTTCCTTATGATCATCCATCCCCTACTGCTTAGGACAGAGCAGTGCACTGTGTCGGGCCCAGGGAGTCTGTACCAAGTTCTTCCTCCTACCCTCCTGCAGGTAACACAAAATTCTGGCAGAATTGTCAAAATAAGAGAGTACTCCCCTTCTTTTAGCTGGGTTTCATTTTGTGAGGCCTCACACAGCCTTCAGGTCTTAACAGAATGAGTACCCCAAAAGGAATCTGGGGTACATAAACTGACAGTAACCACAGTCTGGACTTAGTCTGGTACTCACAGGGGCAAGGTTTATTTCAAATCAAGTTTGGATTCTGTTTAGTATACATCTTTCATTGCTCAGAGAAACTGTGGGTGCCCCATCCCTGGTGGCGCTCAAGGCCAGGTTGGATGGGGTCTAAGCTGGCGGTTGCCACTGGAACTGGTTGGGCCTTAAGGTCCTTTCCAACCCAACTGTTCTGTGATTCTTGTGCAGCTATGGTTTAGAAAAGCAATACTTTCTATACCTTGGAAAGTGTCTTCATTTTTGCTGGGAAATATGTTGTTGTCTTCAGTGTACACTTACGGAAAACTCATTTGAAATGAAAGAATTGTTTACTTCAAAAGATTTTAGGTAGTTGTATCCCTAAAATTAGCTCGTGATAACCTAGGAAATGCTGCCCAGCTGAAGAGCAACAAAGAGGTGAGATAAAAAAGAATGACAGACAAGAGAGCAAACTTTTTTTCAAGTTTATTTTTGTGCCCAGTAAGCTTCTGTGTTAAACTTAAACTATCTTTATCTTTGTGCCAGTTGTCTGATTGCTTGCTGCCTGGGTTTATCCCCTCAGCTGCAGTGCTGGCAGTGAAGCAGAGGAGACGTGGTGAGGAGCCAGGCGAGGAACAGCAGCGTGATGAGGGCACCTGTGTGAGCATGGTCTCTTTCTGAAAGAAAAGGTGAGAATATGAAGTTCAACTGCTGGAGCATAGTTTTAAGTACAAATTAAAATTCAGAGGAAAGTGTAACTCTGAAGGTGGGCTTGATGCTGGACTTGATGCCAATTAAATAGAAATGCAGCCTGAAACTGTCTTCCAGAGGAACAGCAGCTCCACAGTTCTGTCACAAAAGTCTGTTTCCTTCACTGGAAGATGCCTTTCTCATAAAAAAAAAAGCCACATTGCCTTTTTCTTGTCTCAAAATAGCTCAAAATTTTCTTCCTCTGGTTATGACTGTTCAGTTGTTTGTCATGGCAGGAAACTGAGTTTAACTGATGAGCTGCAGTTGTAATTTTCTGGAGTGAGTTTGAGGTTCATGCGCAATCATCAGGGAAAACACAGAGCTGCATACAGCAGACAGGGTTATAGTAGTGCCTTTGTGTGTGACATCCCCTCTTCCCCACATCTACCCTGAAACAGTGCGGAAACTAGCCAAGAGGACTGCCATCACCTATGATCACTGAATTGATTGCTTCAATTTCTCAAGTAATTTACAAGTGACTGAAATGTTTTTAACAGCTCCAAAATCCAGTCTCCAAAACAATTGCAGCCACATTTGTCATGTCTCCTAAATATAAAATGTTTTCTTCCAAGAGAAGTATGAGTGGATGACTTGTTGAGCCTTGTACAAGAGTGGCTCTGAAAGTAATGCCTCCATTTTTATGATGTTGGCCCATGATGTCAGAGGGGGATATCAGTGGTATGACAGTAGGGGTTGGACCTTCCCACCAATATTCCATTACATTTTGTTACTTTGTAATAGATGGCAGCAGAGGAGAAGTCTGTTAGAATGGTGTCTGACATAGAAGTGCCGACGGAGAAAAGTTATGTCATTGAATTCCTCCATGTGAAAGAATGTCACTCACATTCACCTACACTCGCTGACTGTTTAAGGAGACCAAAGAGTGGTCATGAGAATAGTCAGGTGATGGGTGGTGCATTTCAGGAGTGGCAGGAGCAACTGTGGATCACCTTTGCTGGTGCAGATTTTCATGGGCACAGCACACAGGCTCTTATTCATCCCTGATGAAAATGCACAGTGAAAGGTGGTGACTATGTTTGATTACACCAAGGTACTCAGCCAGTTCAACAGGGAACAGCCTATATGCAGACCACTAGCTGGGACCGCTGGACTATTTCTGCTAGCTGTTGCTGTCTCTGGTAACAAAGGAAAGACATTATGAAAAAAGGGAAAAATAAAATCTGGAGTTTGTAGTGGATCAGAAGCTGAGTATGAGTCAAGAACACACAGCTGCAGCAAGAAATTTTAATGAAATTGTGGGATAGATGAACAGAGGTTTCATAAGTGAAATTATTCTTTCTGCCTTTCACAGCACTGTTGAGAACCTCTGTGCAATACATGAATGTAAAAATAATGGAAAAATATCAAAGAAGAATTGCAGTTTGTGGGAGTTTTTGTAAACAAACTCTTGAGAAACAATTGTCAAAAATGTTCTTCTTTTATCTAGAATAGAGACCTGAAAAAAGACAAGGCAGTAACCCCTTCACAAATGAAAATCTACCACAAATCTGCTATTAGGATGAGAAGTAATGGCCTTATGTTTCAGCAGGAGAAGTTTGGACTGGATATTAAGAAAAAGTTATTCTTGGAAAGTGGAGTGAGGCACTGGCACAAGCTGCCCAGGGAGGTGGTGGAGTCACTGTCCTTTGAGGTGTTCAAGAACACTGGAGATGTGGCACTGAGGGACATGGTTAGTGAGCATGGAGGAGATGGAGCAATGATTCAACTTGACGAGCTTAGTAGGTCTTTTCCAACCTTAATGATTCTGTGATTCTAAAAGAGAAAGATGGGTTAAATATTTTCCATGTCCATCAGGTTTCCTTTGATATGAACAGTTTTCATGAAGAGAACTATAATCAATGACCTCTTACACCAAGTGTGGAACAGAATGCTCTTTGTGACAAGAGACAAATAATCAAAACGTAAAATAGCAATATGTAGAGCATGGATCTTAGGAACATTTTTAACAAGACTACAAGCACAATACCAAGGATACACATCGTTCCCCAAAGAAAAGAGAATGCTATCATGATTTATTCAAGTTTCTTGCAGGATCAATAATGTTTGTAATTCATGTGTTCACACGTGCACTCCTACACAATCAGCTTACAGAAATTCCCACCAATATGGAAACAAATTTGCCAAATGCAAATAATGTTACTGTCAACACCAGAACCTGATAGATAGATTTCATTCATCAAATATCTTTTGATATTAGCTGTCAAGTAGACAGCTGTCTTCATAGTGAAGTCTCCCTTTCATGAAATGTGTCCTTTTATTGTTAATGATTCCTGCAGGTCTAGTACAGACTGTGTATAATCACTTTTTTCTCTACATTTCTACTTCCTACACTTTCTGTTTTCATAGAATTCAAGAACCTTTCATTTTATTTTATATTGGAGATAGTATAAACATATAGACACTATAAACCATATGTTAAGCAGACTTTTACAATGGAACAGCTGTCTTGGATTTGATGAGTTTGCTCAAAGAGCTCTCAGGAGCGCTCGCTTTAAAACTGCTGGAGCAGTTTTGCATTCCTCTGAGAGTCTCCAGTTAACACTCAGTGAGCAAAAGCCTGCTCCTGGTGTGATATGATCCAGGTATTAAGAGGAAAACAGGATGGACTTCTGAATGGGGATGCACTATTTCAGCGGCTGAGACTTTACTGAAAATAAATGCTTTTAGACAGGGTGCATTCATTGCTGCTTCATTCCCAGCCTAGACTTTAACAAAACGTGGGACACAAACTGTCACTTACACCATATTTTTTTCCTGTCCTAGGCCTCAGAATAAAAATAAGAAGTAGTGGAAGAATAATGTGTGATGTACTGCTCATGATTTATCCTGTCAAGCCTGTGCCAGAGCTCAGCGAAGATGAGTAGTTATGGTCTGTAACCCCTTATCACCTGTAGTGTTCAAGTATAAATTATATTCTCTCCAAAACCTCATAAATCCTAATTAGCCTTAACTCTGATGTCTTGGAGGCTCTGATTAAGGAGATCATAGTATCTCACTTTGCTGCAGAAGCAAAGTACAGCATTTGAAGAACAGTCTGACATAAAGTTCATAACCTAAAAGCATCGTGTTTGGAACTGATATCTTTAATTATGAAAATGCTAGTTGTCCCATATGGAAATTCATATGAAGGAACAGAATGGATAAAAGAAAAACATTCGCAAGAGGAGAGTGGCAATTCAGTGATACAGTTCTTGTGGCTGTCTCTAAAAATTTTTCATATCCATGAATGTGTTTCATCTTGGTGTCATTTTCTGTAGGGCAATCTGTGAGCTTGCATCTAAATTATACTCCTACTGGCCTATAATTGGAAGAATACTGAAAAGCTTACTGCATTGCTGGTTGGAAATATTACCTGAAACCTGGAGATTACACTTTCCGTCAAGCTGCTCTTTTGTCTTCCTATATCTAATGATTCTTTTAAAGACAAGGGGAAAAAATAAGTTTGCTTCACACACACTAAGGTAAAGGTCTCTCATACTCTGTGTTTCTTTCTCCTCTGTTCTAAACTTATTCCTTATGCCTCCAGTCTTTACAGTAAGGGTATCAATTTGCTATGTATTTCTTTCATGCAAACCCACACTTCTTTTTGCTTTTTTTCATATATGCAAAGTTACTTCACTCCTCAGATAACCTTTTGGAGTATTACTTTGAGAAAAGAGACAATGGGAAGAATTAGAGAATTCTCCAAATTGTCCTCCTTTCAAAGAGCCTCAGCTTTCATTTTCTTCCTCCACCTCCCTTTTTCTCTTACCAGTACACTTTCTAAGTAGAAAGCAAAAAAGCAAATGAAACACTGATACTTCTGAAACTTCTCTTTTTTATTTTAATCCTCACTTTCCCCTCCCACTGCAAAGGGGAATAAGCCACCAAAATGCTTATCTGAAATGAAGGATTTCTTTCCAACTTTCAAGATAATCTACTTCAAAGTTTTTTAAAGTAAGTCAGTTATTCAGTTCTGATCATGGGTATACGTAAAGTGACAAGTTAAACAGTTTTCTCCTAGGGCACAGTGAGTAACTCATGATCTTAGGTTATAGCTAACATTTTCCTTCAGATTTTCTGCTGGTTTAAACATCTTCCACTTCCAAAGGTGACAGGGAAACAGCAGCTGTGGGCAGTTCTACTACAGCTGAGTCTGCAGTAATATCTTCTGCAGAAATGCCTCCATCTTACGTATTCATGTAGCTTTTCTCCTGTCTGCCTCCTCTTGACTTCAGTTTCAGCTCTTTGCAATGCTACACATTTCCCCCAGGAGCTGGTCTCTGTGTTTCAGAAGGATATTTGGCTTCCCTATATGCACAGAAAAAGTATGCATTGTGCTGAGTGAAAAGATACCCATATCTGTGTGAAAACTTTGCTCTGCATTCTATGGTTGCACTGTGGAAATAACTGAAGCCACAGAAGAGCAAGTGTATGCAATAGCAATTTTCCATAAAAAAAACTGCATTTTCACCAGGAACTCACAATGTCAGACAAGCTTTGGGAGCACAGAACTACTGAATAATGAATCCTAGAATCATAGAACTATTACGGTTGGAAAAGATCTCTAAGATCACCTAGTCCAACCACCAGCCCATCTCCACCATACCTATTAACCATATCCCTCAGTGCCACATCTACACAGTTCCTGAACACCTCCAGGGATGGTGATTCCCCTGGGAGCCTGTGCCAATGCCTCACTACTCTTTCCAAGAATAACTTTTTCCTCATATCCAACCTAAACTTTTCCTGGTGCAACTTAAGGCCGTTGCCTCTTGTCCCCAGCTATATATGTTCCTCATTGACCACAGCATCTTCAGCACTGAGTGATGCAGACATTAGGCATTAGGGATGGGGGCAGGGGAAGATTCGTGCTGTCAGGCTGAAGGCAGAAGTACAGTTTGAGGTCATGTCTTCACTTTTCCCCCAGGCATCCCATAGGATGACATCTGCCATCCCACAACTGAAACACAGGCATATGGTCTCTTAGCCACTGTCAGCGAACTGTGTGGTGATGGGTTTTATTTCTCCTTACATAAGCAAATGACAACAGTTTTAAGCCTAAAAAGTGTCACGAATTGATTCTACTTCTCCAAAGTACCCTCAGTTTCCATTTATCTTCTAACTTGGAGAAAAAATAGAAAACTAATATTATTTCTTTATCCAAGTGATAGAAATGGTCTGAGAAAATATATATATATATATTGAAAGTTGAGAGGTTTTCATTTTCTCATAACAGTGCACTAAACCTTCTCAAACTAAAAATGTTACAAAGAAAATATAAAGTACATGCTTCTGCTTCTATGTAATAAAGGACAGCAATTCCTCTCAGGAGAAGACAGCAGTGCTCCAAGAACTGATGTCCTAGATACAACAGGATTTTATCTATCATTCTGGCACCAGAATCTTCTGTTCTGTGCTCAGAAATAGGCAAGGAAAGAAAGGAGAGAACACCTACCACTACTGTGAGGTGCTGGTAGCGCTACTCAGGATGAGGGACCACAAAGTATGGGCCCATTTCTTATATGCTCCAGTTTGGTTCTAATTTTCAGGAACTGGTGGATCTGGCTGTCTGGAGGAACAGATTCAGGCATTTCTTTTCAGCTCTACTGTCTTCTAGTCATTTTTCCAACAACCTGCCTCTTTGACCTATGCCAATATCGGTATCTTCTTCCCAATAAACACTGTCTGGTTCCAGACACTGGATTATTGGCAGAATGAGGGGACTGGGATCTAAAGCTGGACAGGCCAGAGAGGAACAGTCACCCACTAACCATCCAGTGGTGATGCTTTTTCAGACATCAGGTGTGTAAACCACTGCTAAAAGTTAACACTGCAGAAAGCGTGGAAGAACTAGATGCAGTGTAAGTGTGCTCTTAACTTCAAGAGATACTGTTGCCCAGGATTATGCTAAATGTGAATCAGCAAAAAGTAGGTAAAAATTATTCTTGTTTTCACCAACGCTTGTAATTTAAAATTGTATTGAATGCATTCAATTATAGCTTATTTCTTTGAATTGAGGAAAACATATTAATACACAGGAATGCCACAATTAACTACCAGCTCTTGACAGATGTTTCAAAAAACTGTTTATAAAATGTTTAATATATCCAGTAGAAAAGTATTACAAGTTCAAGACATTATCGCACTTATTGTACTAAAGTTCTTGCCATATAGCATCTTCCTGTTGGTAGTCTTGACAGGCTATCTTTTACTTGAGAGGAGGGAATGATATCTGCAGAACCAGAACTCTTTATCTTCTTTGATAAGAAACTCAGTACCTTAACAAAAAGAGATTCAAAATTGGGATGCCCCTATTTTCATTAGCCTGCAAGTTGGGAAGGACACATATTCTGTGAATGAAGTAAATATGACAGCATGTTAACTTCATCTCTGTCTATCCAACTGGGAAGATGCCTGGAGAATTTTGACAAAGATGAAGTCAATTAATATAGCTAGAATAACTGAAAACCTAGCAAGGTATTGGGAAAGGGACAGATGGAGAACAAATACAGAGCAGAAGTATGAAAGTAGGTGAGCATTTGACCCTTAACCAAGGCCAACCCACCACAGTATTGCACAACTGAACCTGGAGGCCTGGGTCTGTGGCCAACAAAAAGTCTGCTGAAAAGAGACTGTGTCTTCTCCTAAATGTGCAAGGTGATTATCAATGTGCATCTGCTCAGAAGCTGTTCTCCCCAGTAAGTCATGAGTAAGGTAATCATGCAAGTATTTGCAAATACAGATTAACCTATCAAAGAGCTACATGGAAGTGGTCAAGATAATTATTTCATCTGAACTGAGCACTTTTCACTGAAAAAGCAGAAATACTTTTTCAGTCCATTCTTCATTGCATGAAAGTTATTTTGAATTTCTGTCAAATGCGTCAAAAATATTTGAGCCTCAGCTTTAATTCAACTGCAGTTTAATCAGTTCGCAGTTATTCTTCTAACTGCCTTTGAGTGAATCAGAATTTCTGAAACCCAAGAAAGGATTGATTGACTTCATAGATACATTTGCAGGTTGTATTTAAGTTAGTCTTAGGAGTAATGTTATTTCTGACGGTATCAGACTGATAAAGTGGCATCCACTGCTTATTATTTTAGTAGCGTAAAATACAAGAAAACTGGAAGCTACCAAAAAAACCCAAAACAAAACAAAACAAAAAAAACCCACGAAAAAACTATCACCTTTTTACACCCATTTTTAAATCATGAAACCATTACTTAGGTTGACACCAACTATGCCAACCATGCAACTGTGTCACTGGATTCACCTGAGCGTGGTTTGGTAGCTGAGACAGAAGTGTTGCCCACAGAAGATTTATCCATTTCCTCTGCTCTCCTAAGTAAGGAAATTCAATAAAACAGTAAAAAATTCCAACCATACTAGTCTACACTAAAATAACACCTCCTTCATTTCAGTAGGACTAACTCATTGAGGTGACATTATAAACCAGGCCTGAAACAAACAAAAACATATTAATAATGACTTTAACCTAAGAACTCCATTTCTTGAAATGCAATCAACACTCACTCAGCAAGATATGTGAAGGGTAGGATTTTTCTTTTTTATTTACAGTGAGTTCTTGGGCCATTAAGAAGCAAATAACTGTGCCACTGCAATCATGACCTCATCTTCAAACAGTAGGAGCTTCTCAGTGTTGCCTTAGTGCAAACAATGCTCCTGCTTCCTCTCCTCTTTCGCTCACAATGCGTAGCCAGACAGGAGTGGGCAGTGGATGTTGTTACCATTTGTAGTTATGTACCATGCATAAGCCTCAGGTGAGTCTGAAGCTGAGCCCATGGCCTTCTGATGATGCCAAGCACGATTTAAAATCAGCATGGGATGCAGTTTGTGCCTCTTGAAATTTCTGAGTCCAACAAGACATGCAATTCTACGAAAAGGAAAAGATACAACAGAAGGTAAAATGACTTTGCCCAGGATACATGCTGTCAGAGCTGGGAACAGCCACATACCAGAGACCTGGCTTGGAGACTGCTTTTTTTAGAGCTGTATCAGTTGTTTTTGCATCTGCATCTTCAGGGTCAGTAGTCAGTGGATTACAGAAAGTCCCTCTTAAGTGGGATACTCAGTGCTACCAAAGAGATTATTAAGCTGAACTCAGGATTAAAAAGAAAAAAAGTAAGAAATTCCTCTAGCAGTAATATATACAAAATTGGAATTCAGGGAAGGGAAAAGGCACTGAATTCACATTCTGTGGCACCACACCTAGACACAAAGGTAGATGTTGACATTTACTTTTCTCATACTTAAATCCCTCAGAGGAATTATATGTTCAGTTTACACAGATTTATTGCACTTAATTGTTTACCAGCATTCTGTATAATATTAAGAAGGTAAAAAAAAGTTTTTGGTATCTATTGTAAAGCCCCATGTCTCTGTGGATTACAGTGATGGAGCCCTTCCTCAAAGACAAAGAAGAATCTAGATATGAATTTGCATAAATGAAATGGCTTCACAGGAGAGAAAAAAAATGAAAAACAGGTAAACGTTGTTTTAAGCGACGTGCACAAAATCACATCTCTGGGGGTAAATGCTGTCCACCTCAGTGAGTGGGAACATGTACACTCTGTTGCACCTGAATACCTCAACCGTGATTTGCTCATTGACTGTTCCTGAGCAAAGACCCTGGAGAGAAGGGAATTCATGGTTCTGCTTTTCTGCATCCTGCAGCAGTCTGATAAGGTCATCCACCCTCAAGCACTGAGACTCTTCTAGTATTTTCCATTCTTACTTTGCAGTAATGGGAAACGTCAAGAGTTTATTAAACAAAGCCTTTCTGCAGTATGTTTTTCTTTCTTTTAAATTCTTCAATATTTGAGGAAAAATATTTTTCTTATATACTCCTTTTTTTTTTTCTAATGATGTTTTTCTAAAGAGCATTTCCAAGCTGTTCCAGTAGATAGTTTATGTCAGTGACTAATTATGTAATTGGTTATTATTCCAAGTGAAGGTATGAGCTTGCATAATGCAGGTTTGTCCTGCTGAAATCCAAATAGGCCAGGTAAGGCAGTGAATATTCCAGGATACTGTTAGGTTTTTAGTGCTGCACCACCATGTCCTCTCTCTGTCCATGCCAGGAGGTGATGATGCAATGATCGATGCTCTGTCTTCCCAGGAAAGTGGTGGAGTCACTGTCCTTTGGGGGTGTTCAAGGAACATGTAGAATATTTCACGGCTAGTGGCCGTAGTGGGAATATGCTGATGGTTGGACTTGGTGATCTCACTGATACTTTCCAACCTTAATGATTCTGTGATTCTATGATTCAATAATCTTACACAGTGTTTTGCACCTTTCAGATCAGGGCTGCATTCTCCACTGGCAATCACATTAGACTTTGGATGAGGATGTAGTTGTCAGAGTAACCTTGTTTCAGTACTAAATTCCTTTAAATTCTTCCTATGCGCAAAGACTAAAACAGCTTAGAAGCTGCCCACTGTGGCTAGATAGGAAATTGTTTCAATCAAACAATTTCCCACTCTGTGAAGATGATACATACTGTAAGTCCAGTGCCTGACTCCTACTGCTAATTTGGGTTAACACAAATGCGCATCATCATGAAATCATTTGTCAACAACAGCATGAGGATGTCAACCCAGGCTGTCACCATGAGATGAAGATTAGTTTAATCTTCTAAACAAGAGAATGGCATCCTAGCTGGATATGTTACAAACTGAGAAAATGAAACATTTTAATTTGAAAATAAGGTTATAGAGTTCTACGAGATACAGATGATTCAGGCAAACCAGGGTTACAGTGACTTTACTGTAGCTCTTACAGATCATAGTTTCATATTGTAATTGGTAAATTATTTTGAATTCAGCATTGCATCTGATTTTGAAGAAAGAATTGTCAGAAATTGGCATTCTTTGTGCTTCCTCAGATCAATATTGTTCTGAACAAGTTTAATTGTGACTGTACAAATACAAGTTTGTACACGGATTTAGGCTTTTGTTGTTATCCATTAGAGCTTAGTACTAGAAAAGGGAAAAAAAATAAAAACAAATAAACCTGTCAGGACATCAAGTTCATTCACTGTAAAGTATCTACTGTCATCTCTGTATTTTCTAAAATCCTCATTCACAAGGCTTCCTGTGGTGGATTATTCCTGAGAAGGAAGGTGGTAAGAGTGGAAGAGAAATTCCATCTTACCTTCAGCCTGCTTCTCTTCCATTCTTTTATACTTGATTTGCCGTAAAATTCTACAAATACTTTCTGTCTATATCATTCCTTCCTGGATACCTGCATTAATAATTAACTAGATCAGATCTCTCCTGATGAGTTAATCCCCTACACCTATTTGTTACGTTTTAGAACTCTTGATATGTTTTCCTTGGTACGTTTTCCTTATAGAGTAGCACCAGAGTAGAATATGTCTGCAGAGAGATACCCTGCCCTCACTCTGCACTGCTTCAACAAGTAGGAACAGAAACCAAACACAACCCACAACTATTTAAACCAGGGTGAAAAAAAAAAAAATTATTCCAAACCACAATCCAGTGCATGATACCCACCCTGCTTTCACTTTCAGTAGGAGACTTAGGGGAACCTGCCATTTACACAATTGAAAATAAAAGCAATTCTGTCCAGGTACCGTGTTCCCTAAATTTCTACGCTGAACCTCCCTAAGAAAAATATCTCATTGTGCCTTAGCATCCAGCAAGTCAATTGGCACATCCCCTCTGGTGAGTCCTTTTCATCCACTCATACTGTTCTTCTTCAGAGTATGTTTAGTCCTTAATTGTTGCTTCTCTGTATCTTGTGTCTTCCTCAGCACATCACCATCCCTGTTATCCCTCAGTGACTTCTAGGGTGGATGCCGTCTTGGTTAGTATCACTGGATGAGTGGTCACTTTTCTTTTTGGCGTTTTTGAACTGATGGACTAGATCTTAGTGTTCTTTTCCAACCCTAATAATTGTATGATTCTTTTACCAGCAGTGCTACAAGCAAAACTGGTCAGAGCTGGAGGTCTTACCTACTCCTATCCTATCTTCTGTCTGCTGAAAGTAGCCACCTTGCATTCTCTGTCCCCCAAATCAAAGTATACTCCAGATTAAAGTGCTTGGGGGTTTTAAATTCTTAAGTAGACACCAGTTAAAGTGATTGCCTCCCAAGTAAAACTTTAGGCATAAAAATCCTCTCTGCTACTTATCAGAGCTCTGTAACTTGATTGGTTGCCATAACAGACAGAAGAATTACTCCTCTCCTTAAGTGAAAAATGAGCGTGGTTTTCTTTCTCAAAGCAGAAGAGAGTGGTGGTTGTTTTTTGCTTTTATTTTTATTTTAAGACAAAGTTCAAACTATTAAGCTGTTCCAGGGTGGTTTGTGAAATGTAGTGCCAGATCCAATGCTACATCTTGTAAAGAAATCTATGAATTAAAAGTATGAGACTCCTTGTAATTTCAGCTCATGTCTCAGAAGCAACTTCTCAAACTTATCTGAGGCAAGGAGTACACGTGGTCAGAAGAGCAGCACAGTGAGTGAATGAATGGAATCAAAGTTAAGGTGGCCACATGCAAGAAAAAAGAAAAAAAAAACACATCCAAAATCATTTAGTAACTCATAAAAGGTAATATCACCAGGTGTATCAAATACAGTTAAAAATATGTCAGTGGTCAGACATTCTTTGGGCAAAACCTGACCAAAAAGTCTGTCCAAGTATAGATTTGTTTATTCACCCATAAGGCAATGTGGGAGAATGAGGTGCTGGTATAAACAAATAACACCATATCACTCAGAAGTAGTTCTGCTATGTTTTGCTCATTTGTATGTATAGGACAAGGTAAGCACCTATAAATGTTTTCTTACCAGGAACAGGAAGGGGATATTTGCTGGTTTACAGCAATTACTCACAGACCATCAACTTTGATTACTGAACTTCTTCACATGGAGGATCAGTCCAGCTCCTTGCTCATGTGCTCAGGCAGGCCTGCAACTAACTCTGCCTGTCCATATACCACAGAAACTACCAACTGGGCCATGAACACACAACATCCTGCAAAATGTGATAGCTCGCATTGTCTGAAACCCTGTCCTAGCTCACACTGCTGGAACAAGGGATGGTGACACCACTATGATTAATCAATTAGGTCCGTGAAGCAATGGAAAAAGGCATTTCCTACATCAAAGTTACCCTTAGATATTGAGGTCAATTTGCTAGACTAAAGGGTACTTTCTTACCTTTTTTGTTTTAATAATCTTCTCATTATCTTTTTTACCTCTCCTTTTCTGCTTTGTTACAGTGCCATTATATATCAACTGATGCCCACACGTGATGATGGAAGACTTTTCTATCTTAATGTCTCCATCTTTCCAAGACATACCACCCTATGTCAAGACCTACTTCCAAATCAGAAGGTCTTCCTAGAGCATCAGATCTTTTTTGAGGTTACAAATCCAGCTTTCACATTTCTACTGATGAACCATGAATCCTGGTCTTCTATCTCTCCATCACATTAGCCACTAGTACTTTATCTGTTCCTTTTAGCAGCTCCTGACTGATTGGCCTCCCCAGTTCAACCTCTTAGTGCAGTTCTCACTATACTCTCAACAACCATTCTGCTCAAACGTGCCTTTTTCCTACTCATGTTCACCAGTTCTCCAGAGCATCTGCATTGCTTTATTCCCTTCTCCTGTCATCAGCCTCCCCTCACGCCTGACATTTCCCAAACTTTTAGCACTGACAGGGTTAATAATGGAACAAAGCAGCTGGGAAGAGGAAAGGGTAAAAGCTCCTAACTCACTTTCTTTTTTTTTTTTCTTTTCCCTTTTCTCATTTTCTCTGTTTCTGAGGGTAAAATCTGCAAACACAATTTCAAGGACTGAATGAGACTGAAATTGCACTGGAGGGGACAATCTGTTCCAGCCCAAAAGGCAGTGGGAAGACAGTCCAAGCAAAAACAAATCGTCTGTCCCCAGTTGTAAAATAGAAGAACAATAGGATTAATCATCTTACACTTAGGATGCAAGGGTTGGGCAAACCTTTACTGACTGCTCTATTACCACCAAAGCTGAAGTATTGAGACTTACACACAATAAGGAATCGTAAAAGTAGAGCAGCAAAAAGGATGCGGGGGACGCAGGAAGAAAGATTTGAAAGGCAAAATATGCAGAAGTTGGGCTTGAACACATCTGCAAAAGCGGCATGGTGATTTTCTTATCAATATTTGAAGAGTCTGAGTACCAAGGGGAGTTACCTCCTTCAGCAGAAGGGATGCAATTAGGAGCAGTGGATGAAATTACAAAGCAAATGCAAACTGCCCATTGTGGAGGGGAGAAATCAAAGTCTGCTCATACAAAGATGCACGAGGAAGTGGGCGTCCCATTGCTTGGTGCTCAGAGAACTAGATTTGTTCAACGGAAAACCCACTGCTAGCAAGTGGTTCTGCTCTGCCAAGGATGTTCATTAGATCACCCAGTGGGTTTTTCTATTTGCAGCCTTGATGTTCTGGGTTAAGTGACCATGAACATGAATATATGTGTTTATTAATATGGCACACAATTGCTTCTTCGCACTGTGTCCTGCAGGCTGGCATCACTTTGCTTTCCTCTGCTGCCAGCACAAGCACTGCTTCAGTTATTGCTGAAGGAGTGTTTTTTTAAGCTTTTGCCATCCAGATACGGTAAATCTATCCTGGAGTTGTACCACTGTGTAATTAAGTTTAGTGCATTTGAGTTGGAGGCACAAACACGGTGGATGTTGCAGTAGCAGGGCCATGATGGGATTTTTCTCCAGCTGATGGCACACTCCAGAGCACTTCCAGTTCTCACATTTTGAAGCTGGGGCTCATTTCTGTTCTTAAACAGAGAGACTGCATACATGAGAGATGTTCAGTAAGAACTCTTTGCTGCTTATCTCATAAAAATCAGCTCAGCATATGCAAAACAAGACCAACAGCTCATTCCAGAATCCATGGGGGATGCCCGGAAGGCAGAGTTCAGGCAGTAATTTGCTCATTTGTTTGGACATTACAGGAATTACTGCTCTCACTTACAGCACACATAGAAGCTGGAGATGTTACAGGAACTTGGCACAACATATCTAAACATCTTGGGTAATGACTGCCATCAGCTTGAAAGTCTGCACCGATGGGCTGAGCACCAGGCTGATTTCTGGTTTCCATGACTCTCTATAATTAATTTTCTATCTTCTGGATAGTGAGGTGGATGGCACCCATTTATTTACTTTGGAGAACCACTTACCAGTCCAGTAAGCGTTTTGTGCTCATGTCAGATGGGACTTAGCAAAGTCAAGTGGGTATCACTTTTCTTGTGGTCAAAGTCAATGTTATCCTGTAATGCATTAAAAAGAGCACGGCCCTCTCACTCAGCCCAGTTCTGGGCTCCCCAGTTCAAAAAAACAGGGGTCTCCTAGAAGGAGTCCAGTGGAGAGCCACAGAGATGATAAAGGACCTGGAGCATCTTGTGTATGATAAAAGGTTGAGTAACATGGATCTGGTCAGCCAGGGGAAAAGACTGAGGGGGTTTCTGATTAACATTTTTAAGTATCTAAAGAGAGGTGGGAGGCAAAAGGATGAGGCCAGGCTCTTCTCAGTGATGCATAGTAATAGGACAAGGAGTAATGGCCTAAAAGTGAACATAGGAACATCGAAACAAACATGTGGAATAACTTTACAGCAGGGGTAGTGGAGCACTGGAAGAGGCTGCCCAAAGTGGTCGGGGAGTCTCCTAATCTGGAGATATTCAAGACCCGTCTGAACACCTACCTCTGCAACCTATTGTAGGGAACCTGCTTTAGCAGTGGAGTTGGACTCGATGATCTCTTGAGATCCCTTCCAACCCCTGCAATTCTGTGATTCTGTATGTGATGCTTCCTACCACTTAGATGGTAATCCATATATTTTGATGCACACATTTCTGTCCTGCTTTCCCCAGCATACATTTTTGCGGGTGTGTTTTTCTCCACTCCATTTATGTTAGTGGAGTGGTTTCAGGGAATTTGCTGTCAGGAAGAGGAGATCCACTTGGATTGGACACAGTAGCCTTAGATGTCCCTTCCATCCTCAGCAATTTCACTTTCGTGAAAGAGAACTTCTTCCTTTAATGAAGCCCTCCTTTATTTTTCTTGAATCATGCTGATTTCTTTCTTCTCCTATCACCAGCACAAGATAAATCAAGCTGAACATACCAGTTTGTTAGCCTAGTATTTAAGCACGCACTTACAGGAGAAGGCATTCAATCAGCAGCCCTCAGCTCCAAACTCATACTCTGCCAAGCTGGCTCACCCTTCGGGTTTTGGCCATTAGAAAGTAATACAAGGCTCATCTCCTGTCAGACTTTGGGCTAGTGCCCGATTTGTGTTCAGAGGCAACTTTTTGGATTCAATTTTGCACTTTAGTGCCAGGCATTGCATCAAACGCTGTACACAGAGCATCGAAGCAGTGATTCCATGCAATGCTTGCAGCTCTCCTGTGCAATTTATCAATCCCACTTCACATGCAACCGGTATGCCTCAGAGCTTTGAAGTGTTCCAGCACCACAGGAATGTTTGATTTCTGTTCCCCTGGCAGCGTGCTTCTCGGGGACAGACTCTGCAGCTGTTGCAGCTCTCCAAAGTCTATGTGTGATGGGGACTGGTATCCTCATTTCCAAACTGCCCCGCACACAGCTCCTGACTGTGATAAACCATCTGTTTTTGGTAAATGAGTTGTATTCGTGATAAATCTTTCCAACAAGACATCCATGAAAGGAGAAACTCTCTTCCCACTGCTGGTTCTTCTGCAGATTGTGAAACCCATGAGCACTCTATAAATAAGCAGGCACACATAAACATGCTGCTTCTAATCCCTGCTAGCTTGTGGGACTTTCAGGAACACCAGGAGCCTGCTGCTGCAAACAAAAGATCACAGATCCCTATTCTGAATTTTCTCCCCATTATTACCTGTGCAGTTAATTATGATTTCTTGCACAGACATATTTTCTACTGAAAGCTCTCCTGCTTGCTCCTTGCTGTCCTTTACAGACAGGTTCTTTGCTGTTTTCTCTCAGACTGATATTGGATTTCCTGTGTCAGAGGTATTAAGAGTCAGTCTCAAACAGGAAACATCTTGAGCAGCAGCAGCAAGATCATCATGGGCCAGATTTTCTCCCCTACAACACCTGGCTTGTACAAGTGGTTTTCCTACTGCAACTGAGAATATACTGAAGTGAAAATAGGAGATTTTCCCTGTCCATTGGATTTACCACTGACTCAAACTGCAAGATTCTGCATACCCCTACCAAGCTCTCATTTTCTTATTCCAAAAAGAGACATGGTTCTAAGTTACTCAGAGTTTTTCCTTCCATAGCATGCCTGACAAATCATGGAGATAAAATAGTCTAAGAAATACTGGAGGATTAAAAAGGGCATTAAAATAAGGGTTTGACAGTGTATGAAAGCCAAGAAATGATTAAGACTTTAAAGAGAGCCTTCTAAGACCCCAAAGACTCTTTTGGATGGAGATTTAATTTTATTTTTTGTTACTTCATGAGTTTTCACATTTGAAGTAACAAACTTCAAACCATGGATGTGGTAAAGGGCCATTCTTGGGCTTACAAAGGAATCCAGATTGCCACAGGAGATAGAAGAAAGTTTATGTTAAAAACTTGTATGAATTTGCTCATCTGATAACAGAGTCATATGAATCTTCGTAACAGCTGATCTTCCTTCCCTAACCTTTCTTCCCTTTATCCATCGAATATCAAATCCTCTTCCACCCTCCTATACATCCTTGTCTTTCTGTTATGCAGGTCCTGCCACTTTGCAGCAGTCCTTGGTCCTGCTATCTTTTCCTTATTGCCTCAAACATCTCCTTTCACATCTGCATTTCAAGTGCCTTCCCTTCTGCCTATGTCTCTGCTCACCACGTTATAGCTGTGGTACAGGATAGCAAGTAGCACGCTGGGGCTCTCCCATTACCCTGTGTTAAACTCTCAGACCAAGAGTGCTCATGTGCCCTTCCTGTCCTTGCTGAGTAGCACTGACAAACTTCGTGAAGTCCTTCCTTGATGGTATCATAAACGGATATGTGCAGGATAACTGCCAGGGCCACATAATATGAGCAACCACTCCACAGGGGCTGTGCATGGTATGAAAAGTACTCTCATCTGTCCAGTTCTGAGACTCCTTAAAACACACAAGTCTTCCATCGAGTAATCCCTAAATGCCTCTGAGGACACTCCCATGGATGACTGAAGCAGACCAGCTGCTAACTGGGAGTTACAGGTGTGAAAGGGGATGATCCATACACTATTTGAGTGATTCAGTGTGTGTACCACAAAAAGTTGACGTATTCTATATTGCACTAATTGACCTTGTATAGTCATGCAGTCAGAAGAAAGGCAATGACTTTCCCCATTTAACACTAATACTCTTAATGTTAATGACTCTTTCCTCATTCCTGTCTCTCATCAACAGCTTTCAAGGAAACATCATTAAGAAGGCATATTCCTGCAAGAGAGAGACATCAGGTTCAGTTCATCTGAAAGTAATAGTCCAATAAAACTAATTTAACATTCAGATCAGAAGAGTCCTCAGAGATTCCCATCCTACCCAGCATGGCCCTGATGTTCTGCTCAGTTTACATATAGTAGCAGTTTTTAAGCTATGGATGTGCTCAGTGTGTCCATGCAGAACATACATGGGCCTTTGCTTGGCCAACTACATAGATTTTCCCAGAAGAAAATAAAACAATCCACTGGGCTTTTATTGGACTCCACAGAACAGTGACCACCCTTATATTAGATAGTGAGAGGGAACAAATGGCACTACTTAAAGCGATCAAGTTCTCCACTTGTACTCTAACTTGTAGTACTTGATAGAAGTTGACAGAAAATCTGATATTTGGATCCTTGGTGGACTCAGAAATTAATAGAAAGAAAAGGAAAACCAAATAGTTTACAGAATTATCAAACCCCACTCGAAAATATTTGAGCTTTCAGTAGTGTTCCACTTGTTTCCTACGAGATCCAGTGCCTTAAATAAATAGTTTTGATTGCCTTATGTGTCTAAAGAAGTACATTTGAATTCCAGTGATATTCAGGAACTAGAGCACAGATAAAGCAATGACTACTGAGCTGAGTAAATAATAAAACCTTCTTCTATGAATCAAACTGTATATTTTTGTGATCTCCCCAGGACCTTCACAGCAGAATTTTATGGACTCTGAACATACAGATTCATGAATTGTGTCTGAAAAAAGAAGGTAGGAATGGATTGCACTGCTAAGGAAAAGGAATGACACATTTTCTCTGGAACACCTTGAATGATGGTAAAATTATTCCGCAAGAAATACAGCATTTAGAACACTGGGAGCAAGCAGCAAAGTCTCAGCTTAATTAGTCCAGCTGAGTCAATTAGCTCAGATACTGTTGCTAATATATAAAATATATTTACGGATCTGGAGGTAACACAATTATTTAAATATATTTTGTCATGGCTTCTGATACTTTAAGAAGAAGGTGCCAAGAACACACATTTTGCATTTAGATATATGAACTGCCATTTTACATGAAATGATTGAAGGGTGAGATCCAGCACAGCAGTCCAGTGAATTAGTGCCCTTAAATTTAGTGACACAGAACAACTCTGGAATTTTTATCTATTGATTCAACTAGTGAAGAGACTCAATTGCCTTTCCATGAAGAAAACTGTTTTTCTATGCATGTACCATTAGGTGGAAATCAATCTTAAATGGACAGGCACTGCTGATAAGCCAGAGACAAAATGCCATGACCAGTATTTAAGGACTCAATCAGCCCAAGTGTTTTTCTCTGTTACAAGTCTGCACCTTCTTACCAGTCAATACTGCCCAAAAGACCTTGATTTACTCCTGGCCCATATTGCCAAAACATAACAACATTGACAGAGTTATTGCATGCATCCATTAAAACTGTTCAAATTGGTCAAATATAATAAAACAAAACTTGATGGCAAGAATCCTAGGTTTGCCAAGGAGGAATAACTATAACTGCATATTTATAGAAATATAACATGCGTTCAATAACAGACATTTATACTGATGCTAATTCATGTGTTGCATAATGTCTTCCACTGTGATTATTATAAATTATGTATTACAAATTAACAAGTTGAAAAATGTAGGAGTATGAGAGGGAAGATGTAACAGCAGTCACCTGCTAGTTTTAATACACTGCTATTTTAATAACAAATAGTATCTATATACCTACACATCTATATGTACATATATAGTTATTACATGTATATGTACTCATATATTTAAGATTATTACTTCAAGGCTGCAGCTGTTTGGTTCTGTCATATTTAAAGATTGAGAAAGACATGCCAAGAAAAGTACTTGTAGTCTTAACACATGCTGGTCTGGTGTGACCCCACCTGTTTCTCAGGTCTCTGCTGATGTCTACCATATGTCAGTGAATCTCTGGGGAGATGGCAAGTACAAAAACATTTGGGTTAGTATCAGCAACCACATAATGCTTCTAACTCACAGAGAGGGGAAAAAGTCTGGTTTGAATACCACAGGATCTTAATTTACAAGTAAACATCAGCAAAATACAGTAGTAAAAAATAAAAACTATCATCTTTAACAAATCAGTGAAAATTAAATTGGGTGGGGGGAAGAACAGAGGAAGGGAGAGAGGAAGGGAGGAAGGGAGGGAGGAAGGGAGAGAGGAAGGGAGGAAGGGAGAGAGGAAGGAAGGAGGGAGGAAGGAGGGAGGAAGGAGGGAGGGAGGAAGGGAGGAAGAGAGGAAGGGAGGGAGGGAGGAAGGAAGGATGTAGTGTCTAGCACATGATGGAAGGATAAGGCAGCCTTTAATAGTCATGCAAGACCCTCCTTGGCTTGGTACAAAGCTCACACATTGCCAGTTCCACAATATGGTGATGTTTTTGATTGCCTGATTACAAAGACATTTTTTCACTGGATAACAGCTGAGATGATTCAGGCTTTGGATGATGATCGAAGTTATTTGGGGCAGCAGGAGAAGACAGTGCATCTTTGAGCGGGAGACTGAAGCAAATCAAGTGGAAAATGATCACTATTTCTTGGCAGTTTAAACCGAGGAAACAAATTGAATAGATTTTCATACTGATGCTGAAGTACAGAGCTTTATGCGGTGACGTTTGTCAGGATGAATTAAATTTTTTACCTGTAGAGGAGAGTTTTACAGATCTATGGACAAAGATCTCTAAGACCATCTAGTCCAACTGTCAGCCCATCCCCACCATGTCCACTAATGCGTGTCCCTCAGTGCCGCATCTACCTTGATCAGATCAAAGCATTACATTTACGCAGAACAAGTCAAACTGTCAGCTTCTTTCTGGAAAAGTTGAAATGGAAATATCCAAAACCAAATGGATTTTAGTAAACAAAATGCCTGCAGAAGTCTCTGATCATATAAAAGCTATTGCCAGTTGCACTGTCAGTTGTAACAGTCAACATTTAAACCTGAGAGAAAGATAGGAAGAAGAACCTTCAGGCCAATATAAAACAAAGCACAGATATTTATAGAGGTTTCCATAAATAAGGACACAGAGTTCATTCTTAAAGCATCAGAGGCTGTTCATTGCTTCAGCACAAAAGCTTAACGGATGCTTGCCAATAACATGGCCTCTAGTGGAAAACTGCTTTCACAAAATCAACACTTTATGCAAGAAAAAACTAATTTTGCCCAAGGCATTCAGGTTTCCTTTGGGAATATCAAAGCAAAATATTTTCTCCACAACAATGACTTGACCAAAATCAAATGTTTCACTTTTTTTTTTTTAACTGAACAAGAATATTTGATTTCAATTCATTTCAATGTGAAACTGCCTCTGGGCTTGCTGCTACAGTGGATATAAATTGTCCAGGAGAATAAGGAAATAAAATAATTTGCATTACAGCCAGTTAAATGGCTCATAAGAAAACACTGTTTTTATTCAGCAATATTAAAATGCTACATTTTGTTCAAAAATACTGAAATAAAATATTAGGATACCTTCGGAAACTGAAGTTCTTCAGAGCTTTTCCTCTTGTGGAAAAAAAATGATATGAAAAAAATGTTTAAATAGTCAGTGTTTCACAAGACAGGATTTTTACCAACTGTGATTTCCAGCTCACCAATCACTACACAAGCTTTGTGCAACAGCAATCTCACTGAGCTCCACTGGAAATCACATCAATATGGAAGTGATATCGGGTGCGGTGGTACTGGTCCCAGTGCACATCCCTAGGCTAAGATATGCCTTAAAGTGCTGCAGTGTTGCACACTTAGCTCCTTGTTGGGATTGTAAGCATGTGGAGTGCTTGGGGATCCTGACAGAATAACATGCAGTGAGAAAAGAGCATACATGACATGTCACTAGGAATGCTGTACATCCATCCACACCTCAGGGATACATGAGCCAGTGAGGCTCTTAAAAGTAGTCCATGAGGACACAGGGTGCTGGTGCCACAGAATTCAGCTTGTTGGGATCTTCACCCATGGACTGCAAGGATGAAGGATGCTGGTCTCACATGACTTTTGGAAAGGTTGTGACATCTGTTTCAGCAACAGAATTGAGGGTTTAGAAGATCAAGAGATCCAGTCTGAGCTCAATCATGGAGTATATATCACAGAGAGAGCAGCACCATTTAGTTATTCGTTCTGGTTTATAATAACTAGGTTCTGATTCATGTCTCCAGGCACTGGAGTATGAACTGCTCCAGCAGCCCCAGTAAATGTAAACAGAGAAACCAAATAACTGCAGGTTCAACCATGACAAAAATTATTCACATTCTCCCTCCCTGACTTCTAGATATCAGAGTGAACGATTAACATCTGCAGTTTATAGAGTTACTGATTACACAATCTATTCAAAACATCAAGGAAGGCAGTAACAAACTCAGAGGCTTTTATACCTGGAATTATCCTGAGAAGACAAAGTTTGAGTTACATAAACGATTTATTTTTTTAAAAACTTTTCCTCTATCAGAAGGCATTTCTGAAAAGCTACATTTTCAGGTAGCAGTAACACACACCATGCCAATCTTAAAAACTCTACCCAAGTGGGCAGTTTAATGGCCTACAATATTGCAGAACAGAGCTAGGGAACAGAGGAGGGGCTCTTGTGAACCTGATACATTGGTGTATTCCAGAAATTACAAAGCAGTATGTTCCAGTGCCTGTTTTGTTTCTGAAGAATGCTTTATGCCTAGCTGCAGACCACATTATCACCACTTTAAGCTAAGATTTCACTTAATTTACTTAGGCTGTAACAGACTACAGCTGTCTGTTTTCAGTGCAGACACTCCCTGGGACTTCAGGTCGCTGTGTGTGAGGCTCTCCTCTGTTGGAGTGCAAACTTGCTTGCTTAAAAATTGAAGATCGTGGGACCTACAGATTTCCACACCTATTCACCTTCAGGAAAAACGATGGACAACATTGGCTTTAGAGAATGAAAATAATATAGGAGTTGTAAGAGACTGAAAATAATATAGGAGTTGTATTTAATTGTTGTTTCAGTGCAGAATGCTCTCAGGAGATGAGTGCACATGGGAAATCCCAGGTACCCTCCTTTCATTGAGTGGGGAGATTGGATACTTTTGGGTTGCTTGACATCTGTAAGTTATATTACATAGAAGAAAGCCACTTTCAGGTCTTCAGGGCAGTTGTAGTGTTAAACAAAGATCCAGAGGTAAATAATACAATATACTTCCACTCAGTAGAATACGCAGCATACTTTGCTGGAAGGTATCATAGGATTGTGAACTTGTTTCTGACATACCGGGCTATACAAAAGCATTTTCTGGTCCAGCCATGCTTCACATTCAAGGAAGGATATTTTATCTGACTGTGCCTCAGATTCACATCTGACAAATGGGACAGAAGAGTGTTCAGAAGACACTCAGATGTTATGGTGATGTGTCTACCGCTAGACAAAAGGAGATGTTGCAGTGCTAACCTGAAGACCTTATGACTACATCTGTGCAGGTCTTCATCATGGCAACATCCAATTTGTTAACACATTCTGTGTACAGTTCTGATGTCCAGAGTAGAGCTACATTCTAAAATGAGACTTTGGATCCAAGGAGAGTTCAAGTATCTGAGTGAGAGTTACACTACCACAACACAGGGGAGGTGAAGCTACTCAGAGTGGAATGGGAAGGTGACAAATTTCCGCCTTTACTCTATACTTCAGGGATCTACTTCAGGCCCACAGGGAGCTGCAGATGTGAATCCAAGGTTCACAAAACTTTTACACACAGTCTACACGCAGTATTTCACACAGTGTACTCATACAAGGAACTGAAAGACCAAGTTCTAAATCTCCTTTCCAGTCTTGGAGTTGGAGAACGGTGCACAGACCTGTCTGGTACAACTGGGTTTTGCTGATATAAGCAGCCTCTGACCTACAGTTTGGGTGTTTACCTGACCGAGAGTATCTCCCATTGAAACAATTACATTAAAGAGACATTTGAGCCTGGAAGGAGCCATGTGAGGAAACAGCAGGACATCTGGTCTCCTCAGAAAGGACTTCCACTTAGCCCTAGGTGAGGGGTCTTGTGTCCTTCTTTACAAGTACAGAATCATATAATAGAATCATGGAATCATCAAGGTTGGAAAAGACTTCTAAGATCATCCAGTCCTATCATCAGCCCATCTCCACCATGCCCACTCACCACGTCCCTCAGTGCCACATCTACTTGTTTCTTGAACACCTCCAAGGGATAGTGTCTCCATCACCTCCCTGGACAGCTCATTCCAATGCCTCACCACCCTTTCTAAGAAGTTTTTCTTTTTTTCTAATACCTATCCTGAATAGAATCAGAGAGTCTTTAAGGTTGGAAAAGACCTCTAAGATCACTAAGTAGCTATCTGTGTTCAACAGCAGTGGAGCTCATCTACAGCACACCTGCAGCATCTATGGCATTCCTCACATTGAGGGCATCTTCATGGGGCCAGCTGTGGAAACCTCTGGAGCAAAGATGTGGAATTCCCTTGTTGAACATGGTAACCCAATTCAGTTACCACATTAAAGGAGGAGGGAAAGGGCCTTTGAGCTCTCACATGTTAGGGTTAAAATGTTTCTTACTAAATTCAACATTATCAGCCTTCTTTACCAGCTTATGCTGTCTGACAGTCCCTTGATTCATCTATAGGACTGGGAAACTTTAGTGTTGGGATGACTCATTTCTGACTTCCAAGTAGTAGTTGCCCTCTGGCTGCTCTGTCCTGTTCTGGCAGCTTCTGGTATGGGTGTAGCTGGTTGCAAAACTGATTCCAAAGTAACGTTACTGTAAGAGACTTTACAGTAAAAATGCCTCATGGCTATGGGGTGTGTGCCCTGGGACTTCCCCTGATAAAACTTTGACCTCTGATGAGATCTGCACATAGTATATGAGTATATCTGAGCTGCAGCAAGTCTCTGTGTGCTTGCAGCCCCCTGGGATTTGCAGGAGAGTTAGGGATGCTGCATGCCAACCTGCTCGTGGAAGCACACACCCAGCTCCTCTGCTCAGTTTTTGACAACAGTAAGTCTTGGTGAATTTCTGAGGAGCATTTGTGCTATGTGGAAAATTCAAGACTTGCTTAATTTCACTTACCTCTTGGTTCACGTTCTGGCAGCAGAAGGGACTGTGTGGGGCTGATTTATTCCCCCCTCTGCTGTGTGCCAGTTTACTTTAGTGACCTGCTTCATTCAGGACGCTTCTTTGGGACAGGCTGCTGGGGTTTGCTGTAACATCCCCTTCTGGCAAATGGGAGGGACATCAGGCTGACTTTACATTTTTATAAATAGCCACTGCCAATTTGATAAGTGTGCCAGCACAGACTTGGAGTTAAAACTGAAGAGGAATGATCATTATTTCTTCCTTCTAAGGCTGGTATAATTTCCCTTCTACGTGGAAAAAGCATTGCATTACGTTTTTCACTAGTATCTACCACCGTGAGCCTTAGATTTCATCTCTTTAATCCTACATCCTGTGAAACGCTGTAATTGCACGCAGCTGTGTTTGCAAGGCATCCTCTGCAAATGCGACGTGTGCAAAGTATGTGAAAAAGATCCAAGCGCAGGACCTCCAAAATACGTGAAGAAAAACTGCCAGTTTACTAAAAAAAGCAGAAACCAAAGCCCCTGCTCAGACTGCCCTCCCCTGCTGTCGCTACCTTGCAGTTTGTGACATCCAAATAGTGGGAGGTCTGACAAACCGAACAAGGCAGTGAGCAAGAAATTCCGTTCCTGTCGAAATCAGTAATTCCTCCTTGCTGGCTGCTTTTCCTCGTGTGCGTGCTTTCTTCTGTGTCACTGTGCGAAGGGCTCCGCTATTATTATTATTTTAAATATAGCTTGCCCTGGGGCGGGGGAATCGCACAGGGAAAGAGCCGGCGAGCAGCCGATCTCTCAGAAGAAAAAGAGCAAGCCTCGCAGCACGGGAGCTGGCTACACTCGAGTGTGCAGTTTAGAAGTCAAAACAAAACAAAAAAAGCAAACCGAAAGACCTATCCCAAATGCCACCGTTTTGGAGGAGGCTGAAGAGAAAGAACCCTAAACTGGCTAAATGCTGAAGGATGCAGTCAGACAGGGCACAAAGCGGACCCAAACGCAGTTTGAGTGTGGGCTCTAAAGTGCAATGTAAGTCTCTCTTTGTTTTGTTTTGTTTTTATATCATAGTATCTAGTTTTACTTTTCCATTTTGAAGCCAGGTTGGGCCAAAAGGTACAATTAGTGACAAAAATCAGCATGGAGCAGAATGTGTAACCTCTGATGTGAGGCTGAAAATGATCCTGAAATGCAGCAGAAGTCAGAGACTTACAGGCATGTTATGGAAGATGCACTATAAATAAGAGCGTATCTAATTATTTCAAGAGAAGGATGCTGGATGGAATCTTTAATCAACTTTCTTAACAGGGAAGCAAGTGCTCTGCTGTTTTGTATGGCAAGCTATTTTAATACTGCTGTGTTCAAAATTGTGTGATTACAGTTACCAATAGCAATAAGATGTAGCTCCAGAGGGGAGTCCTAGTGGCTGCAAAAGTTTTTTCTCTCTTATTTCTACAACATCTTTGCTCTCTCAAGCCTCAAGTCCACAGTCTCTAGCTTCCAGTTTGGCTTTGCTTTTTATCTAGGTTTTTAATGCCAACACTGGACTTCCTATGGAACAGAAAACAAAACACTTCGGCACTTGGAGTAATTCTGGTACGTTTTCCTACATCATGTTAATGGTAAAAACGCAGTTGACAAAGGATTGTGCTCCACCAACTTCTGCCATGGACAGCTGAGGAATGCAAAGCCTGATGGTGACTAAGGGTGACCGTTTCCTATTTTTCACCATTTATCTCAACGATTTCGGACGTAGCAATGGATACCCTTTGTGACGAGGAGAGCTCTGTGAACCCAACTGCAAACTCCTTAATACAAATAAATCATGAGAGGAGACTCTACAGAAATGTTTACGGACCAGGAGAGATTAATGTGTCACATTTCTTTAACCTGACTGTGGACTCCGAAAACCTGACCAATCTTTCATGTGAAAGTCCACCGTGCTACTCTTCCCTCCTTCATCTCTCACAGAAAAACTGGCCGGCTCTGCTGACGGTGATTGTGATTGTTTTAACCATTGCTGGGAATATTCTTGTCATCATGGCTGTGTCACTGGAGAAAAAGCTGCAGAATGCCACTAACTATTTTCTCATGTCACTTGCAATAGCTGATATGCTGCTGGGTTTCCTTGTCATGCCCGTGTCAATGTTAACCATACTGTACGGTGAGTATGAGCTGTGGGATCTGCTGCATGTTGAGGGAAGCTTTAAACATTGCATGCACGTGTATGCATTGTTCTTATTTCGTTCTTATTGTAATTGCTTCATGCAAGAAGAAACATATGTAAGTGGTTAATAGATGTAAGAACAGACTGATAGATATTTACTCATTTGCTGATGGAATTTTCTCAAAATGCATATGAAGATGCTTTGTTCTCCTTGTTCTTTCATTATCTTCCCTGGCTTATAAATTTCAGTACTTCTGGTGAGAATATAGGGTTCTGCTAGTTAATTTGCCTTTGCAAAAATATGTGGAAGTACTAATGACTGCCTTTAGAGTAAAGGCTGGCTACCCCTTTAATTTTTTTTAACAAAGTAATACAAACTTAAAAATTCTCTTAATACCAACTTCTTACTTAGACCTCTACTTACAGAGAAAGGCTGCAATAAACATTGTTGGGGTTAAAAACTGGATGGGAATTAATTCTGCCTAATTTTTGCTAGCATTTACAGAAGCAAAGCTAAATATCAGCTACAATTCCATCGGATATTTAAGAATTAAGTGGATTATGACTCACAGTTCGGACTCTTGTAGGTGATTAATAGCAGACCTTTCTTCTCATTTGTACTAAAATCATTTGCAGCACAGCTCATGTAGAAAAAAGCAGCAGGCTGTATGTTCAGTGTCAATATTGGCAGGCTGTTATCACCCCTAAACTAAACTGAAGAGGAATGAGTTTTCCAGTGGCACAAGAGAGTGGCTATAGTTGAAGGAGAAGCCAGACAAAGCCAGGGGGAAACTGAGGTTGTTTGCAAAGCTTTCTGTCACTGCACAGTTTCAGGAGTAGAGCTCTCTGAATGGGAGGCTGTAACTTATGGGAGGTTTCATCCAGCACACTAGATTCAGGTTTCCCAGTTTCCACATTTCTGCATGGTGCTGACATCGGTGAGCGTATAAGGTTGTGATTCATAGCACTAATTGTGCAATCGCTCTGGCAGTGGGAGAGGCAAAGTAAAGCTGCAGAAACCGTCCATTGCGAAAGGTGAGCAAAAACCCTTCCTGACACTGCCTGCTTCTCTGAGACATGCAACAGAGACTCCTGCTGGCCAGGCTCCGCTGCAAAGGAAACCCCAAAGTGCCCCAAACCCCATCGGCTGGGGAATATTTGGGAGACAAGGACTGGGATTCCTGCAGGCAGCCCTGTAAACCTCCACGGTGCCGGCAAAGGAGGAAGGCAGCCTGCAGGCAGCATCAGACAGGTGGCATCACGTGGTGACAGGATGCAAGAGAATGGCCTCAGGGCATGACAGGGGGGTTAGACTGGATATTAGGAAGGTTTTCCTCATGGAGAGTGTGGCTGAGCTTTGGAATGGGCTGCATAGGGAACTGGTGGAGTCCCCATCCCTGGTTGTATTTAAGAGATAATGTGGATATGGCACTAAAGGCATGGTTTAGTGATGGAAGGTAGGTCATAGTTGGACTAGATGATCCTGAAGGTCTCTTCTAACCTAAATGATTCTATGATTCTATGTCACACATAGTGGCAATCCCCAGTCAGTACCAGGGTCTTCTGTAGCAAGAGTCGTGTAATGATGGTGTTCCACCACTCGCTCTGCAGCCCCTTGCTGAGAATTGACAATTTTGTTAAGAAGAGATACTATTTCTTTCCCTACATCTTATCACTACTGTGTGCAATTCCCATTGGGATACCTTGGCCAAGTGTTCTGCACGACAGTGGCCAGGCAGGCTTCTCCATACACCCAGCAGCTGCAGCCTCCTGTGGAAAAAGACATCCTGCAATACTTCCACAGCATCCAGAAAAGGCGAATGTGCCCATGGAGCAGAAAACATGTAGAGTTGAGCAGCATTTGTTCCCACTCAAACACACGCTTGTTCTGAACATCTCTTGGAGATTTGTCCCATGCCAGCATGGACATGCTGTTGGGATTATTGGCAGATGCTTCTTCCCTGCTGCAGCAGTAGGACCAGGTGGTTTGGAGGGCTCCTTGTCAGCCCAGTGCTGACTCTGAGGCCTCAGCTGAGGTGTTTCTGACAAGGCAGGACAGTACTCAAGGCCTTCTTAGAAATCATGCCTGCCTACAGACATCTCTCTTCTTTCCTTAGCCCTTCTTCACTCAGTTTTCCTATATCCCTGGTTACCAATCCTGGCTAACTTCGCTTCTCCACATCCCCTCCTGAAAGACCTTGGGAGAAAATACTTTTCTTGTTACTATCTAGGTACAATAGGAGAAAAATCTTGTCTCATTCCAGGTGCTATCTCCCCACCCTCTCAGCCTCTCAACCTGACAATGCCAAGATATGCAGGCATCACCTGCCTCTTCCTTGGAGGAGTCACCCTCCCTCCTCTTGGACATCTAGAGTTCTCATGAGCCATGTTTTGTTTTACTTTGTTTCCCCTCGATATGTGGAAGGGTGAATTAGACAATGGCCAGAGAACAGCACAATGCAAAAGTGCCCCATCCCACATGTCACTTAACAAGTCCTAAGGTCAGGCTGGAGGAAGTTATCTGCACCCTTCTTGACTTACACTGCATCTGCAGTTGTCTCCTCTCATCCACCTTCCCATTTCATGGCCATGTAGTCTCCAAGGTGGTTTATCTGAAGAATGCTGCCTATCCTCGCCCCATCCAGGTTCTATAACAAGGACAAGAAGTCTGGAAGGGTATGATAAATGTGTTCTTCAAGGTGCATGGTGTTGAGTGCAAAAGTAGTTTATGCTTTTTCCCTGTGTAAACTGCCTTGACCTGACAGAGAGGCTGCTAGGAAGACATACTTCTGAAATCCAGCCCTCACTTAATGCTCTCCAGAGACCACCTTCCTTTTTGGAAGATGAGGTATAAGAAAAAACTTATCCATAAATACTGTATGGCTTGTTAGAGTCAGTCAGAGCACCAGGAAACAGGTCTCCTTAGTGCTTAGAGCGACTACATCTAATTAAGCGCAGACCTAACTTCTCTGCCTCTGATCCTTCTGTTGCAAATTTGGTTGTGCTTCATTTCCATATGAACCAGGTACTCCCTGAAACACTACTATCTTCTCACAACACCAGCTTTGTCCTATGCAACACACTCTTGGGCAGCTTGAATAACATGTACTACACTGAATTACCCAAAGACAAGAGAAGGTTATCAGCAAAACTTGCCTCAAGAAGACTTAATAATGGCTCCTCACAGGACTAGAAGGACCTTGGAATGGGGGTCTTGCAGGTCCCTGCTTAGCCTACATATGCTTAACATGGATCTTAACAACTTGGGTAGATTATGAGATTGCATGGTTTTCCAAAAGCCTAAAGAGACTCTACAGGCACTCAGAGGGACAGAATCAGAATCATCAAACCCAAAACAGAAAGCCTAAAATGAACAAATGAAATTTAGAGAGGATAAATGCAAAGTTATCCACTCAGGAAGAGATATCAAACCAACACCTGCTGGGGAAATTAGTCGCCAGAATTAGAATATTGAAACAGATCTCACAGTCAAAATGAATCATAAGCTAAGTACGCAGCATAAGTATAATACTTTTATACAAAAGGCCCTCATCATTCCAGGTTGGATAAGTAAGAACATTCCCTGGAAGACCTCTCTTATTTCACTTTGCATTCAGGTGGCCTTCTCAGCAGCATGAAGAATAGGATCCAGCATTGGTCATTGCAGTCAAAGCAAGATAAATTAAATAGATTCTGGGGCAGAGAAACAAGAGGCATAAAAGTTCTGTACTAGTCATCTGCAAGCCAAAGATAAAGGAATTGCTTTTGCTTTGTCTGGAAGAGAAAAAGATAGGCAAGACATGATAGCCATCTTCCAATAGCTTTTAGAAAGGACAGTAATCAATTACTCTTCATTACCATTGGAAAGAACAAGGAAGAAGAAAGGCTTAGTTTGCAGGATAGAACATGTGGGATTGATATTGATATGCATTAGCTTTGGATTGCTGTCTCTGCAGAAGCCTAATAATGTTCACTGACGATACTGGAATATCATCCTTCTCTAAATAAGTGGAAGTTATCTAAATATAGGTGTCATAAACATCACTGATACTCTGCTAAATACATTCCTTTCTCCAGTTGCCACCAAATCTGAAGTTTTAGTTTCAGAATTCAGAAGACTTTGTTGATCAGCAGGTATTAATAATATAATAATCACACTAATTTAAAATTCTAATGGAAAATTGAGAAATTCCACACTTGCAATGACAAAATTCTTCATCTTTCCATAGATTTGCTGCCAGTAATTGTTGATTACAACATCAAGCAGTATTCACATAGAACCGAAAAGAAAAATATACACCCACGCTGCAGCCTGGGGAAAAAAAAATAAAATTAAAATAAAGTTAAAAAAAAAAACAAAAACAGAGCCTTTCAAGCAAATGAAAGAAAAAACAAGATTTCTTAAAAGAGAAATAGAGAAATTATCAGACAGCTTCCTTACTACCAGCTCTTCCTAGGAGTACATGTGCACTGAGAAAAATGCTTCACCTCAAAAGATGTGACTACGTCACATTATAGCTGATGTCAACTTTCTCTTGCACAGGATACATGTGGCCTCTGCCTAGGAAGCTCTGTGCCATTTGGATCTACTTGGACGTGCTTTTCTCCACTGCCTCCATCATGCACCTCTGTGCCATCTCATTGGATCGTTACATTGCCATTCGAAACCCCATCTACCACAGCCGGTTTAACTCAAGAACAAAGGCTTTTGCAAAAATAATTGCTGTTTGGACCATATCAGTTGGTAAGTGAGCAATATTTCAGCATGTAATTGCAGACTTCTAGCTTTTGAAAGGATGTGACAGATAAATATCTCTGTCTAAAACTGTGTTCTCTGACTGTGATACTTTTCTTACCACAGTCTAAGTGTTTTAATGTAGTAATTAAGCAATAGACAATCAACAATGACAATATGAAATGGAAGAGAAGCTGAGCAGCACAGTTATACAGGGAATACACATCAGCAGTAAGACTGTTAGGTTCAGTTTTGTTATAAGAATGTGTTTATTACCCATATTGATTATCCATCTTTACCATAAAATCTGAAAACAAAAAATTATATTGACTGAACAGATTTTCCTGATTTATGTAAGTCAGTTGTTCCAGCTTCTCATTATAGTAACTTGCTTAGACATGTGGGCAGACTTTTTCTGGCTTTTCCTTGTAGACAGGGTGAGGTTTTCACAATATCCCATTTAGGAGACATTAGATACATAGACAAGAGAGCCCAGAGCTGCAGCCTCGAAGAGGTACCCTGAATGATTCACCAGAAGAATCTCTCTTTACACTGGCATAACCCAGAGACTTGAAACCAGATATGGCAGTGTCATGTGTTACTGTACGTTGTAGCAGTGCCCTTGGTCCAGAGCTGTTTCATGATGTGGGAGATGGAAAATATTTGGCATCTGATGCTATCAGGGTTTTCTTCATACACATGGAGCATTGGTTCCAAACATGCTGAAAGGACCACTCCTTTTGGATCATCCATTTCTGCAGAGCACCCGAAGCACTGGCAGCTCACTTATTCAGAAGCCATAAAAACGTCACTCTCTTGCTCTGGAAGAGAGGAATGTTGCCAGTAATCAAAAACAATGAGTTGCTTCCCTTGCTAAAATAAATTAGTGTGAGTGGCATCAGAATTCCATTACCAGGGGTGTAGATGCTGCCTAACACTGTTGCCTGCCTGCCACTCTGAGCAGTCTCCTGGCCTCCCTCTCTCAGCCCAGTCTGCACTCCAGGATATTTGTGGCTCAGAACAGCCGAATCTTCTGCTGAAATGCAAGAGATAATGGTAGCTCTCTCTCAACAAAAGGGTGGTTGTGCGCTCTTCAAGGTACCACAGACCTGATGACATCCAGCAGGGTCACACAGGGCTCACAATGTGTCCATCTCACCAGATGTAGATATCTAGCACAGGGCATGTGGACTCCACCCTAAAAAAAACCCTAGCTCTCTACAGATTATACAGAAAGCTTACACCAACTCATTCAGATGTAGTTGTTTCCCTTCAGATAGCATGAATAATACCTTATATCTCTACAGCCTGAGAAACATGGAATCATAGAATGATAGTCCCCTTGCTTATTGATCCAGTAGAAAACACATCCTTTTCTCTGACCATTTTTTCCCAGTATCAGGCTTTTCTAAGTGTAAGCATTCTCTGCGCAGCACAAAAAAGCAAAGCATTCATTAAATGTGTCTGTAATGCATTTGTAAGTATTAGTGTGTGGTGCCTGCACTAACAAAGTCATAGAAAGATCAGAATGAGCAAATTACAGGTCTGCGCACCTCAGGATCTTTCTGTAGGCAGCGACTTTCCACCAGAACTTCCAAGTAAGATCACTATTAAAGTGAATTCAGAAAAAAAATAACTACTTTTAAGCTTTTTTTGTTAGAATATTGTTTATGTCCTACAGCAGGAGGAATTCATTCTATGATATCTTGAGCCACAGATTTTATTTGTTGTCATTGTGGTAAGTGATAGAACACAGACTTGATTTAAATCTAAAAAATGCATCTCCTTGCTTTAATGGAAGGCACACAAGCATGGCAAAAGTGAATAAGATGGCATCCACTTTACTGCAGATGGATAAGGACATATGTAATGCAGTGGTGGATGTTAGAAAGATATCTGGGCTGATAGGATAAGCTCCATTTCATTCACAGATAGCACATCATCAATAGAACATGTAGGTTAAATAGATACAAATGAAATCAAAAAAGGACCCTGAGGTATGCAGGAATAAAGCAGTGTTCATCTGTTTGCTAGTGCCGTGGAAGCAAGGGGCATGAGGAGGTGAGCTGAAGGAAAACAGTGTCTGTTCCCTGCCTGGAAACTGGGTCGGGAACGATCTATGGAGAATGTGACGTGCTATAAGACAAGCTATAAAGGAGTTCCTGAGCTGCCCATTGATAGTCTGGATTGGGATTGCAGCATGGCATGTTTCTATATTGAGTAAAAAAAATGAATTATGAGGAAACTTGCTAGATCCCAGATCTTCCGTGGAACTTACTGCCAGTCAGTCATTGATCCTGTCTTTACTCATCACAACCTGACTCAGAATAGATAGGAAATGGTTTCTGAAGAGCGAGGTCATTTATACATCATTTACTAATTGAAAATAGTTTCAGAACAAAGAGGTGCTCTATGTATCTTTTTCCAGTCTTCAGGTTCTCAGTGCTACTTAAAAGTGGCAGTGCTATAAATTATTTAACATCTTGCGTGTTCACATAGGAACAACTAACGCAGGCAGAGCCAGTGTCAGGCACAGCACACTCTCCCCAGCTCACAGTGTGGCTGCAGTTTCAGTGACAAATTCAGAGGGATGGGACTTTCTCAAGGTTTTGCCCTCCAAGCTCAGTTCAGATACCCTTCGGCTCCCTTGCCTCTACAGTTTGAAGCTCAGCTGGTGCCCTATGAATGAGATGCATGGAGAGTAAGAAGGCAAAGAAAGAAATGAAATGTCCTATGTTCCCGTGCACAGAGGCTCATTTTGCCTGGAGAAAAGGGGGGAACCTTTCAATCAAAGCACTTAAATAGCTCCTTCACTGTCAACATTCTTAGTTATCTCTCTTTAACAATTACTGTACCAAGATAAGTCCCAGTCTATTTTTGCTCTTTTTGTGTGGAAGCATCCCATGCCCAGGTCATCTCTGTATCCCCCTTCCAAATTTCTGCTAGCAATTCTAACATTCTCTTTGAGACAGGTGGCCAGACTATAATATTCAAAGCATGAATATATCACAAGTTCATCCAATATCATGTTTTCTTTCTTGTTCTCAGTTCACACCTTAGTAAGTACTACCATGCTATTATCCTTTAGGACACACTAAGCTGTATGGTTCCAAAGTCTATTTCCTAAACAATGAACATATGGGAAGTATTCCCTTCTAACTAATGGACAATGCTTCCTGATGCTTCCTTGCTGCCTTTTGGCTGAGATTTATTAGGAACTTTTACAATTCCATCCAGCCAAGGGCTGCAGGTCTGTGTTCTCAATCCCAGCGTCCACGTGGACAGGTCACAGATGGGCAGACTGGCACTGGACAACACAGAGGGCTGTTGGATGCTAATTTCCATCGCTATCATGGTGGAAATCACTCATTATATCCTACTGCTTGTTTTCTGTCTTTCAACTCATCCTTTACTTGTGAGAAGATTCTTCTTCCCCTGTAGTCAGAGCTTAATTTCCTAAGCAGTTTTGGAACAAGTAGTGTTGACAGAGCTTTCTGGAAATTCAGGACTGTTATACCAGCTGGGTTACTGTCATACACCTACTTGCTGACTCCCACAAATGATCCTGTCTGATCTGTGGGTCATGGTGCTCTCCCTCTGCAGAGTTTCTCTCCAGATTTCCCAATCTACCCATATCTCTTTCATTATGACTTCTAAGTTATGTAAGTAATGAAATTTTCATTCACTAAATTTTTAATTTTCCGTGTATTTTCTAACAGAACAGATTCATTCAGTGAATCTCATCCAAAACCCAGTCGATCTGTGGTCATCCTTCTGTTAGCTGTTAGCTTCAGTGATGCGTGACATATTTAAAAAACAAATAGTGTAAAAAAGGACAGGCAATTTGTTTGACTTGATTTCTGAAGTCTTGATTTTCGTAGTAAAAAAAATACTGTACTAACATTTGTTTTTGCATTATTGGAAGAAGAGCATTTAGCCAGAAGCCTTTCCTTCACTAGACCATGTAATGCCACAGGCAATTGGTTTAAAATGGATTCTAATTACTGTAACAGATTCTAATCATGTCTTTAATTCTTAAATCATCCAGTACCCAGGGTGGCTAGATAATTAGATTATTTGTAGCTGTTGAAGGCAAAAGCCCATTAAACCCTGAAAATTATTCCATTTGTTTTAAAGCACAGAGGTCATTAGTGAGAGCAGGTGTAAAAAGCCCAAGTGTTTTCTCTTCCTAGAAAAAGAATTACAGTGAAATTTATTCAATAGCATTTAGCTGGGATCTATAGAATTACAAATAGAGCCTACACTGAAAACGATAGGTAAAGAACTTTCCAGTCCTAGGTGAGCCTAGGAAACATATTGCTCTGCGAGAGGCCAAAATCAGCATCCTCTCCTTTAAAAAATTATTGACAGGGCCACAGGAAAGAGATCATGAACGTTAAGCCCTTATAGATCCCATTCCTCCGTCCTTATTTCTTTCTATCCTTCTGTTAATGATGAAGTTTGATGAAGCTCAAATCCTCTTAGTCTGAGTTTTCTCTTTGCTTATAATTTCTCACTTCAGCCTACACATCTGCTCACTGCCTTCAGGCAGTCTCTGCTCTCCCCAGTCATCACAACTTAGATTTATTCTGTGCTTCTCAGGCAGAAAAAAAGAGTAAAATGGAGTTGGACAAAGTTGGTGTAATAACCCCCATATATCCCCCTCTTACAGTTTTCCAGTTTGTTAAGTCTAGGTTGGGGATTGTTTGGTATAGGAAAGGACCATTTGGTATTAGATGGAACATACTTACCAACACTGCAAATAATTACACACAGTACCATACTCTGACAAAAAAGATCTAAAGTTGAGCACCTAAATTTGGAAGTCCTGCCACTAACCCTAAAATATCTGCTACACTACACTCTTTATCAAGTTGTCAGTCACTTTTCTTCAATTTGTTTTTTGAAAACTTGTCTTTGAATTCTTAGCAGTATTTATTGTCATTTTCTTAGTTAACAATTCTATATATTTTTAATAT
Organism: Odontophorus gujanensis; assembly: GCA_013399175.1. NCBI lineage: Eukaryota > Metazoa > Chordata > Aves > Galliformes > Odontophoridae > Odontophorus > Odontophorus gujanensis. The sequence continues at coordinate 153,159 of VXAB01002534.1, read as the reverse complement.
ATTTGTGAAAACATCTGAGAGATTGAGTGCACGGTTTGCTCTGCCCAGTTTGAGGATCTTAAGGGCAAACATAGCTTTCATGCTGGGGCAATCTAAGAATGTTTGGAACCTTTTCCATATGTAGATGCAAATGTGACCATAAAAATAAAATGCCATAAAGATATTGTCAAAAGCTGTGATGCAACACATGGAGAAAGTTGCATTAATGATGATTAAGGGTCATGGCATAAAATTTCATAAATACAGTATTGAAGTTTCATTGTCATCTCATAGGAACGGGATTTTCTTTGTTGAATTTGAAGAAACACCATGCATGAAGCTCAGTAGTCAGCAACAGTTATGCCAGTAAGGAGTTCACTGCCGTATTGATGATCTCACCGGCAGTGACATCTAACAAATAAATGAGCTCTTCATGTGCATGTTGTCTGAAAAAAATCTAACATCAAATGCTTTGATGCACATTTCTGAGTTGGTACATATATTCTGGTTATGAGGTATTACTTAAGATTGTTTTGAGAGGCACAGGACATCAATCACCTCTCTAGGAAGCCTGTTCCAGTCCTTGACCACTCATACAGGAAATAAATATTTCCTAATGCCCAGTCTGAGCCTTCTCTGGTGCAACGTTGTTCCATTCCAGTCCTGTCATTATTCCCAGGTGCAGAGACCAGCACCTCTCTCTGCTTCCCCTCCTCAGATGCACAGTGCAATGAGGTTGCCTCTCAGCTTTCTCTTCTCCAGACTGAACAACCCAATGTCCTCAGCCTCTCCTCTCAGGACACACGCTGCACTTCTGCAAGCTTTGCTGCAATCCTCTGGATGCTCTCAAGGGCCTTAATACCCTTTTCATATTGAGAGCCCAGAACTGCACAAAACATTTGAGGTGACACCACACCAAAGCTAAATACAGTGGGAGAATTACCTCTTTTGACTGTCTGTCTATGCTGTGTTTATATTAATGTATTTCTTTTATTTCTGCTTTGGTTTTATTGTTAAAGGCAAGTTTTACACAACAGATATGTATTTTTAATAGCACAGGAACAGGATTAATCAGAGTACTGATGACAGAATTTATTCAGTGTCTTTTTCCTCGTTTTTTTTTTTTTTTTTTTTTTAACTTCACTTTGAAGATCATGAGGACTGTGCTCTTCTTCTCATTGAAGCTACTGGCAAAAACAAAAACAAAAACAAACAAACAAAAAAACCATTAAATTCAGTTGGTCCGAGCTGGTCCTATTATCAAGTCTCTTTGAATGAATAAATAACTGTTCTTGGTTTGCAATAAGCCCTATAATCAGCCAGTCTCTCTTCTGTAGGACATTTCAGTGTAATTGGAATGTTTTAAGAAAAAGGGCAGTAACAGTACAGCGTGTATTATAAATTATTCCTCCTTCTCTGAAAGGCTATATTTTTCAGTCAGTTGTGTACCCAGCACAATGAGTAATACACAGAAGAATCTAGAAAGGATTTCCATGAATGGAGGGGGAAGAATGAATTTATGTCCCTCCCCAGGCCAACATTTCTGCAGAATGCGCTACGTGAGGTATTGCAAAATGCAAAAGGGACACATACAAAGGCTTCCTTAGTAGATCTGGTAGATCTCTACAACAGTATACAGCCAGGAGGAGATCCTGTATTGATCAAAAAATTACTTGAGCATGTCTATTCAGAGGAACCAGGATTTCTGCATAGAAGAAGCCACATGCAGTATAAATGAGCAGAAGTGCACAAGGACTGGTGTTGAGATTAATAAACTCTGTCATCTGTACCCTCTAATTGCATTTAATGACCTTATAAATTAAAAAAAGTAGTGTTAAATAGCACTCAATTACATAAAAAAAATTATCAATAAAAAGAAACTTTAAGTCCTTTTAAAATTGCACATAGCCATTTCACAACATCTTTTATGCATTTTTAAGAATGAGAATTTATTAGAGCCAGAATTTGCATTTTATAATGTTAGAAAAGATAAATATGTCACAGAATTGTGCTTTAAAAATAAAACCATACATATACCCCAATTAGCATGAACATCCCAAACAATCACAGACTTGGGCTGCAATTAACTTTCCCCATGCCCATGTCATTGGTACCATTTCTAATCAGAAGCCCAGCTAATACAAGTCAGAGCTGAGACAACATACTCCTAATTACCTGAAACAAAGTTCCCAGGGTAAAACAAGTCCTGCTCTTCATCCTACCATAGCAGGACATGAGGAGGTTCCTCCAGCAAGCAGAGCTTTTTGTTACAAGAGTAGTTAATGAACATATTTTTTTTCAGTGTCAAGGCGGTTTGTGACATTTAGCAGAAAGATAAGCCTAGGGATTTTTCCCCAACACATACATTGCAACCTGTAGGAGGGAAATATGGGCAGATATCATCTACCATTTTTCTTCTACTCTCTAACTCTGGTGTTTTCCAGATATAAGGAGAGCACTGTCTGAACTGAGGAAAGAGCAGTTCAGTCAGTGTGAAGGGCATTATCCATGAGGTGGGCAGTGAAGCATGAAGTAGAGTATCCTGAATCACTGTATTCAGTGTATGTTAGTAAGCTGCTTTACGTCCCATTTGTCTTTCCAAATTAAACACTGCAGTGGAACAGCTACACAGTAACGAGTCATTGGTGCAGCCTCTTTGTATAACAAACCAAAAGCTGATCATTTGCTTGGTGAACAGTCTCTGCAAGAACCCATAAAGATTTGTATTACAGTGGAACCTTGGTGCAGCAGCTCAGCCAGAACCAGAGCAGTGAGGTGCAGACCACTGCCCTAAGGAGGCAGAAGGCAGCAAAAATAATGCATGGTAGACCAAGGTCTAGAAAGTCCAGAGGAACTGTAGAGATGGTTTTCTGTTTCAGTGCAAAAATTACTGTTAAATATACATATATATATAAAACAACTTATCTGCCATTCGATGTCCTACTAAACTACATAAGATCAAGCCAAAGTGCAGGAGAGATCTCAGATAGATACCAGCAGAAATCCTCCAGGCCAGTAGAGGGTTAAGCCATTGTTAAGCAAACTACCAGCATTTAACAAATTGTACAAACTAATAATTAAAAGCCCAGAAGGGTAAAAACTGGGATAGTGAAGGATCTTGCCTCTTAGACTGCCACCTCATTAGTTGACTATGAGAGTGGAATATCTAAGATCAGCCTGTAATTTCTAGCTTATTGCTACTATATTTTATAAAGCATTACTGTGCACTTAGCATGTAGAGAGTATAATAAGGTAGCCCTGAGGAGCCTTCAGGAGCTTCACAGCTAAACAGCAGACTGATAACACATGAGCAGAGAAGATCTTGATAAAAATGCATTGCGTGTCTTTCATTCCTGAAGTACAATTATACCCAAATCTGTTCTCCTGAGGGGCTGAACAGTGAACACGGCAGGAAGGCACTGGCATGGAAGACAAAAAGGTGATTTGCTAAACAAGAGGAATGCAACACGCAGATGGAGTTGATCCCACTTGGAGCCTTTTGCTTTTTAAATAGCAACATTCACTAAGCCAGTGAAAACTACAAATTTGTAACTTCTTCCAAGTGAAATTGCTACAGGGAACTTCGAAACACCAATGTGATTTAAAGAACATTAAATGTGAACACAAAAATGGAAAAGGATCCTTGACCTGCTCTTCTGTATTTTTCTGAGCAACATCATTACCATAGATTCATAGAATCATAGAACAATAGAACAACTTAGACTGGAAGGGACCACAAAGGTCATCTAATACCATCCTCCTTACTGTGAGCAGGGTTGCCCACCACTAAATCAGACACTAGATCAGGTTGCTCAAGGCCCCATCGAACCAGTAGCAGATTTGTCCATCAGGGAGCTTTAAGGAAGGGTGAGGAGAACCTTGCCCCTGTGCAGAGAGTGAGGCTGGAGACCCATGACACATCTTAACATTCTTCAAACAAATCATTCAGTTCTTTATCATTAAGTCAATCACTTCACATCATCATGGATGAAGTGGTTACACAGCCATCACCAATTTCTATCCCCCAGAGTTGAGCAACAAGGCCAGCTCCCAGTGGATCCCAGATATCAGCAGCACTGTGGATGTCATCTGGATGCCTTGGGCTTGGAGCTGCTCAGCAGCCTCCCCCAGGCTCTTCCTTTGTCTCCCATCCATGCTCAGCCAGACACATTTCCATTCGTTCCAGATTCAGGGGTAGTCACAATCTCACCCACAAATTGCAATTGCAAATAATATTGCAGATAAGTTACAGGTGGGAGGTGTTAAAAATGTGTTACAGTAGAATCATAGAGTCACAGAATCACAGAATCATAGTCATAGAATCATAGAATGGCTTGGGTTGGAAGAAAGATCATAAATCATCCAGTTCCAACCCTGCTGCAGGCAGGGTTGCCAGCCACTAAACTAGGCACTAGATCAGGCTGCCTATGGCCCCATCCAGCTGGTCCTGAGCACCTCCAGAGATGGGACAACCACAGGAGAAACTTTCCCAGCCCCTACATTTTTGGAGCTACAGTGTGATTTCCTTTAGGCCCTGTGTAATTCAGCACAGCATCCTCTCTCCCCTTTGGGAGGTTCACCCTGGTTAGAGACAGGGACTGGAAGCACAGACAGATGGGTAGAGAAAACCAAGGTCCATGCAGGAGAACTGGCACACTGGGCCACATGCCCTGCCCACTTCACCTGAAATGCAATGCCCCTGGGATGGACACTGGGGCAAGAAGACTCCCAGAGAACTCACCAAACCCATACAAAAATGTAAGTTGTATTGTCAAACTGTAGGGCTACCAGTTTTGCAGGAGCCTCCACTGCTAACCTATGCCCTCTCTTTTACCCACATGAGGGCTGGCAGAAAATCTCCCTTGAGCTAACAGATATAGCAACACTGATGCATTGCCAATCTTCAGGCTAAAGGTTGAAGAATCATAAGAATCACATAATAGATTGGGATGGAAGGGACCCTAAAAGCCATCTAAGATCCCCCACACATCACGGGCAGGGTTGCCACCCACTAGATAAAGCACTAGATCAGGTTGCTCACCAGTTACAGTGTTTGTAACTACCTACACTCAGAGCTGTCAAAACAAGTCTGATGCAAGTAGTGAAAAGCTTAGTGATGAGTTTGGATCATGAAAACACAGCTCGTAGCTCAGTCATTTAGAAAATTCAGCGCGCTTGTTCAGCAGGTGTGTATTCATCTGTAGATGTGTGTGTGTCCATGTGAAATTAATGCTTATTTTCAGCCCTACTTCATTTAATGTGATGTATTATGGTATCCACATGCCTCTGAGATGAGTAGGTGGTAAAGAATCATCAGTTTTCCACTCCAACAGATTTTAAAACGCACCTGAGGTCACAGGCAGGTCTCCCTGTCCTCCCTTCCGTCAGGCCCTTCCCAGTTATAAAGCAGAAGGAGTAAGTGGGCTGACAGTGAGCTAATGAGAAAGAGAAGCCCATTTCCAGATGCAAATCTAGTCTGGCCCTTCACACAAACAGGCTACCTGGAGAGGATGTAGGGTCTCCTCCTTGGGGATCTTGCAGTGTTGCTTGGACATGACCCTGGGCACCCTGCTCTGGGTGTCCCCGCTGGGCCAGGGGCTGCAGCTGAGGCACCCAGAGGGCCCTGCCAGCCTCAGCTGTGCTGAGGTTCTGTCCACAAGTTCTCAATATCTGGGAACGTGGAACTGAGCAGGTAAAAGCAGGTGCTGTCTTCATCTGAGATGTGACACAGTAACAGGGTGCCACAACACTCATGAATCACAAATATTTTTTGTTCCCCTGGAGTAGGCTCCTGTAAGGATGAGATAAGGTGTCATCCTGGGAAGACAGGGATGGCTCTTGTTCAGGTGAACAGGTCAATGCCATGTGCCACTGTAGAGTCATAGAATATCCCAAGTTGGGCAGGACCCATAAGGATCATAGAACCATGACATACTCCTTACTGGAGATCAGATTGAGTAGGTCCCTAAGAATCAGTAAAGAAGAAAAGAAAATTCAAGATCTTTTTAGTGTTGATTTTTAATCTCCTGTATATCCACAGAGCCTTCTGCTGCAAAAGCAAAACTTAGATGCATTCTTGCTTCCACCTTCTTCTCTGTAGATGCATTTATAATGATTTGCGTTTGCACAGTAATCTGCACAAAACAATGAGATCTACTTTTAATCTAAACATTATCACACTTGCTAAGTCTAGGGTTGGGGCCTTTGACACCTTTCTCCAGACTTAACCTGACTAAAATATTCAAAATCACTGTGAGACCTGGCTGAGAATGGTGAAAGGAGGATCCATCAAATCCACGGGAGATCTGAGAAAGAATCCAGCATGTGGTACATGGTATTTCATTCTTTTTCTGTGCACAAAAATTTACTTACTAGGCAATTTGATCTTTCCTATTAAGTAATGAAAATTTTGTGCTTCAATTGATAGAAATGTTATAGTAAACAAAGAGCTGTAATTCAAGTATATCTGTCATCTAAAGAGGAAATTTCTATCTAAATTGATAAATTCAATCTTCTGAGATCTCGACTGCTCAAGGAGAACATTATTCTCTTAGCTGGCTCTAGAAGTGAAAATTTTACATGTGGTAGCCCAGTGCTGCAAGTCACCAGTGCACTAACTCCCAGCAGAAAGGCTTCTATTCTAAAAAGACAAGAGATTCAGTTAAAATGGGGCTACTGGGATGGAACGCACACTCAGTAAGTTTGCTTGACACCAAGCTGGGAGGAAGTGTTGATCTGCCTGAAGGAAAGAAGGCCCTACAGAGGGATATGGATGGTCTGGATTGATTAGTGAGGCCAAGCACACTTTGGTCACAAGAATCTCATGCAATGCTACAGGCTTGGGACACAGTAGCTGAAAAACTGCACAGAGGAGAAGGATCTGGGGTTGTAGGTTTATGCTTAGCTGAACATGAGCCAGCAGTGTGCCCAGGTGGCCAAGAAGGCCAGTGGCATCCTGGCTTGTATCAGAAATAGTGCAACCAGCAGGAACAGGGAGGTGACCATCCCTCTGTACTCAGCACTGGTGAGGCTGCACCTCGAGTATTGTGTTCAGTCTTGGGCCTCTCACTGAAACAAGACATCGAGGCCCTGGAGTGTGTCCAGAGAAGGGCAACGAAGCTGTAAGGGGACTGGAGCACGGATTCCATGGGGAGCATGGGAGCTGGGATTGTTCAGTCTGGAGAAGAGGAGGCTCATGGGAAATCTTATTGCTCCCTACAAATCCCTTAATAGAGATTGTAGTGAGGTGAAGGTCAGCCTCTTCTCCCAGGTAACAGCAATAGGATGAGAAGCGATGGCCTTAAATTGCACCAGAGGAGGTTCAGGTTATACATTACAAAAAATTTCTTCTCAGAACAACTGATGAGGCTTTGGAACAGGCTGTCCAGGGAGGTGATAGAGTCACCACACCTGGAGGTGCTCAAGAGCCATGTAGACATGGTACTGAGGGGCATGGTTAGTATGGTGTGGATGGGCTGACAGTTGGACTAGATTATCTTAGCGGTCTTTTTTAATCTTAACAATTCTAAGATTTGAAGGCAAGGGTTGAAGGAAATAGGTTAGGAAATAACTAAAAAGAAGTAATATTGAAATTAGATACCTAGACTAGCTTTGGAAGACTCCTTGCTTATGACCAGGCAGCACAGGTTACTCCAGCATTTCCTTTCCCCTTGGAGGCCTCCCTTCTGATCATGACAGTGAACAGGAGAAGGTTGCCAAGCAACATGGTCCACCAAGCTAACATGGTTTGGTTGCAATAGCAAGGATCTCTATTTCAACTTGGTCAATCAAACTGGGGTTTGTTCCCCATTGCTCCTTGCTGCATACATTAATGGCATAATCTGAAATCCTCAGTCTCTAAATCCTTTCTCAAGGTAGGTTTCTTTAGGACATTTATAATTCTTTATTTCTTTCTAGTCATTTGACATGTGTAGGCTCCTGTTAGTCCCCTGTGTGAGTGGATAATCATATTACACAGAAGGGTAACAACTTCTCTTTATCTGAGATACCTGCCAGGAGCCAGTAAGAACCTTGGCAGAATCTTCTGCACAAATCAAAGATAATGTCACTAGATGAAGAGAACAGACAAAAGCGAAGAAGCTCAACTGAAAATTGCAATGCAAAAATGTGTAACTTTTCCTTATATACTCTAAAGGATGAGAAAATCCAGCAAGGAAATGATAATGACCAGATATGAAGGACACACAATTGCCAGAAATGAATCCTGGCACACAGATAAGAAAGGGAATTTGGGGTGTGTATGGGCAGAAATGGCACTTGGAGATGTGAGCAAGGAAACTGTTTCCCAATTTGATTCCTGCTGCATTTAGGAAATAGAACGGCACACACATTTTGCAAGTGAACAGGATTATACTGAAGCAGTAAGCAACTCCATCAGCAGTTTCCTCTCATAACTCAGCCTACCCTGGAACCCCAGATTTCTAATCATTGGGACGATAAAGAGGCAGCTGGCCTTCAATCCTTGTCCTGTACTGCTCCACTAATTCTGTTTCTGTTTAAATTATTATCACACTCCTGCAAATTAACTTGGACAGACAAATCTCTGCACTTTAAGAAATAGGCTTCAAGATCAAAAATATCAATGAGGAATATACCAGGAGGATATTGATACTTTTATGATTTTATTTTTCTTAAGTGAAATAGACCAGTTACGGCATTATATTATTATAATGATATATGATAATTTTCTCATATGAAAAGAATTGAATCTATCTCTCACTAGGCTAAATAACATGCTTTAAAAAAGATTTTCTGAGCTCCCATCAACAAAACCATTTCAAAATTTATGGAATAATCCAGGTATTGGCTGCTGCCCCACTACGTGAAGTTAAATATACCATAGATCTACTTTTGGTTGTGTTAAACAGAACATGTTACCAAAGACAATGTTCCAACGGAATGCTATAGGAAGCCCCCTGTGTGTCCTCTCTTACAAAAGCCTAGGCTTGGTCTATGGATAGAGGTAAGGGAAATGTCTGGACCTGCTCTGATTCCAGCCCTTTGAGGATGGTGTCTCTGGGATGCAGAAAGGAGATGGTTCTTCACCAGCACTGTGAATGGCTTACCTCTCAAGGAAATCCATATGAAAGGAATACAGTGTGGGGGTTTGTGAGAGAAAGCTCCTCACCCATCCCCATCCCCACCAGCATGTGCATCTGCCAAGAAGTTCCTACTGCGGATTCTGGGAACCCTAACCAAGAAAGGAAGAGTTTTCATGATGAACTAGATGGAGACTCACATGGTGATTCCCAAAATACCCACAGATTTTCAACAAATCCTTTCTCTGGTGAAAATTTCTGCTTCTGTATTGCCACCCACCAGCAAACTGCACAACCATGCTACCGACAATGTGTCTGGGACAATTTGGGCAGCAATGACATTCCAACAGTGAAAGGCTTGTCATGACTTCAGGTGGGTCGCTTGCGAAACACCACTTTCAGGTGCATGCAGAAATCTCAGGTCTAGGGAAGCAATTACCTCCTTGGGTAACCCATCAAGCAGAGACATTAAGCTAGGCTGCATGGCTCTCCTGTTGATGTGTAAATGGAAGTGCACAGGTAGCTGATATAAGATCCAGACACATTCACATGCTTGACGTGCAGAGGAAGACATGGTCCCCCCACAATACCCCCAGAAGTGGTTCCCTAGGGTCTGTGTTCCTGGAGCAAGCAGACTCATCCACGTAGAAACTACAGTAAATCAAAGAAATAAATCCTATTTTATGTGAATGTTCTGGTCCAAAATATTGAAAATTATGTAATGATCACATGACCATGTTGCCCCAAAGCAGCACCCCAGGATTTGGCCCTCGGTATGTCTGAATCAATGCAACTGCTAAAATTTGGGCTGGAAAGGTTTCATATCTTTTTCATTCAGAGGTGAACAAAGGCGCTGACTTTTGTTGAGAACCTGTAGTGACATTTCTGAAGGTATTTCCTATCCCTTGGACAGTTGTTAGGGTGCATAATAATGCTCATTTGTATTCAAATCAATCAAAATGGGCATATATGAGCTGAAAGCATGAGACATACAGCATGACTTACAGTTTCTCCTTGAAGGAGATTTCACGGAAGGAACCTTGACATTATGTGTTCACTCCCCCTCCTTCTCTTTCCCCTAGGCAGCCCAATTTGTCAGTCTTCTGGGCAAGACTACTGGTGAATTCTGGCTGTGATTCATTTATAATCTCAGCAGCTCAAGGCGGTGTCAAACCTAGTTTAGCTGTCCACTTAAAGTGGTTTTATGGCTGCTGTGCATCTCTGAAGATTTGCAAGCCAGCAGTGTGTACCACTAAATCAACTTTTGTCAGTTTTACCAGGCTTTCGGAGAGAACAACAGAAGGGATGCTATTGCTTTACTTCTTAACCTTTGGTGCTCTTAAGAGCCTTTTGTCATTCTGAAGTTGTGCCCAAATAGTTGAGGTTTAATACAAGGTTTATTACCCCTCTTTACTGTTTTTGTTTTGCCTTGTAGTTTATTAAAGTCTATCAAGTTTGAAACAGCCAACTGTATATAAATCAAGTTGTATAAATAAATCACCTTATACTGGATGTACATCATATTTAGGGTTTGTCCACAAAGAAAAAATGTTTTGATTTAAGTGGGAATATTAACTGGAAATGCAGTAGCTAATGTACCTCCAGAGCTTGAATGAATGTTCTCATTCTGTACCAAGAGATTCCTTGTGCCTTTTATTACAAAGTTAACTGGTGGATCAGCATGAATCTGTCACTTATGAATGGATGTCTGAATAGAGCGTAGACTGAGACCTTTTACTATCTCTGCAGTAGGAGTTTGATCTGGTCCAGACCTCAGTAGAATATGTGTGACATTCACAGCCATGTGTGAATCCACTTAAAAAAACCCTCAGAATAGTGGATTTGGGATGCACAAGGAAGCTTTTTTTATTTACATTTTAAGAATGACTGACATTGAATTTTTTGTCCTCACTGGGATGCATTTGCCATCTTCATGCCACTCATAAAGAGGGACAAACTCTACTTCTTTCAAGAGAGAAGTTTAGTCCCTACACAGATATTTTCATAGACAGAGTCAGGCTGGAAATTAATTTATTCCACAAAAGAATATTAATTTATGCCACAAAATCACTTGTGCAATCCACTATCTGGACTGGTACATACACAAAAGACAGATTACAGCTGCCAGTTTTCTCCACTACTGAGCTGTGGTGTCTCTGGTATTCTCAGATTTTATAGTGGCCAGCTACCTGTGGCTGTAGGGCTATCAGTGACTGCTACAGCTCTGCTGTGAACAGCTCTTTTGCACTTGAAAGAATCACAAGGAGACATGAAAACTCCAGCTACAAGCTGAAGCTCATTTCCAATCAGTCACATTTCTAAGCCAGAAATCTGGATGTGAGGTTCCAGCTCTCCAGAACATGCTCACAACAAAACAAAGCAGATGGAGAATTGCTGCCCTAGTGTTTTGGATGAGGAGTTGTAACTGACTTTGGACTTTTCCTTGAAAAATCTTTCAAATACACTACAATTTTCTCTTTTCTAGTGCTGCTGACTCTTCTCCCACAACTCTTGATGCAGATGAACCATAAGGTTCGTAGTAATGAAAGGCATCTTTTTACTCTGCCAATATCATTGCTTATTTTATCTCTGCAGCTCACACTAGGTCCTTGAATGAACTGAAAAAAAAAGCCTGACATGATATCTGTTATCTATATTGGGCAGAAACGGACGGAAAACCTGCGGTATTGCTTCAAGTAGCACAGTTATTTCCACACAGCTGAAGCGGACTGCTAGAAACACAATGTGCTTTCAGTATCCCTTCATCTCATCCTATAAAACAAATGAGGAATTCGAAGCTTGCACCAGCTCCTGGGAAGTGTTTATCACCTTGAACTATTTGAGCAATGTGGCACCTGCAGGTGACCTCTCCTGTGGTGCTGTCAGCCAAAGGGTTCCTTACTTACTGTAGGGAACCTGCTTTAGCAGGGGCGTTGGACTCGATGATCTCCTGAAGTTCCTTCTAACCCCTACAATTCTGTGATCCTGCGATTTTGTGACTTCAACTTTTCTAAGCAGGATGCTCCTCAGAGCTGCTGGAGCTTTCCTCACCCTCGGAGCATGAGTTTGCACCTCATATGTTGCCTTCTCAAAGCCCAAGTTCAAGCATGTAAACTTGTGCAGCTTTGAAACAGAAATAGAAAAAGCAATACCACATGTTCTCCTTTGGCTTCTGCCCCGGGCAGATAAGGAGGGTACTCCTGTAAAAAGGCCAAAGGCACTGCCGTGACTCAGTGCAAAACTGTGCAGATAAAATAAGCTACACTGCTTAGAAGAAGAGTGAGTCTTATAGAAGCCTCCAAAAGAACAGAACATTTGAAGAGAACAATGGCTTAATATTATTACTATAATCATTGTTTTGTACTGTGCCTGAACTGCAGAGCCTTCCTGCAGGACCGGAGATCTGTTGGCGCTGGAAATGTATGAAATGAAGAGGCAGCTCGTGCTTTCACAGGGCTCGCAGCTTGTGCACAGGAGTGGGAAGAAGAAGGGGAGGGAGGTAGAGAGCAGGTGCCATTTAAGTGCTGGAGGTGAGGAGCTGAATGCCAGGACTCATCTGAGAGCCAGAAAGGACATTCTTGGATACATAAGAGACAAGGGAGGGCACAGTATCATGCTGTTATGTCAGTCAGATCATAAAATGTTACATTTATTTTTTCCCCAAAAGCCAAACACAGCACCCAGGGTTTCTTGTTGAAGATGCAGAGGGGAGTGGGGCTCCACCATGACACTGACTTTCCACAGAATTCTGTCTCCCAGCTGCTTTTGTCCAAGCCGGGCTGTAAGATCACCTCACAACTTCATTGTTGCTGTTTTCATGTCACATCATCCCTTTTGTTGTCTGAATATCGCCTCTCTTGGAAAGACAGCACCCATCTGGGGGGAGGGGGGGAAAGAAATGTTAAAGAAAAACCCAACCACAAAGCAAACAAGCGAAAAACAGCAGCTGTCTGATTTCACACAGGCACTAGCAGCATGTGCAGAAGTCCCCAGGAAAGTGTTTGAGAGGGCTTGAATGGAGAGAATGGACTTCATCACCTGGCTTTGCTGTTCCTTACTGAGCATGAATAGAGCACAAGCTCCGTGGGAAGATGAGGTTCGTGCTGCTGCTGATGCCCCTGGGGCTGTGCTTTCAGAGGGCAGGCTGCAGCAGGCAGCTGGCAGTACCCGAAAGGGATCCTGCCAGTCTGCAGGGTGCACTGCATCTCAGGCTGTCTCATAGCCATGTCTGTCAGTGCTTAATTTGTCCCCATCTTTCCTTCGGCCGTTGCCATGGAAAGTTTTTTTTCACATTTAGGCTGTCGACTGTATGGAGATTACAGGGAGGGAAGAAAATAACCCAATGGATGATCATATTCAGACCTGCTAAAAATGTATTTTTCCTCATAAAATCAGCATTTCACTGTACTGAGGACACTTCTAATCCTCATTCCAAAACAAACAAATAAATAAAAATAAAAACAGCCAAAGAGAAGACGACAACTCTTAACTCTGACCCTAGAAAAAAAAGACAGGATGCCATCTTGATCACAGCTGAGAAAAGCCTTTCTCAAGGTAGTAGGACCAAAGGGCAAGCCCAGAGATCCTTGCAAGGGGGCAAGACCAAAGAATAAGAATTCATGCTTCTGTTGCCACCAGGTGTTATGTGACGGCTTGACGAAAGTAAACATACTCTACCTATTCATATTTGAGGCACCATCCCTAGTGCTGTTCAAGAAGCATTTAGATGAGGTGCTAAGGGATTTGATTTAGTAGTTTAGTGGGTAGGGATGGTGATAGGAGGGGGGTTGGACTAGATGATCTTGTAGGTCCTTTCCAACCTAATGTATCTATGAATCTATGAATCTACCTGTGGCTGAGTGTAGGTGGATGGGAGAGGGAATGGAGATCAGAGTAACTGCAGAATCCTGTGTACTGCCAGTGCTGCTCTTCATCTACCCTTCTTTGCTGGGGCCCTCCAAAGCACAAACCACAGCTTTGTTCACCAGACTCAGCATCTGCAAGACCAATATTTCACACTGCATCCTTTCTTAGCATGGCCCTAGTAAATGTGGCACGAGGACCGGAGCTGTATTATGCTGCTGCCAAAACTTATAATACAAAATCTTCCCTTCCCCTGTATAAACTGAGTTTGCCTTGGGATGAATGCCAATCGTTGAATCTGCTAGCGATCATTTACATTCTGTAAGTACTATTTCTTTAAAAAATAATCTGTACTGTTAAGGATGTTTTGTATAGTCTTTTTTAAGGATTGGGAAGTGGTATCTTTTGTTACCGTGTTTAACCTTCTCTTTCTCTAACCTACCTTCAGGTATCTCCATGCCTATCCCTGTCTTTGGACTACAAGATGACTCCAAAGTGTTTAAGAAAGGCCACTGTCTTCTTGCAGACGAGAATTTTGTCCTAGTAGGCTCCTTTGCGGCATTCTTCATCCCTCTAACCATCATGGTGGTCACTTATTTTTTAACTATCAAGTCTCTGCAGAAAGAAGCCACGCTGTGCGTGAATGACATTGGCCCAAAGACCAAGTTTGCTTCTTTTAGTTTCCTCCCTCAGAGCTCCCTTTCTTCAGAGAAACTCTTCCAGCGCTCTTTGAACAGGGACATGGGGACATCAGGGAGGAGAACCATGCAATCCATCAGCAATGAGCAGAAGGCTTCCAAGGTTCTTGGCATTGTCTTCTTTCTGTTTGTTGTGATGTGGTGCCCGTTTTTCATCACCAATGTGATGTCAGTAATTTGTAAGGAGTCATGCAGTGAGGAAGTCATTGCTGGGCTACTTAACATATTTGTTTGGATTGGGTACCTTTCTTCAGCTGTCAATCCACTTGTGTATACTCTGTTTAATAAGACCTACCGCTCAGCTTTCTCTCGCTACATTCAGTGTCGCTACAAGGAGGAGAAGAAACCTTTCCAGCTGATTTTAGTGAATACTATCCCAGCACTTGCATATAATTCTAGTCAGCTCCACCTGGCGCAAATGAAGAGTTTGAAAAAAGAGGCAAAATTGATGACTAAGGATTATTCGATGGTCACAATAGGAATACGCCATATGGATGGTACCTCCAAGGGAAGCATCAGTCCAGGGAACGAAAAGGACAGCGGCGTGTGACGCTGCCAGCTGTTGGCAGCTGCCATGACAACCCTGAGTGTACACTGAAAATTTCATCTCACGGTGAAATGCTCTGAGAGCGCAAAAAAATCAGCCCTGGGAGATCCTTCAGTAACATCACATACACCTCATACTATCCTGTTGAAGAAAAGCAGGGTTGAATGGTATCAAATGTGCAATTTTTTTCATACAGAACTTTGGCTGTTTTAAGCACAGGCTTTATTAAACTTATTTTTTTTAATATTCTAAAGGATATATTTCTTAAAGAAAAGAAAAATGCAATTTCTGGTGTTATAATTATGGGCTGTAAAGAAATCTACGCATTTATTTTCTTTTTGCAAATGAAAGCTAAGTTGTCCTTTGATTTCCTTGCAGGGTAGGCTCCAGTTAGTTCATTTTGCTGCAATGGGATTTTGTTATCATTAAATGAATGAGCACTTTATCGAACTTTAAATAAAATGATGGTTAATTTACTAATATATATTTAAAATACATTTTAAAGCATTAAAGAAAAATCTATTAAAGTCTGTATAGATGAATTATATAGAAATTTTGGTAACAGTGTTTTTATGGCTATTTTTTTCTTCCAGTGACCATTCTGAAATGTTAATGGACTCTTCTGCTGCTTGTTCCGAGATCAAATTAGCAATCTTCAGAAGTAAATTATACTTGAATGATCCCTTGTTTCTACCACCATTCTTAATCTTTTATTTCACATCTTGCACTTTATTTCCATTCTAAAAATTTCATCTGTTCTAACATAAAGCTTCAAAGTAATTTTTTCAAAAGTCATGATTGGACTTGATTCTCTGCTCCTTCCCACTGGTGTTGGCAGGGAAGTGAAGTGAGAGAAGAGTGGAAAATCAAGCACAGCACTGCTAAGTAATTTCAGAAATGATTCCATGCCTCTGCTTGATTCCAGCAGAGCCTTATTTAAGTAATGTCAGTGAAAGTTTTGCATGAGTAAATCCTTTAGTGAAAGGTTTCAGCAGATTCTCTCTCACCATTTCTCTTTGGTTAAAAAGGCCATTATGAAGTTGTCCTGGTTTTCTTTTAGCGCTCATAGAGTCAGAATTATTCAAAACTTGTTACTTGTTCAAAATTGTTTTCCTTGGTTTCCCTGTTTTGCTGTTACGGTAGATTGCTCAGGAATGATAGGTAGCTTGCACTATTAGGACTCAGCCTTAATGAAATATGTTTGGGCAAATTGGGCCCACTTGAAAATAACAGGTCTTATAAACAGCACCATATTTCACCTGCACAGCTCCAAGGGCAGAACACATTACAATAAAGAACACCAAATATGATGTCTCCAAGAACATTGTCTGACGACTTTTAAGCATCATATTAACTCAAAGTCAGTGGGACTGTGTTGGAGAGCAGAAACACAAATGTTGCATCAAAACTTCAGTCCAAGCATTCAATTCATTAAATGAATTTTACAGCCATAAGTGAGATGCATTCCAGTTTCAGATCCTGTCAAATCTGAAAGATAGCAGTACCTATCCAGAAGCCAAACTCCAACGCCCTCATCATTTAACAAGTCCTTCTCTTGAAGTTGTTCAGTTTCCATAGAACAATTAAATACCTGCTAAGGCAAAGAAAGAGGGGTAAACAAATTTCATCCATCCAACAAGGTTTAGCTCAGAAAAGGAAGACCTTCAATTTAAAATACTGAGTTCTGTGGTAAAAAAAGATTTAGAACTTAGGTGGTTGTTCAGCTGATTTCCAAGCAACCACTTTTATTATTCTTCTACCTGTAAGATAACTAAATCTGCTGGGTTTTTGGGGCAGTTTCCTCCAGTGCGGGATAGGTCACAGCAATGGAATGCATGTCGTCCATGGGCATGTGGCCATTAATCCTCACCCCCCAAAACCTGGGACCTTTGGATCCCATGACAAATCAACTGGTGTGCTCACCAAGATGATAGATGGAAACACTCGGACACCAGAATCAAAGTGAAAGAGCTTTAGCAGAAGGAAAAATCAGCTCACTGTTACTCCCTCCTTATACCCTTCCAACTGCTGCATGACAGAACAAGAGGGGTGCAAGCCCATACCTCCACACAGGCAGAGAAGGGATTTCAGGGGGAATCTGCAAAACATAGATGAGAGACATCTGCTGAAGTAGGTGGGAAGAGTGGGACTTTCCACTATTTGTTAAGGAGTTTGATACAGACCCTAAACCAGGAGGTTTGAGCCTAGGACAACCACCAGCTCTCATTACACCATCCAGCCAGCATCACTCCAGGGTGCCCCACAGAATGGGGTGTTGAGAACCTCCCGGTGCCCAGACATCTCCATTCTGCAGATGAAAGATGGTTTTGAGGATTCACCCTTGAGAACTCCAGGGAAAAGGTAGGGAGCAATAAAACCTAAGTTCTGTGAGTAGGGAGTTCTGGATCTGGCACTAAACCGGACTGCCATCATACGAGGAATACTGATCAAAGGGCTCCAGTTCTGAGCGTGAGGGGAAAGGAAAGACAGGTGTTACTAAAAGTGGAGGGAATTGCTACCTTAAGTGCAATTCGTTCCAATTTTGTTGCATTTCTGTCCTTTCAAGAGATTTAAGCAGAAAGGACAGAGAGCCCTTGTCCTGTTGTCCATTTGTGCCAGGGAGCAGAGCTGGCCTGTGTACCATAACAAGAAAAAAAAAGTGCATCTTGCACTTTTCCAGAGCTCAGTTCTTCCAGAAACTCCTGTTGCTGTTCAGCACAGTCTCCCCCACTCGGCTGCTCTTAATAAACTGCTGCTGAACATTTTGCATCCACCACTGATGCTCTCTGCTTACTGTCTGTGTTTCATCCACATGGCAGCATAAATCAGCCTGCCGTCTCTCTCTCCTTTCACCTTCTGTTCCTCTTTCACTATGTGAAATTGCTCAGGTTGCAAATACTGACAGGGAATGTTTCAGTACAAATAGAAAGGGTTTCAATTACTTGCTTGATGTTTCATTAGAAGACAACTCTGAACATGAAATCCTTTCCCACTTATTAAAATAAAACCTGTGTTTGGGGCCTAAGAGACTTGAATGCATTTCTTTAATGAACAGCTGGAGGCAACATAACATTTATTTTCGGTTAGAAGCGGGGATATCTGATGCCAGAGATTATAACACTGCTAGCACTCAGATAGATGGCTTTACTGAGAGAGCAGCAGTTTCTGCCCGAGAAACCTCTCTAAGCCAGGAATGTGCAGCAGATGAAAACCACGATCTCCAGCTCTTTATGAAGATGTCTGACAGTTTTGGAAGGACTGATCCTGCCACTTTGCACCAAAATTTTAATAGATTTTTGTGTGGCTTGCCTTAGGGGTGATGACAGAGTCAATGTCTGAATGTGTAATAGCCACCACGCCAGTTCTGCAGGAGGTTGTTAAGCAGAAGATGGCAATTATAAGTCATTATACTGCTGCAGGATGTCAAAGTTCAGCCATTTCCAACCAGAATTTATTTACAGGCTTGGACGAGCACTACTGTTTGATATGACCAGCTTCAGAGCAACAACTCCATCTTGCAAAAAAGTGACTGTTTTCATTATGCATCAGAATGGAATGGAAATTTTCAAAATTTCCAGGAATAAAAGAAGAAAAGAGACATTCACATCGGCTGGATCAGAGGTCAGGGCCCTTCCCTGCCATACAGGCAAAGCATGACGAGTCAGTCTGTCACACTGGTGTCCAACAGAACTGCTTCCTCTGAAAAATGCTTTAACTGACAATTTTTTCAAGCAGTTCTACCTTTTATTACTGCTGCGACTGCATCTGAAAAATGCCCAAAGACATGAAGCTCACCATGTATCTCCTAAGCTGGTGTGCATAGTTTATATACTTCAGGGTAAAGCATCAATCCCATCCAGCCTATCGTGCACTGTACTTATGTAATTACTGGCAAATGGTAAGATGCATTCTATTTTGAATACCTGTATCTTTGCTTATGTAAATACATAGAGAAAAATGTTTGCTGTATTTTGTAAATGCTCATGTAAAATGGTGTTCTAAAGCTTTATTGTTTTGTCAGATCTCACTGCTCATAAAGCAGATTAAAATACTCAAATGCCATCAGTTACTTTATAAACCAGAGGTATGTTTTAGTTGGGTTTAATCACCCCACATATCCACATAGTACAATATTTGCTGAAAGCTAAGGTCGCATTAAAGCTCTTGCTGAATTGACAGAAGGGAAGAACATGTTGCAGAGTTTAAGTCACAGTAGACTGCAGTCCACAATGAGCCATGGGAATCATTCTTTTTTTCTAAAATAGCACTCCTAATGTAAAAGGATGTACTCTTCAGCCAAATACATACAGCTTAAAATGTTCAGTCTCAGAAATGACGTAATAGTAATAAACCAATTACATAAATTTCCCCAAAGTGTCACACAATGAGATTACAATTAAAAAGCATCATATATAAATAGCATTACAACGCTTTGCAAACATAAAGAACACCTGAGTCACAGAATCACAGTGCCATCTATTGGTAGTATTTCTTTTTTCATAGAGGGTGTTGTAACAAGTACTCAAAATGGACTTTATTACCACTTGATTTTTTCCATGTTAATCCCAAAACAAATGTATTCTTCCAGGCTGATCTTATGGCTTACGTGCTCTTGTTTACAACTGCAACAAATATTAGAGTAGTAGGGCTGTTAATGAGAGGTCCCCTCCAAACTTAGATTAGTCCTAATGATTCAAAAAGCTTTAAAATGTGTTGGGCAGAGCATACAAACACATCTTTTTTTCAGAAGTTATCCAATAGAGGTAAACACTATTTTAGTTACAAACCTGTGAGGCACGAGAGAGTGAAATGTGTCTGGTAAATCCCTGCCACGTTACCACTCACTTTTACCTCTACAGAACTAATCTACTGAACATAGGCTCCAAGATACCATCATTACTCACATATTAACTGGAAAACTCACTGCCAGATTTACCTGTTCTGACATATTTCGCACTGACCCTTGAAACAGAACAAATCCACCTTATCCCTTTGGCACTCCAAACCCTAAAAACAAAGAAGATATGTGGGAAAGAGGATATTCGGTCTTCAGGCTTACAGTACAACATTCTGAGGCTGCCTGAAATACAGCAAAAGGGCATTTCTAAGTTTTATATAATGCAATGACCTTCCTTGATTTAATCGTATTATGTTCAGTATCAATATCTGTAATTTAATCAAAGGTATACCATGTTATCTAGCGCTGAAATAGCTCTAGCAATGGTTCTGCAAACTGCAATGACTTGCACTGAGAGTTATTTAACCACACACATTCATCATTTTTCGTTGAAATCTAAATTTTAGGGTAGAGAAAATCTGCCAAACTCAAAGGTTTCATTGAAATTCAGTGCATCATTTTACATGCGCCAAGTTACTCGGTCTTCACAGGACATAAATTGGAATTAACTCTATCTAAATTGCTTGAATTATATTGCTATGTGTTCAGAATGAAGCAAGGCAAAATAGGCAATGGCTATAAAGGAAAATTAAATATGAACTCAAACGAAGAATTTTAGGTGGCTGTGGAGAAAAATGGGAGTGGCCAGGCACTGTGGTTTATCAAGAGCTGAACTTGCTCAGATTTTATTTAAAATGTGTAAGGTGACATATTTTGACTACGAGTACTTTGCCACTCTTGGTGTGAAATGAGCATGAGCAATCAGACCTGGAATCTTTCCTTAAGAGATTCTAACGTGTTAGTAGAAAAATCTTTCCTTTTTTTTTTTTTAATTAACATCTGTTTTCACATGAGAATTTCTTCCCAGTGCAGTGACGGAGCACTGGCACAGGCTGCACAGAGAGGTGGTGGAGTCTCCTTCTCTGGAGACGTTCCAGACCCGCCTGGATGCCTACCTGTGCAACCTGGGCTAGGGAGCTGCTTTGGCAGGGGGCTGGACTCCATCATCTCTGGAGGACCCTTCCAACTCCCACGATTATTTGATTCTGTATGTATGTATTTAAGTAAATATGATTTTTCTATTCCTGCTCTTCCATAAATGTTTGTGCAAGTGCCTAAAAGACATCAAGGAGACAATTCACAGATGCTTAGGTCACAATTTGCTGACTACATAAATATTAGTATTTTATCAGCTCACTTCAGTTTTTCCTGTTATATGATGAATGTTCTGTGATGACAGAAAAATTACCAGCTTAACAATCCTTACACACTTTTCCAGAAACCCAGAAATAAAATGGTTCATGCAACCAAAAAATGGCAGCAGGAAATCAACACAGCAAAACAGTAGTTAAAATGATGGCTATAAGAAAGAATAGAGTCTTTAGCAGGGTCTGCTGTGATAGGAGGAGGGGAAATGGTTTCAAATTCAGAGAGGAGATTTAGAATTGGATATAAGATAAAAGTTTTTTACAATAAGGGTGGTAAAGCACTGGCACAGGTTGCCCAGAGAGTGGGAATTCCCTACAATGACCTTGGTCTCAAGAAATCTGTATCTCAATTCCCCACCTTTTCCTTTTAGTCTTACAGCCAGTGAACTCTTAAAGTCAGAAGCATTGCTTCACTAGGCTTAGTACGGTGTTCTGCACTTTGGACCTCGTCACTGTCAATCACAATAAGGTCTTTCCTTTTTTTCATTTTAAATACCCTATACTATCAGCAGTTCAGAAGAGCATCACCCTTCTTTACTGCAGTTTCAATTTTTTATTTACTCCAAAATCTATTTCTGAACGGAAGTGTCTTCTTTTCACACAGGCCTATTATCCTTGTCTCTGTATATTTCCTACTGCAGGAAATACAATAATCCTTTATTTTTTTATTAGCTGTGTATCTCAGATTTCACTTCATCCCATCACCCAGGTCATTAATAAAGCTGCTAAACAGTCCCAGCTCTCATATCGATCCCCAAGAGGTGTCAGTCCGCCATCTGGACTCTGCACTGCTGATCAATACACTGAACACAGCAAGTCAGCCAAGCTTCTGCCCACTAATTGAGCCTGTATCTCACAAGTCTGGCTAAAAACAGACCAAGGGAAGCTGTTGCAAAGTCCTTGCTGAAGCCTAAGCATTCAACATCCACTGCTCTCACTTTGTCCATTGAGGGAAACTTCTCATCTCAAAAGGTGATTAGACAGGTCAGATATGCCATGCTCTTGGTAAATCAAGGTTGGATGTTTCCAGTCACATTCTTCTTCATGTACCTGGAAACAGCTTCCAGGGGGATTCATTCTATAACACTGCAATGGACAGTGGTAAAGCTGAGCAGCCTTTAGTTCTTTAGTTTGCTGGATCCTCCTTATTAGAATCATAAAATCATTAAGGTTGGCAAAGGTCTCTAAGACTGTCTAGTCCAACCATCCACCTACTGCAAATATTGCCCACAAAAACATGTTCCTTAGTACCACATCTACATGTTTCTTGACCACCTCCAGGGACAGTGGCTCAACCACCTCCCTGGGCAGCCTGTTCCAGTGCCTGACCACTCTTGGAGAAAAAGTTTTTCCTAATATCCAACCTGAACTTCCCCTGGTGCAATCTGAAGCCATTACCTCTAGTCACATCACCAGTTACCAGGGAGAAGAGGCCAATGGCACCTCACTACAATCTCCTTTCAGGTAGCTGTAGAGGGCAATAACATCCGCCCTGAGTCTCCACCAGACTAAACAATCCCAGTTCCCTCAGCCACTCTTCATAAGTCTTGTGCTTCAGTCCTCTCATCAGCTTTGCTGCCCTTCTCTGGACACACTCCAGGGCCATGATGTCTTTCTTGTAGTGTGGGACCCAAAACTGAATGCAGTACTTAAGGTATGGCCTCACTAGAGCTGAGTACAGGGAGATGATCACCTCCCTGCTCCTGCTGGCGTGGTATTTCTGATGCAAGCCATGATGCCATTGGCCTTCTTGGCCACCAGGGCACACTGCTGGCTCATGTTCAGCCAAGCACTGATCAACACTCCCAGGTCCATTTCTTCCACACAGTTTTCCAGACACTCTGCCCCAAGCCTTTAGCTTTGCATGGGTTGCTGTGACCAAAGTACAGGACCCAGCATTTGGCCTTGTTGAACTTCAGCCTACTGGTCTCAGCCCAGTTATCCAGTCTGTCCAGATCCCTCTGCCTTCCTACCCCCAGGCAGATTGACACTTACGGCCAAATTGGTGTCATCTGCAAAGTTACTGAGGGTGCAGTCAATGCCCTTGCTCAGGTCATCAATAAAAATATTGAAGAGGACAGGCCCCAATACCAACGCCTGGGCAGCACCACTCGTGACCAGTCACCAGCTGAATTTAACTCCATTCACCACCACTCTCTGGGCCCAGCCCTCCAGCCAATTCTCTACCCAGCAAAGAGTATACCTTCCCAGGTCAGGGCTGCCAGCTTCCCTGGGACAATACTGTGAGAAACAGTGTCAAAGGCTTTGCTGAAGTCTAAGTAGACTACATCAACATCTTTTCCTTCCTCCATCAGGTCAGGTCACCCAGTCACAGAAGGAGATCAGGCTGATCAAACTGGACCTGCCTTTCATGAATCCATGCTGGCTGGCCTGATCCCATTTTCTCCCTCTACATCCTAACAACTTCTTTGTACTCTCCCCAAGTTTCCCATCCCTTCTACCACAGAAGTTAGACCCTATTTTTCTTCTGTAGTGTCAGGAAAAGTCCCCTGTTTATCCACATCAGCCTTCTTCCCCACCAGCTAATCTTGTGGCACAGGAGGACAGAATGCTTCTGCAAGTTCCTTCTTGGGGAGCACCCAGCCTTCCCAAACCCCTCTACCCTTCAGGACTGACTCCAGATGAATTCCTCCTACCACTGTCCTGAATAGTTCAATAGTCCCTTTGGACTACCTTTACCACATCCTTTTAGCTGCACACACCCTGTTCACTCTGAAGGCATCCAACAGCTCTTTTTGAGGTGTTTTGCTGCATTTTTACCTCTGCCAAGGCTCCGCATGAGCTCGTTGTTGAAAGGCCTTCTTGAAGATGGACATCACATTTGCCTTTTCCCACTCAAGAATAAAACTTAATTAAAAACAAATATTAATAATAACAACAAACTTAGAGTGTTCTGACCTTTCAAACATGATATGAAATGGCTTTGCAGTGGCATTGCCAGGTTGCCCAGCACCATACAAGGCATTAGTGCGTTCTTTTCTTTAATTCCACTTAGTCAGCCGGAATCAAATTAAATGAGGACATTCAGAAGATCAGAGTCTTTTGTCCCAGTTTCTCTTGGGACAACATGAGCATCTTACTCCGCTTTTTCAGCTTAAAACACCGTCGGAATTTTCTGAAGAATGGATTTATTTATTTCCTTATAGAATGAGGAAACTTGTAGAGAATGCAAAAAGAGGAGATGGCTAGCACTGACCACTCTGTAACTTGCATTACACTGCAAGCGAAACCAAAAGACCTATGGACTCAATTGTCTTATTAAGTCTCTAATGAGCAAAAAAAGAAGCAATACAAGCAAGAAATGGAACAGAGAAGGAAAAACTGCAATGGAAGTAGATAAAATAACTGTGATTGTATAGTCTCCAGTCTCTGCAATGGGCTTTGGTGGAGAAGAAACAGCTTGGGCAAATCATGGATAAAGAACTGCATGGAAGGGAGAGCAGTTAAATAACATCACAAGTTGCACCAAGGTGAAATCTTGACAGTAAGGAAGGAAAGAGAAGGAAATAAACTTCAGAAGATCTCATTTTCATTTAAGACAAAAAAAAAGTAAGATAGATGGATATGATAAAGAAGGGAAAATTGGAAAATAAATCAATAATAATGAAGTGGCAGATAAATTCTCTTTCTCCTCTTGTAAAGCTTCTGCCTTGAAAAGCTGAATACTCAAAGCAGATTATGTCAGTACAATCAGCTTGAAATACACTGCAGAATAATACTGTTGGCAGCCATATATGTTGCTTCAAAATGACTGATAGGATGATATTGATTTAAGACAATTTAGAAAGTATGGCACTACTATCCTAAATTACTAAATTATGAACAATTGCTATGGGATATTGTTATATCTGTCTTGTGGTGGTGTAACACAGCCCTCATGTTATTCCCCTATGCATTTACTTTGGACAAATCTCCTGGCAAAGCAGACAGCCAAAAGTGAATACAGTGGTCTGAATAATCAAAGAGATAATGAGATCACATGCAAAAAACACTAAGGGAAAAAAAAAAAATGAGAAGCCCTATCAGGAGATGGAGTTCACAGCTATTAGGCAAAAGAGTTTAGCAATTTACATCCTTAATTCAAACTACCACAACAAAAGTGTCAGAAAAGCATGTACCCAGATGCATGGCAGAGGGAACGACCACGTGTACTGAAATGAAGACAGAAGAGTTGAATTTGGTATTACAAGGCCATGGCATGTGGGTTGCTTGCCTACAGTGTGGAAGTTTCTTGCTGGAATCTTTACTGCAGATTCATTTGATCTGGTGGTAGATTTCCCCAGGCACCATAAGTATGTTTAAAATAAGATGAAAAGGCAAAATAGCTTTTGACAGAATACAAAGCCATCCTTACAGATGCCAGAAAATAATAGGTAGACTACATGAAATCTTATCTCACGACTGCATGAGATCAGTGGTGAAATGGTTGAAAAAATGCTGCAGGGGGTACATACAGCAGGTATGTCAAAGTATGTGTTATCCTTGGAATACGGACATAAAGTAATACGTAAGGCAAGAGTACACAATCCGTGCCACACTTTTTATAGACAGTCTGAAATGATACATAGAATGATACAAAAATCAGTTCACTGGTGACAGCATCACATAGTCAGGCACTGTCTCTACGGATACAGAAACTGCACTGGGGTGAAACAAATGTGTATAACCTAGGAACATTAACAAGATCTACACAAAGAGCAGAGAAGACACTGCACCAGCGTGGCAGCCCTGGTCACAGCACTATCCTGGTGTGTTTTCCACTTTACAAGTTCTTAACACACACCCAGTTGCGTGTCATGAAAACAGCTCTCTGGAGGGCTGCAACACGCGTTGGCCCAAGGGGTCATTTCTGTCTGAAAAGACATACAAAATAATAATTACGTCTTTATGTCAGGGGTATGTGGGGAGGTCAGGTAAGCTCACCAGTGGGCTGACAGTTGGATCCTTCTGAATATAATCACTCTGAAATGGGAACAAATTGAATGGAGTTTGTCTAAAAGACTTGGATAGGAAATCAAAATCTTATCAGCATCAGTGCTGAGATAGGCAGGTTTTATGCTGCCAAGAGAGAAATAGCTAAAAGCAACTGCAGATACCATCCAAAGTGAGATGTGTGTAATGACAGCTGACTATATATATGAGAGAGAAAATAGCCTGGCTAAAGTTTGGATCAAGTAACAAACTAACTGGGCAATATCCTGATTGTGAGACTAGGACATTAAAAAACTAACGAAACATAATGGATAGGAAGGAAGAAGAAAAGTGAAGAGCATTTTAGAAATGCTAATGAAGAATTGTTAATTTGCTTAAGGGCAAGTTAAACCCAGCTTGGAAAAGAAAAACTGAGAAGAAAGTTCAATCAGTTCTGATATAGACTATTTGTATGAGATATATCAGTGTACAAAGACAGGACTGGAAAGGCAATTGGGAATGCAGAGCGAGTAGCCAAGGTCCAAGGTCCAGCAGCTGCATTACGGATAGATCTATCAGCTCTGCTGAGAAGAGCAAAAAGTAATAGGAGGACAAAGTTGGCAGTATTGTGTGTTGCTAGAATGAGGGATTATAAATAGAGAATTGTCACACTGACAAAGTAACAGATGATCAGACTTCAAAGTGCTATAGGCAAGAATAGTTACTGCTAATAAAGTCTACGCTAGAAGAATAAAAATGGAAAGAGTGTTCTACTGAGGACCTTTTTTTAACATCTTATGTGCATGCAAATTGAAAAAAAAAAATGACCCATTAACAGTAAGAGGTGAGAATAATTTGAAATACAAACAGGATAAAAGTAACGCCAAATGCCTTTTGTCTGTGTGTGTGTGTGTAATCTCCAAACTGACAATAAAAACAAAACAACAACAACAACAAAAAACTCAACAAGAACTACCTAAACTAGAATTTGGTTTTATCATAAAATCTGGAGTCCTTCAGATGGTAGCTTCTGAGAAGAACAACAAATTAGTTAGCAGAAGTAAACTATTTCAAACTTAATGACGCCATGAAAATTATATATCTGAGGGATGGAACACCTCGGTCACAAAAATGACCCAAGGGATGGAACAGCTCTGCTACGAGGACAGGCTGAGAGAGCTGGGGCTGTGCAGCGTGGAGAAGAGAAGGCTCTGGGAGACCCGAGAGCGGCCTTTGGTATTAAAAGGGGAGCTTTAAGAAGGAAGGAGACAGGCTCCTCAGCAGAGCCTGTTGTGACTGGACAAGGGGAAGTGGTTTCAAATGAAAAGGGGGCAGATTTAGGTTATATATAAGGAAATAGTCTTCTACAGTGAGGGTGGTGAGGCACTGGGACAGGCTGCCTGGTGATGTGGTTGATGCCCTGTCCCTGCCACTTTCAAGGCCGGGCTGGATTAGGTCCTGGTAACCTGATGTAGCTGTGGTGTCCCTGTTCACTGCAGGGGAGTTGGACTGGATGGCCTTCCTTCCAGCTCCAAGCATTCTACGATTCTACGCCATGGTTCGCATTCAAAGTGCTTCAGCAACTTTTTCGAGAGGAGAAGCACCCGCAGGTCCTGGCAGCTGAAAAGCAACACGAGCCTCGCGAGGGGCGTGCCCAGGGCGTGCAGGCGGGACAACGAGAGGCCGTGCCCGCACGGGAACTGCCCCTTCCTTCTCTCGCTCCGCTGCTCGGCCCCACCGCTCCGCGGAGGTAAGGGAGCGGGGTGCGGGGTGCGGCGGTGCCGGGGCGGGCGGGGGGAAAGGAATGAGGAGAGCAGTGGGGCCGAGTGCTGCTCGGGAGCGGCTTTGCAGCTTCCTTCAGGCCGGAGTCCAGCCCCTCGGGGCTCGGAAAGGAAACCAGGCCGGCCCGAGGGGACGGCTTTCCTTTCCCGGCTCGTTGTAGGGCTGAGCGCTGCTGGCCTTTGGACGCCCGCGGTGCGCCCTGGCGTTGCCCGCCTCGCGGTCGCTTACTTGTGGCGGTGGGTGAGACCGAAGTGTGAAAAAAGATATGAATAAATAACGTGAAAAGGTAACGTTATGTGAAACTGGAAATAATAGAAAGTTAATGAAAGGTCGGAGAAGGTTGGTGTGGGAATCTTCCGAGAGAAAGCGCTACTAAAGATGTTTTAAGTTAGGTTTGTTTCTTCATCTCCTGTGACTCGGGATGAGCCAAGTCCTGGTGTGCTCTGTTTTCAGATTTAACTTGCTCCTTTTTTTTTGTTTTTGTTTTTTAACAGTTAAGGCCATGGCGCTGAAACAGGTTTCTAGCAACAAATGCTTTGAGGGTTTCCAGAAGGTGTTTGAGCACGACAGGTAAACGTTACAGAAACAACCGAGGTGTTGTTATCAGGGCAGTAAATAGATGCCGTTGCTGTCCGTGTTCTCAGTCTGCAGGCAGGACGTGTGCTCTCACTGGCTGCTGTATCTCAGCCGGAGATGTGGCCTGTGCTTTTGCCTGCCTTCCTGTATTTCTGTTGAACGTGTTTAGTGTCCTGAAATGCTGCAGACCTGAGGTGGGAAACCAGCATTTCTCCCTTTTAAGATCACTTGCAGCCCGGGGAGTCCCTGTCTGTACGAAGTTCAGTTCCCTCTACTGGATGTTTGGCTTCTCGTTGCTCTTACAGAGTGCTGTGAGCAGATACAGAAGGGATACTTTCTTACTGTTTGATGAAGGTGGACAGAGAAGCTTTTGCTCTTTCATTTCTGTCTTTGAATGAAGTGCACTGATTCTGCTTTCTTTTTTTGACTTTATCAACCTTGCTAATTACGTAGTGCTGATAACAAGGACTGTTTTGTTGATGCAGCACGGAGCTAAAATGCAAAATGAAATTTGGAATCTACTTGCCTCCAAAAGCAGAAACTGGAAAGTGCCCTGTGCTGTATTGGCTCTCAGGTAAATAACGTTAGGATTTTAGATAATCTTAAACATATTTAAGTTACTGTGGCCTGCATGTTTATGGTAGTAGGAATCCCTTCTATTCTTCAAAACCTCTTCTTTCAGAAGGGTTTTGGAAACTGAAATGCCATGGGCAATGTGTAATGAATCGTGTTTTTCTTCCTTCTAGGGTTAACTTGCACGGAGCAGAATTTTATAACAAAAGCAGGTTTTCAGCAAGCTGCAGCTGAGCACGGCCTTATTGTAGTTGCACCAGACACAAGCCCACGTAAGTTCTCACAAATGATAGGACAGAAGGTACTTCAGTCCTTATCATGAAGTCTTCTGTCTTTATTATCAAAAGAGTGGAGTGCTGTGGGTTGCTGTAAAGTACGTTGCCCACCTGAATGGCATTTTACCTTCCCTTAGCTGGTAGCTGGATTAAGCCATCACTGTTTTTAACAGCGTGTTGGGTTGCCTGGGCTGCACTGGGTGAAAAGGAATTCTCTAGTACTGTTTATGAAGGGGCCATTGAACTGAGCACAAATGAGGAGAGGGAAGGGATGGAAAGCAGGAAGCATGTGTTACCAGAAGTGCTTCTACTCTGTGGCTTGCTGAGGCCCAAACAAGTGAAAAAAACCACCTCTATTGTCACACAAAGCTGTCGTATTTACTCCTTATTCTATAGTGTCTCCTGTAGGCTGTTAAGTGTGCGTCTCCAGAGGGTTTTGGTATCAGGAATAAAGTTTAAAGCAAACCAGAACAGTCTTCCCTCACCTGTGATGGTCTGCTGGTGAAATGGCTTTTTGAAATGACGTGCTGTTATTTGTGTAAGGTTGAGCATGTGTGTGATATGGGAAACTTATGCAGTGGATCTGCAGTTGCTTGAAGTGCAGTCCTGTGGTGAGAATGGTGTGCAGTGTTTAGTGTTTATCAGGTTCTGCTCAGGTCTCAGGAGACTGCTAGCCTTGTTTGTCTCCCAAGCGTTAGCAACATCAGAGCTGAACACAGGTGTTAGGGGAACAAAGTGATGTGCTTTCCAGAAAAAATTTTTGCACCTTAGTTTTGAAGTTGTCAGATCACTTTTCAGTACTTAAACTTGAACTGCCTGTAGTTACAGTCCCTCTGCCCAACTCTGAAAGAATTTACCTTTCTTTCTTTGTAGTGATTTGTTTTTCCAGAGAGATTTGCCAAATTGTTTTTTTTTTAGTTCCTTTTCAAATTCCTTTTTTCATGATTTCCTTTAAGTTTGTTCTAGCAGAATCACTGCTGCCTTCATTGCATGGCAGGACTTGGAGTTTGTGATCATCTCTGAGGGACTGAATATAACAGACTTATTATATCCAGTAAGCTGTATAAGCACCCCCAGTCCTGGAGGTGCTGGACTCTTGATTTAGAAAGTCACTCCATGTTCAGGAGCAAACTCAGCTTTGATCCTTGCAGAAATGTGCTCGCACCCTGTGAAGAGGTGGCAGGTATCCTCACTAATTGACAGGGATTGTCACTGGGGTTACATGTGAGTATGTAGTGTTGTCTGACAGTGGTAAAAGCCCACGTAATATTGAACTGCAAAAAGTGGCAGAAAGGGAGGTGATTATTTCCTGTTGCGTATCACTTGAAATATTACATTCTATTCCGAAAACTCTGCTAAAATCACAGCTAATCAAAGGGAGAGTTAGAGGTGGGGTATGCTGATTTTCAGGGAGCCTTCTCTAAGTCTGTTTTGAAAGTGTAACTGTGGAAGAGAGGATACAATCCTGCAGTTAGTCAGAGAAGAAGTGGCAGAAGCTTTATGCAGAGTTATAGTGTGCAGGGCAATGAACTGTAAGAAGGGGAGGTGGCCAGTGTTGTTATGCTGCAGTCTTAAAAGGGGAGGTGTGTATGCTTCAGAGTACTGTGTTCATGAGTGAGAATGTGAGTTGTCTTTCTGGAGGGGTAGAGATGCACTGATTGAGAAACTGATGTCCAGAGTCTTCACAGTTATCCAATTCTGAACATGTATTAACAATAGAATCCATTTTCATTGTAGGTGGCTGCAATATTGAAGGAGAAGATGAAAGCTGGGATTTTGGTACTGGTGCTGGTTTTTATGTGGATGCTACTGAAGATCCTTGGAAAACAAACTATAGGATGTACTCCTACGTGAGGGATGAGGTAACTTTGTCACTGGGTTGTAGTGGAGTTTTAGGTGAAGCTAAAGAAGGAATGCTATTGGATGAAATCTTTCCTTTTGGTTTTATGGTCTGTTAAAATTGCTTTCAGACCGTGATCATAAATGTTAGACCAGAGCCAAAGATGTGCCTCTGGTTTTGGTGTCTTCGTGGCATTAAAATGTGTCAGTTACTCAGGTGCTTATTTGTCTAAACACTGCTTTAATGTTTTTATCCCACTCTTCCTTTCCAGTTGCCTAAACTGATAAATGCCAACTTTCCAACCATCCCCGAACGGATGTCTGTTTTTGGGCATTCCATGGGAGGTCACGGAGCTCTCATTCTTGCACTGAAGAATCCCGGGAAGTACAAAGTAAGATATAATAAATGTTACATGAGGTGTACTCAGGCTTATACAGATCTCTATAGAAGAAATAAAACATAATGCCATGTTCCATATCAGTGTTACATATATACACTGTTTAGTTGTGGTAGTTCACTGATAGCTAACATTAGAATATAGATTGCCAGAAACACCACCATATCTTTTTTTCCCGTATCTTTTCAAATCCTATCTTGATTTGGAGCATTTTTTTTACCAGGGAACTTATTTGCCACCAATGGTATTATGTTTGCTTAGAGTCTGTTAGCTCCAGTGATAGTGAATTTGACTATAAGCATCTCCACTACACATGAAATAGAATTGTGTCTCCCCTCCCCTTTTTTTATCTGACATTTCATGTAATCTTTCTTAAAGATTGATTTTTATTTTATTTTTTCAACTATACAAGGTGTCTGAAGTTGCAGTCATGTTCTACTTTGACCTAAATCAAATATGAGTATAAAAGGCAAATCTGTTCCAGTATAAGGGGAACTGCTTGCTCTGGAGATGTATTTATGTCAGGTGTATATGAAGGAGAATTGGCTATTGCTGTTTGCTGGGAGTTTAGTGGCTCTGTCCTTTCATGGGCTGCCTTGTCCCTGAGCTTTGTGGTCAGCTGCATGTGCTGTCACAAAAACACAGCTGCATTTTAGAGAATAGAATAAATTTGCTCGGTGTCATTTATTTGACTTTGTATGGCAGTTGAATGTAAGATGGAAAAAAAAGATGATATAAAAGTAGAGCTTTATCTTGTGGAGCCAGTAGTTCAGAAATTTGTTTTCACTGTTGGCACTCAAATGCTGATTGTACTATCAAAGAGAAATAAACATTGTAGTGAAAATGCCAGAATCCAAGAAACTGCCCATGGCTCAAATAGTTGTTTGCTATTTCTTGCAAGGCATAAAATTGGGAACACTGATGGGCCAAATCTGAAAGAAGGATGTAAAAAGTGGAGCTTGGACTTTTTCCCCCAGCACCTTTGGTTTGAAGTGGAGTTAAGTTAGCTATATTCAGGAGACACTGCTGCATGCTCAGGCAGGCTGAGCTCCATGCCTTAGGCCTTTCTTATGGTGTTCCAAAATCAAGTTGGAGGTGAAATAGTTCCACACCCTCAGCATGCGCAGAGGGCTTATCCACTGCTTAAAGGAATTCAAGACAGCATCCAGCAGACAATGGAATGGGGCATCTAGCCCTTAGCTTCGAAGCTTGGCTCGTGCAAAAAGGAAAGTGAACACTGTGGTTCTAGGGAGAGCAAACAGTATAGAAATAGGGTGATGGAACAGGCTGCCCAGAGAGGTGGTGGAGTCTCCTTCTCTGGAGACGTTCCAGCCCCGCCTGGACGCCTACCTGTGCAACCTGGGCTAGGGAGCTGCTTTGGCAGGGGGTTGGACTCAGTGATCTCTGGAGGTCCCTTCCAACCCCTACAATTCTGTGATTCTGTGTAACAGTTATGGCACTTAGGTGAAAGGGCTGGTGGCAGACTGAGGGTTCTGGCAGTAGTTTTAAAACAGCTGTTGAAAACAGTATTAGTTTGATTGTTATCAGGAATTGCTGTTTGTAATTCATGCTGGTTGGTTGGTTGGTTGGTTCTCATGCTTTCTTTCCGAACAGTCTGTGTCGGCTTTTGCTCCTATCTGCAACCCTATGCAGTGCCAGTGGGGGAAGAAAGCCCTTGGTGGATATCTGGGATCAGATGTAAGCAAATGGGAGGTATGTGCTGGAACTTGCAGGTCTTGAGAAATGTGTGAATGAATGATCTGTAAATGCACTGCAGCAGATGTCTGGAACAAAGCACCGGGTTGCCCATGAGCTGATGGTGGTATTTCATCCATGCTTAGGGGTGTAGTAAACACTGCGCAGGTCTGCTGGGTATGCCTTGCTGTTGCCTGATGGTGCTTGTGACAAACATCACAGGACAGAAGGCTCTCATCAAACTGACTGAATTCTTCTTTATTTTATGAAGATCTTATAACTCGGGCTAAGAAGAATTACGGCCAATCTGAGACTAATGCATGGAAGTAAGGAGAATATTTTAAAGCGTGTAAGAATTGTAAAAGACACTCTTTGGCCCTTCTCTCCAAAACGCAGTTCTCAGTGTTCAGAACTTATGGGGTAGCCTGCAAAGAGAGTCTGCTACAACCTGGTCAGAGACTGCAGAGCCTTGTGGTATCTGCAGGAGCAGCCTGGCAGAGGCAGCTAGCGGAGGAGCCCATTGGTACTTGGAAATTGTATCCCATTGAACATGGTTAAACCAGGTTAAACCTTTTAGCTATAAGGCCCTAATTTAGAAATGTAGGTAGTCCTATAAGAATTGCTAAGGTATAAAAAAAAAAGTCTTGTGTGCTTGTGGGTGTGTTACTTGGGTGTACATCATTGTACTGTCCTCCTGTGGGACCACGTGTTGTACATCAGGTGTGTAGTTCAGAAGGATCCACTGAAAACACTTCTCTAGTTAACTTAAGGCATAGAGTAGACCCATGCCACCACTCCAGCTTGCCACAGGTGAGCCTGATGACTGAAGTCTTTTGTCACTAAGCACGTGTTTCTTGTTTTATTCCACCACTGTATAGTTACAGGGTAGTGCAAATGCAGGCCGTTCTAACATATGGAATTGAGCACTGTCTCCCTTTTTACTTCTGCAGGCATACGATGCTACGCAGCTTGTGAAGGCCTATCCAGACTCTCACCTGGACATCCTGATTGATCAAGGCAAAGATGATCAGTTCCTATCAGCAGGGCAGCTACTGCCAGATAACTTCATTGCTGCCTGCACAGAGCGGAAAATCCCAGTGGTCTTCAGACTGCAGCAGGCAAGTTGCTTCCACAGTCCCTGCTGTTGGGTTGATGTTGTGTGAGTTTGGGGTGCATACAGCAGGCAGTTCGAGATGGTGTTTTGTCACTGGGAATGCTTTTACTGACCTGTCAGTCTGTCCCTGGCTGAGTGAGGAAAGACGCTGCAGTTTCAGCTGCCTTGTACCGCTAGGGGGAGATCACGATTGCACTTTCCTCAAACTGATCTGGTAGTGGTATCTCTGGCTGCTGTTAAATCTTTATTATAATTTACACAAGTGATAGAACCTTTGGACTTAGGATATGAGGTCACAGCCCATATTTTACCAGTAGGACAATGCTAGTGAGGGGAACTGTTCTCAAATTGTATCCTGCTCTGAAGCTGACGCTGCTGTTCACAGAATGGCTCAGGTTGGAGGGACCTTAAAACCCAACCCCCTGCTGTAGGGGTAGGGCTGCCACCCAGCAGCTCAGGCTGCCATGGGCTGCATCCAGTCTGGTCTTGAGTAGCTCCAGGGATGGGGTACCTGCAGCTTCTCTGGGCAGCCATACACATTCAGCCTAACGAGGTGGTCTCAGACTTGCTAAGCTCTTACACTGGGGCGGATTTTGCTCCCCTGACTGCCTAGAGGTTCAGGGATCTGAGAGATGTAGGAAGCCTGTCAATGAAGCCTGGGACAAAGAACTTGTAGAGTACCTCAGCAGTCTCTGTATCAGTTGTTGCCAGCTCTCCTCAATGATCAGAAGGGGGTACATTCTCATTGGCCTTTTTCAACTGGTCAGTGCACCTGTAGAATCCCTTGTTGTTTTTCACATCTCTCACCAAATTCAGTTCCATCTGTGCCTTGGCTTTTCTTATCCTCATCCTTACATATCCAGATGGCATCACTGTATTTTTCCCAGGTTGCATATCCTTGCTTCCATTGTTGTCATTTTCCTTCTTTTTCTCTCAGCCTGACCTCAGCCATGCCCATTTCCTGCCTCTTCTGCTTGATTTCTTCAAGGATAGAGAGCTCTTGCACAAATGAAAACATAAGAGATACTAACTTCTGTAGTAGAGAGTGTAGCGT
Organism: Odontophorus gujanensis; assembly: GCA_013399175.1. Lineage (NCBI taxonomy): Eukaryota > Metazoa > Chordata > Aves > Galliformes > Odontophoridae > Odontophorus > Odontophorus gujanensis. Next base: position 117,670 of record VXAB01002534.1, on the reverse strand, counting down.
GTTTGCTTTATCGTGAACTATACGTTTGCTAATTCCTTTGTTGCTGTTCTTCTAGGGCTATGATCACAGCTATTTTTTCATCGCTACATTTATCAATGACCACATCAAACACCATGCAAAATTCCTTAATGCTTGAACTACTCAAATGGGAGTGCTGTCTGACCAGAGGGAGTCAAAGGGTACAGGTGAACAGAACAAAAATCATCCATTGAAGCAATGTTTGTAAAACAGCTCTTCTGCACACTGCTAATAAAATAAAAGTCCCACTTAATTTGATGCTTCAGTGTTACCTTGAATATTCTTGCATGCATCAAGAGTTCAACACTGAAAGTGAATGCTGCATTCTGGGTCAACAGGAAAATTAGCAGATGAGTTGATTAGCTTTTAAAAATATGAGTATTTGGGATCTCAGGCCTGTTTCTAGCATATCTTAGACAAAGGCAGTGAATAACATTATGCCTCTTCCACTAATGGAAGACCTGAGTTCATTTTATCAATTAGTGCTAAATGAAATCATCAGGTCCACAACTCTTCAAGGTACTTAACTACGTTGTGCATTATGGTTTCCCGTTCTGCGCACCAACATCACAAGGGCTGATATTGTAGGAAAGGAAGCAGTCTGTGGTTTGTCTTCCAGTCCCGTTTCTTGCTGAGCGATTAAGGCTTAAGGCATTTGTAAGTTTCTTAGGTTTAATAGGACTTGAAAGAAAACTGAGAAATAAATCTGAAAAAGGCAGTCCACAAGCATGTATGATGCAAGAGCTCAGTGCTGAAAATGTCTGCTTCTTTCACAGATGGCAGAATCTATGCCTGAGTTGCAGACCTCAAGTAGTTCCCAGTGGTGTAATTCTGCCATGCTCCCTCCTGTGGTGTGAGAACACAGGTTGTTCCAGAGTGCTCTTCTACCTGAAGTTCAAAGCAGTCACTCGCCAGCTCTGTTTCTCCCAAGGCTCAGGTAGCCCTGCCTGAAGCACACTACTCAGTGGGTCCTCATCCTAGTTTAGCTCTGCACTTCCTTTATTTGGGTCACACTGTTAAGCTCTTGAGGCATTGCCTCTTCCACAACACACTGCCAGCCAGTGGGGAGCCACTGAGTGGTTTCTACAAAGAACAGAGTTTAATTGTAACTACAGGAAAGATTTTCTGTATACATTATGTTCACTGCTTATGGTATAATAGATCTGCCATGCATGTTTTATTGCACATATAAATAGTGTACAAAGACTCATGAAGATCCTCTTTTTAGCTATACAGGTTAAGACTGCATAAAAAAAAGCTGTATTACAAAATACTTAGAGCTATTTACAGCCAACTTTGAGCAAATACCGAAAGACACTATCAGGAGAAAAACAAAGTTTTAATTATGAAAAACCCAAGATTTGTCAAAATAATAATTACAAAGCTTCATGTTGCCATATATACATTGTAAAAAAATACTCAGGAAACCTGCATTTGATCCCTCGAGATGCAGAAAGCAATATTCCTATTTTATAATCAATCTTTGCATGCTCTTTAAAATTTGATAAACTCTACCTTGAAAACTTATTTTCTTTACATTGCTCGTGCTTTTTGACAAAACAAGATAGTTGTGCAGCTCTGTAAATATTAAAATACATTTTAATTTAGTGGTAAAGTGCACAGTACATTTTATAGGAAACAATATGCTATAGCTGCCAATCCAAATTACCATTTAAGTTGCTGTTCCCTCTCTAAAATAAATGCTTTTGCTTTGGTTGAAGTAATTGCAATCCCATGCATACCACGTGTGTGCAAGCCCGCTCTCCTGCCCCTAACAAGTTGCTCTCAGTACAGACGTTGGCAGTACATGCTGTGACAACACACAGCCTGCCTTCAAATACTGTACTAAAGACTGAAAGTCTGCTCTTGGAGCACAGTTGTTTTTAACTGCCTATGTGAACACACAGGTAACTCTATAACTCTACCTAGATGTGCAGTAGTGACAAGTATGCATCGAGCTTTCAGAAAGCCCTTATAAAATATTTTTCTCCACACTCTCTTCCCGTTTGCTTCTGTCACCTCGTTTCCATCTCAGTGCGTTCCCAACCGCAGCCCCTGTGCAGCATGGAGCTGGCTGCTCAGCTCACCTTCCCCTGCACAAAGCTCTGCTGCCCTGCCCGCACAGCTCACACCTGCAGCCTCTGTCCTACCTATGGAAAAAGGAAGTTCAGACACCCTGATAATCACTGCTCTGGGACTTCCGGATCTAAAGGTGATGTTTTCGTAATAAATTATGCTCTTGAAAAAGGTTTTCAAAAAAAGGAAAGTAGTAACAAGAAACTTATATCCTATTGCTGACATGGGATTGAGGTCTGATCCTACAAACATTCACTACAGAACGTGGGAAAACCAGTGACCTCAGAGAACAGTGGTGGCTGCGGGGAGAAGCACTGCAGCCAGCAGTTGGAAGATCAGATGTAAGATTGCTCTCGGCAATTTTAATACTTTTATCTCCTCTTGAAGGAATTACTGAAGAAACATTTCTTGGCTACCTGTTAGCGTTCTTGTGCTCTGCTTTATTATCCATTCCGTAGTGCTGTAGTCTTTAAAAGAAAATCAAAGTTACAGTGCAAAAATCATATTTCAAGACACACGATCCTAATGCGCATCATTCATTTTGTTGTGGCAAAAGTTAAATGTCTTGTGCATAGTAAAATAAGCCATCAAAAATATTCACATTCATTTTTCAAGTTCACGACTTCCCTATTTTAAACGTCTATATACAAGTCATGGGTGTGCTCTGCTTCAGCCAATTGAATCAAGTGTATGTGTGTGTGTGTGGGGGGAAGTGCTACTGGAATGTAGGATATAAACGGAATGCAGACAAACTTTCATCAATGTTCCACGCATTGAAAACTAATAAATGCCATTCCAGCCAGCCATTCTTTGAATCGAAGCACTTACTTGGTTTGCTTTTGATCTGAACTATTAGGAAACACAATTTCTGGAGGTCTAGAGCTACTGCACACCTAGTAGAATAAAAAATAACTAAATATTTATATTAAAATAAAGTGTTTAACCACAAAAAAAGCAGTAATAAAATACAGTTTCCTAATGTACATTTTGCATCCAAAGGATGAATAACAACTCACTAATAAATAATATTTATATAAATATTTTGTGTCTGGATATTTTTAAAAGGCAATAGCCCGAAGCGACTGCTGAAAAACCTGATGTGGCAGAACTCTGATTTACTCTCCCTCCCTCCCAAAATGATTACGAGGATTCTTAGTTAAATAATACGAAGATATCTTGCTGCAAGACAGCTGTGTACTCCACACATTTTTAGGTGGCAGAGGTGGCTGTTTCAGTACGTACTGTACAAAGCGAGCTAGAAAAGCAGTGAGGCCCCAATTTGCTCTATAAAATGTTTCCTTTTAGTTTCTGGCTTGTAGTTCGAAGCACGTGTACAGTCTCAAAGATGATATTAAAATCAGAAGTATCAGAATACTCTTGGAGCACATTTTCAATGCAGTCTGAAAAGACGGGCAGTGATTTGATTCTCTGATGGCACAGTGGAGCTGGTAACAGCTGAGAGAGTGCTTTCACGTGAACAAAGCTTGTTTCACTGTGGTTACATCTAGCAATGCTTGAACTGTTATGCTCACTTTTACCAAGCCCTTTTCTTCTAGGATGTGATGTGGTAGGCAGAGCTTCTCCTAGAAAAAGACAAACAAAGGATAAAGATCAGGTTACTCTGTACTCGTTGCAAACCCATGCAACACACAAACACCCAACAAGCAGGAACCATTTCCTGTTGGCAGTTCAAAAGAACTAACCAGGTTTTGACAAAGTCTCCCAATTCGGCTGTCATTAGATCTATGAATTAGTGTGAAATCTGTTCATGTTCTGGGCCTACCAGGGAAAGCAGTGTGTTCTGTGGTCTTTACAGTATGCGAACTTCTTAACTGAGAGGGAAGGCCACCAGGTACACGCTGAACTTTTGTCTGTGACATAAGATAATGAGGCATCTGGCCACTGTTTGGGGATGGAAGGCTGGATTTTATCAGTCAAAAGAAGTTCTACCACTGAGCTCTAAGAGGGTAGGCCTTGGTCTCAGGATTTGCACCCTGAAGACACCCATTAGCATTTACAGATAAGTATGTGCAATGTTGTGCATTCAACAGATTGAGCATTTCATTCCAAGTAATTAGGTGATTATTCTGCAATGTCAAGGAACCAACTTCATTTACCATCAGGACACAGCAGGATAAATCCTACTAGCTGCCCACACAGGCTATTCTATCAGCAGGTAGTCGAATACTGCATCTCCTACAGGTAAAAGGAAACCCCACAGTGAGTAACTGCAGAAAAGCTTCCGTGGAGAGGCAGCTTTGTGTCACGACTGGCTCCATCTTTGAGAAAGTTTTCAACATAACAGGGTGTTTATGTTAATGAAATATATGAGACTATGAAGTCAGGCACTGGGTTTATAATAAATGACTACACCACAAACCATAATTACAACTGTGAGACTCACTGTCACAACATGGAAGGCAAAAGTGCAAATGAGATGACAAGAACACGGGGAAAAATAAAATACTATTAAACACGAACACGTGGATACAACATCTGGCTCATGAAGCCCCTTCCTAAACTGTATGTTAACACCACTTAAATTTTGAAAAATCACCACGTACGTGACCTACTCTGTTTTTTCCCCAGACCATCAGCAGAGTCAGTATTGACTTTTTGTTCTTATAAAGATAGGGTTTTGACATTCTCAGTACCTAACCTATCAGCTGTTCAATAAGCTTCTCAAATTATGGATCCAGCTGGGATTACATTCTGATTGCTTGCCTGTCTTCTACTGAGTATTCTTGGTTCTGGAGATGTGAGAGATGTCAGCTAAGAGTCTCTTCGTTATCTCTATATAATCCACAGTCACTTGTCCCATTTCCTTCTATGCACACTCTACTGATATCTCCAATTTAGACATCACTCATCTCTTTAACATCTCTTCTCATGATCTCCTTCATGCACAACCCATACTTAGCTTTCTTTTGTAACTTTTGTTATGCTTCTTGCAACCCATTCCACCTTGACAAATGAGAATCTGAAAACTTTACTAAAACGATGCGTGAGGCATCTAACTGAAAACCTCTCTGAGGCGATGAAAACTCATCACCCACCACTACAGTATCAGCCCAACTCCATTTCACAGCAGTTCTTCATCTCTCACTCATACTTTTTTTCCTTAAAGGTGAACTGAAACCACTTTGCCGTGGACACTGGCCACAACAAAACCTCAAAGGGAGATCCATCAAAGATTTTTCTTCATCTAAGAGGAAAAATTCCACAAGTAATTGCTAATAAAACCTTCATCAAGAAGAGGTTTTCATTTGAGCCGTATCCTAACTGCATCCTTGTTTAGTTTGAGATAGATCTATTCCAGCTCCAAGCTGTTAAAACAGCTAGACAGACAGCCTAATTAAGAGACATAACCACAAACTTTTTTCACAGCTATGACACCTGGTACAGGTAATTGTTTTATGCATACTTTTAGAATTATGTTTCCTGAATGTTCCAGGGTTTTTTGTTTTTTGTTTTAATGTTTAAAGGTTGTCTTTTTTTTTTTCTTTTTTCCTTAAAGAAGCTGATGGGTTAAGGTTCATTGTATCTTGGGGCACATCGAAAGCATGGCAAGCAGGCTGAAGGGTTGGCCTCTTCTCTCATGAGGCTCCACCTGCAATACTGCAATGAGCTCCAGGGCCCTCAACATAAGGACATGGACCTGTTGGAGCAAGTTCAGAGGAGGCCCACAAAGACGAACAGAGAACTGAAGCACCTCTCCTATGAAGAAAGGTTAAGGGAGCTGGGCTTGTTTAGCCTGGAGAAGAGAAGGCTACGGGGAAACCTCACTTCCAGTACCTAAGGAGGGTTACTGGAAAGACTAGGAGTTTTCACAAGGGCATGCAGAGATGCAACAAGGACTAATGGCTTTAAAACTGGAACTGGGTAGATTTAGATTGGATATAAGGAAGAATTCTTTATTTGTCCTGCTGGCACAAAGGAACGCCCCTATCAAGCAGTCATTTCTAATTCATCACTCAGATTCCTATTCTAAACTTTCTCGGAATTGATCACTCAAATTAAGAAACTGATTCTGCAGTTCATTCATGCTAACTCTTCTGCGACAGATATTGCAAACCTGCAAACTGTCAGAGATGGTTGTCACCTTTTGTTCCTCTGGAAGAAGGTATTTTGTCTGGAAAACTACATGAAGATATTTTAAGACAATATTTTCAGAATGCAAACTCCTAAAACAAAACCTAGCCAGAGTAACTACAGAGGAAGCTAGAAATAACAATATCACATAAAAGGTAAAATACATTTCTACTTCAACTGCATAAATTTACTGAAAATATTTTGCCAATCTAATGTCTCCAAAGTTCTAAGAAAAGTTTATGATACTCTGGCTCTGTTAAGTTTCAAAAAAATATTTATCATTTATTGAGAATACAAAAGGCACATGAAATAAGAAGTTATTCTTTATACTTTTAGACTTCTTTCAAGTGCCAAAGCACACTGGAGTCCTATTTCACAGGTTTGGTGGCAAAAAAAGTGCCAGTATTTTTCCACTCGAGCTAAAAGGCATTAATATTTAATATCTGCCGAATGAAGCAACAGATCAGTGTTACAATGCTGAAGGACAGGGATTTAATCCAAAAACCCAGGACTAGTACAACTTACCTTGCTACTTATTTATGTTTGAGAATATTCTAAATTTTTCTTTTTTAAAATTCTTTCTTTTTACAGCCAAAGATGTTGTAAAAAACAGAGTTAAGGACGTTTCCTTCAGAAAAATAATATTCTAACTTGCCGTTTTTTTTGACTCCTTACAGCATTCAAAGAGCTATTCTTTCACCTGTCACTCTTTCTCATCAGAAACAGACTTCTTGTTTTGTAATCAATTATATGCACATTTTAACTAAAAGCATAAAAGGAGTTCATGCTTCATTTCATATTTAAAAACAACAATAAAAAAGCCCAATCTTATCCAACACAGATGCTTCTCCTTTAATGCATTATCTAACTCTTTTAAATATACTGTAGTAATTCAGTTTGCATTAAAACAAACTCCCTCCCTCTGCCATATTTACAAGATGTACACTCAAGCTATTTAAAAAGGTCTACAAACAACCAGAACTGCACAACTGTGTACTACAATTCAGAAACTTCAGGACACACTACTGTTTATATTATACATCATTCTGCATTAGTTCTTGAAAGATGAACAAACAAGAGCCTTTCCTTCTTTAGGAAGAAGGTGGAGTTCAGTTAATATTGTATAATTCTGAAGTTATTTAAGTGTGTGGTTCTGATGATCTTTTTGAACCTCTCAATGAAACCTATACCATCCACTTCTAAAGAAGTGCATTTTAGTGTGTCATTAAATAATTTTCTTGTCTAAGACCTAACCACTAAACTTTGCAAACAGCTATCACCGACTATGCCACACGTATTTTTCAAATCACAGGCTTAAAATAATATATTTAACTTCTCTCAGAGTAAGAAGACTCAAATCCTACTAAGGATGAAATTTAGAGCACGCTGGTAATGAATTCAACTTTCTCCTTCACCCAGCAACACTGGCTGAAGATCCCAGTTGTCCAAGACCTCGTACTCAACCACTGTCCCTGTTGCATGGCATGTTTCCCATGCTTTGTGCTCTCTTACCCTCCAGAACTGATACCTTTAACCATTGGAAGCTAATGATGGTAGACTCTCAAAACTTGCCATTCTGAGATAATAAACCAGCAGAACTCACCCATATCTCCAAGGATTTTACATGACTCATCCTTGTTCATTTTCCCCTACCTTTGAAAAGACTTCAGTCCATTTTACAGTAGCATTGAACACATAACTTCAACACAGAATATGAATCACCTCTACTTAAAATACCCTAGTTGAAACCATTCCTGAACAAGGCCCAAAAAAGAAAAAATATTGGCTAAAAATCTTCAGAAACAATCACAGAGGGAAGGGCTGTCAGTCCACTCATAGTCAATCCACTCTCTTCTGTCTAGTATAAACTGTAGACTGAAATTTTTGGTGTCAATTTTCTCCCTAGAAGCACAGAAGAGCTTCATTATTTTCTACAGATATATACCCACTCTGAATAGACATTTTCAAACTCCTAAGAAGCAAAAAGAACTAGCTCATCAAAAGATGAAAATCAGCAAACCATCCAAACACAAAAGGAGCCAGCAGTCGAGGCACAACGCAACACCAAAAGACAGCACAACAGGCACAACCACAACCATACACACACGTGTGCTGCTAAGGCAATCTTATATTCCTGGAACAAAGCTTTTAAGTGAAGTAAAACTGAAACAGCAATACACAAGAAATACAATCAATCCCACAGGGCTACGTGACTCTTTACACATATGCATCTATTTTCTTTGACATTCGATGCCTTGCAAGTGAAGCAACTGCCTGAATTGGATTATGCTGGGGCAAACAGCTTGACCATTCATACAGAGAAGCTCATTATCAGAAAAGTAATTGTTGCCATTATGTCAGAAGGGCAAGTAATGAACTGTTTACATCACGGTAACAAATATCCTTGGGCCCTGATGTTAGCTAAAAAAAAAAGTGAAAATGAATTCTACATATTTGGCAAGAAACATTTTGTTCTTTCTCAGACGTGTAGAATATGTAACTCAGATCAACAGGCAAAAAAATACTCATAAAGCAATGGAATACTGGAAAGTGTAGTTTCTCCAAGTACTTTTTTTCTTATTAAATAAAAGTAACTCCATACAATGTTCGTTATTTAATGAACATTTGAAGCCAACTGCTCTGAAATGGACAGTCACTAAAAGCCTTACTTTTAAGCAAACACGTCAAACACATAGGTCTTGAATTTTTGTTAGATGAAGGCACATCTATGGGAATATGAAAATCTTTGTATCTTATCTTTGTAAATATATTTTCCTTAATGACTCACTGATGATGTCTGTATAAGCCCAAATGTCCTGCAGTTACCATTTGAAATACAACAGAAAAGACCAGAAGATCAAAAAGCACAGTAATCCAGGTTGTAGGTGTATTTCATCAAGTTTTTCTTTTAATTTCCAAATGAAAGATTAGTACGTTTTGTTGAATCACACACTTTGTAACCAGATTCAAAAATGCAAAAAAAACCCCAACAACCCAGAACTTCAATACTATAGCTGCAATTCTGTATTTAGAATTATAGCCAATGAGATATCTAAGCATGTGCACCTTCTGAACATGCAATAAATTGCAAATATTTACAAAACTGCATTGCAGATGATGGCTTTGGACCCTTTTACAAACTCTGGCCTTAAGCCACACAATTTTAAGGTAGACAATATATTTTGCCAAAATGCCTCATAGTTTCATTCTAACATGTTAAGAAAACAGTGTCATGAATCTGGAGGGAACAGAAAGCTCTAGAAGCTTACTAAAGACAGACACACATTAAACAGTAAGAGAAAATGCATACTTACAGGGGAGATACCAGTTATATCATAACCATATACATTAAAATCTAAGAGATGAAGTGAAGGAATGAGAACGTTTGGTATCATCCATGTAGAATGGGTCATTACCTGAAAATATTTTCATATTGCTCTTTTCTGCATGATGCAGATTATGTGCTGGAAATGATAATGGACCACAAAACCTTATCTACCACTTTTTATAAACCTGTAAGAGTGCTTTAATTTTTTGTATTACAGGAGTAAGATGATAAAAGGTAGTTCTTTTTGTGAAAACAATTACATGGCAATTAGAAAACTTAATTATATCTATGGAATAGAAGACTGGACTGAATACATATTTACTCAGATCTAGTCAAATTCCCACTCACATTAAGTGCAGACTTCCACTGAACTTGTTAGGAACATGATAGGATTTATTAACAGATTGCAGCTGTAAAAGCTTGTTAATAGATATGTGAAGAAAAAGGCATTTGAACATCTACTACACTGCACTTGAACATATTTATCTGTTTTCTGGATCAAGAAAAAACAAAGTCAGATCTTCACATCAAAATCCCAGCTGTAATCCAGTGCAAACATATTTTACCTGCATATATAATAAATTAATCCATTGTAATTCGTATTTATTACTTTATTGCACTAAGGATGTGATGATCTCCAGAGGATGAAAAAGTAATTAATATAGTACAGATCTGAGTAGATCAACTTACGAAGAAATCACAATTTGAAAATTTCTGATGAACATGCTACCACTGCAAGGAAAAAAAAAAAAAAAACAGAATGGGAAAATCAAAAGGTGGAATAAGTGTAACTCATGTCAGTGTTGAATGAATGTGATGCCCAACAACACTTTAGGTTGTTTTAAAGCCCAACGTCATCCCCTTGATCATGTAACTGACTGAAATATCAGCTCTACACAGCAACATCTTAATACTGGGATCTCTTAAGAGGTGAATCACCACCCAGCAGTACTCTTAGTTGCCTGAATATAACACCACAGGAAGAATAGCACAGAAGTATCAAAGAATCCATTAAGTAGATACCTGCTAAAGTTTCCACCTCCCTATTTAAACAAATTACTGTCTTCAGGGAGGAAAAGACTGGCACTTTTCATACCTTTACTACATCTTAAAAGTATTTTGACAAATGCTTTATGAAAAGTAAGGATACTATTATCTCTTTCCCTTTCAGATTTGCAAGTATTTTGAAGTGTTATCAACAACGACTAGAAAAAATACAGAAAATAGATAACCTTTACGTACAGTATGTAAGCCTATACTTGTCACAAAACAAGTATGGCCATCTATCATAGTCTGGTTCAAGATGGCTTCAACTCCATAAATTCAAATATTGCTTGTAATGATACACTTTAATTGCTGTACATGGTTAAGGGTGAGAAAAGTGAGAAAATGTAATCCAAGTTAAAGACAACTGTCTTCATGGTAAGCATATATACAGTTCAGACTGGGTAAGTTTGAGAATCATGCATCACAGGCACAAGAGCAGTTGGTCTACACTGACACACCTCTACAACACCGACCTGTTATTTTCTTCACTTTCCTCACCAACCTATTGAACACTGTGAATAACCACACAATATTAAACAATGATATAGATATGAACTACAGGATGGTAGCAACAACTTTTGCCACTTGGTTTTCTCACTTCAAAAAATGTTTAAATATACACATGGATTGTTTCTACATAAGAAATGCATGACACAAAGCATTAACAGACCTGTTCACCACTTATAAGGGCGCAGGGAAAAACCAAGCCCTACAGAAGACATCGACTTTGCCACACGTACATACACTGGACTATAAGTAGTCATACATCAATAGCTTCTAAGTGATTTATGTCACTTCCTCAGTTTCATGAAAAGCAACACTGCTGAAACAAGACAAAACCAAGACCTTCTGAAAGTGGAATTTTAAACATTAAGCTCAGACTCTTTAGTGAGTGTCTGCTGTGAGAACCACTGAAACTAGGTGCACAGTTAGAAGACAGGTCTGCACAGGATGAGGGCACAAGTCCATAGCTATGCACTCAACAACTAGCAAAGTTCCTGAAGGAATTAAGAACCTACAATAATTAACTGAATGTGTGCCAAGTCACAGAAGGAACTAATGGAATCGTTATACATACGCACCAGAAGCCATTAGAACCGATTTTATAAAGGGCTTAGTGTCTATCTGCTGTCTGAAAGTAATATTTCCATCTTAAAATACCTAACTACATACTTCATCCTTACATGTGCATATACATTTATGTCTTAAAGCCAAGAAAACTGGGAACAGAACTGCATTTAGAAGCTTTTTAATACATTTTTACAAATGTCTACGGAACTAGGATATAAATAAAGTAGCCCTAAATCATAATCACATCACCAGAATAATCTGTAATATACAAATTCATACGCTAATTATCTTCTAAAAGTCAGATGATAATTTTTGGATATAATAGCCAGTGAGAAATAAATACATTTATTTCTCAGCCACAAAACTGAGATGCTTTGGTTAGCTAGCTTGACACTGAACTAAGAATTTCATCAATAGCATCTTGCAGTAGTAAGAACGGGTCTATACTTGAAGCTTTGTAATTTTCAAGTCTCGCTATGCCTTATAATCAATTTTCATTTGTATATTTCACGTTGATACAAAATAATTGTAAGATTTGTCTTATTCAAGTTTTACAAATAAACAGAAAACAGAACTGGAAGGAAATGGAACTAATTCAGTCCAGTGCTCTAACCATAGGCAGAGTTCAAAGATACCAAAAAGCTTCCCGCCCAACGTTTGTTTAAACTAATTCTTTAACCCCTCCTAGGAAGGAAAATCTAAACTCTATTCCTAGACAATCAATTTTCCTAGCTACATTGTGTTTACACTTGTTAAGACAAACAAACATTACCAGCAGTTTCACAGGTGATGAAACAGAGACAAGGTAAGTGACAAAATTTGCTTGATGTCACACATAAGAACGACAGATAAAGGAATCTAACAGTTTATTCTCAGTCGTATTGTATCGCATCGCCTTTTGTGATCTTCATTCTAAAAATATTGTAAAGTGCCTTGCATATGAGGTGTTCCTCATGCCCAGTGCTAATTTACAGTCATCTTCAAGTGTTTTAAAGCAGATAAATTCTGCTTTGTGAGACAGAGGAAGAAGATTATTCCATGGAATCTGGAGGAAAACAAAATATAAGTAGGAAAATAACTACTCCAGTATGGAATTTAATTGGAACAGTAGAGATGACCAACCACCTTTAAAATTACAGTACTCTTTGTTAAACTAAAGGATTTAAAATAGAGAACTATCTTTCAAATTACCATTAAGTGCTCTTTAACATAATGCATGTTGAGAAAATTGGCACCAGCTCAGAAAGTACTATAATCTGCTGAACTGCCACCTCAGTTGCTTCAATATCTGTAGAATTATCGGATTTTCACAAATTCTTCTGAATGCCTCTCACAAAAGCATACTTGTCTCTTCCTAGAAAGGGTAGGCTCTGTTTAGCTTGAAATACATATAGACTTCATTCAAATGTGGAATAAGAGTTGTTTCAACTCTTTACCACCTTCAGTGTACAGTCTAGGCAACACAAACTATAAAGACATACGTAAGTTCTTAAACTAGAGCTGGAGAGGGGGAAAGAGATAGGACTTTCCTTCAGATCAGTTCATGATGCTAATTCCTCTCTCTCCTATTTCAAGAGATTAACAAAGATATTACAGTGAAGGGAAGTGAAGGAAAAAGGAGAATTTTGTCAGACAAAGGAAGGAAATTAAGTACCTGTAATTTTGTCAGAGACAAAGCAGAAAGTTTGTGCGCACATGCGAACAGGTTATGCTGTTAGCACATTCCAGTGATAAGTTATAAACATCAAGACTACAAAAAGTATGTGGAAAAGACAAAAGCCTAATAGATCCCAGGAGCGAAAGGTAGAAGTTGATTGTGGGGGTTTCTCCCCGAGGGCGAGCAGAGTGTCAACAGTCTTTCGAATATGACGAATATCCGACTGCAGGATGTCATACGGAGAGCAGAGGTCAGCCTATCCCGAAGGGCAGCCATTAGAACAGAAAAAAACAGTGCATAAAATTAAAAATACAAAAATATAAAGATATTGATAAATTATCACAATATTCTAGCATAAACATGTAGGAATAGTTTTTTCCTAATATTGTTTTAAGTGCTAGGCTCCCCAGCTTTCTTTGATTTCCCCTAAATACTAAGGCTATTGTACAATATCAAAGTTAAGATAGAAGAGCTCAGCCCCTCAAATTCTTCCAAAGTTATGCCCAGAGGTGTGGGGAGGTGTATGTGATCCATTTATTCCAATGGGATCTACAACACCTTTGTCCCTCTATGCCTTAAATGCTTAAATAGAATCAGCTGTAAAATCTCACTTATACAATAGCAGACAGTGGGTTAGAAAGCTGTTAAAAGTACAAGCAGCAGCAGCATGAAACCTCATGGAAAAATACTTAAACTGTTAGAAGTACGTAACATTCTCTAACATAACACATAACCTTGAATTTGGTATTCAAATACCACTTTAGTATGATATACTGGAACAGAAACTGAGAACACCACTGGCTGACTATCATTAACTTTAGTAAAGTTTCTAAGCTGAAGAATTAGACACTAAATTCTTGAACTAACATTTAAAAAATGTATTAGCAGGTTAAACTTCTATATTCTTCTTGCAAAGTACCAACGACTTCATGTACTATCTTAAGCTAGTTATACAAAATGAAGCATTACATGCAAAAATAATACTGATACACACACACAAAATATTTATATTAACATCACCCCAAACAACCACTTGTACTTTCAAAATGAAGCCATCTAAAATATTATACTATTTTCCAATGCAAAGGAGAGTTTACTGTCAATGAAAGTCAGTATTTATGAAAGAAAATTACACAGGTAAGGAAAAAGATTCTGTTTTGGAGGAGTACTACTGTGTTTCTGAAACAGTTTTTCAGTTTCACTTGCTCAATGAACTGACAGTGCACCAAATAAACAAAGTTCAGACGCCTGTTTTCTCTTACTGTGAAGTTTCAGTGTCTAGCTAGGAAGAAATTAACCTTTAAAATATTTAAAACGTTTTTCTATCTTGAAAAGTGATTAGTGAAACTGGAAAACTTTAATTTTACCTAGGTCACCTGACACAGCGAAGGGGACAAACGCTCTGGCTAACACAAGACTGGTATTTTTTAACAGTAATTTTACTTAGAGTGATATTAAATGCTGACGTCATTATATTTGACTTTTTTTTTTTTTTAAGGATGAAATCTCAAAGAGAGAACAAAACATGTCAGTCTTGTTTAAAAGTGAGAGGTCTACTACTGCATACTGCTTACTGTCTGTAAGCTGCTTACCAGAGAAACTAATTTCAGTTAAACAAACGACTTGTTGACCATGTAATGATAGACTGCACTTCCACTAAAGACACTAATCAACCCAGTAAACACTAAATGACATACAAGACTTGTATCATACTTGCCACAAACATATTCCAAAAGAAATATCAAAGATACTTCGAACTCATACTTCTGTGAAATTTTCTCAAATTTTAAAACAAGGCTTTTTTGGAGTTTTTGTCAGGAAGGAAAAACAATAGACCCAATCGTATATGAAAACAGTCCCTGCTGTGGCCAAATGAAGAAGGAAGTAATTTCAGAGTTAGAGAATGAGAGCTGGTAATAGGTTGACTTTTTATTTTTTAAAACAAAGATCTAAGAACTTGCTAACCATAGATTAATGCACCGAGAAGTATACAGGAGATGTCAAAGCATACAAAAACAGTCAACGTGTGCTGAAGAAACTTCCTAAGAAACTGTCATGCTGTACTTTAGTGAAATTCATTGACACTTGTGAAAACCTTAGAAATTTCTGATCACTGTTGCTTATTTTTGTATTCTGCAACAATTAATAATTTGCTCTCTCCTTAGCTAAAACATTCATGCATTTTAAGCTTCTGTAACACAACTCTAGAGGTTACCATAATTTCACAGACATTGTGAAATAAGAATACCAAACTAAAATATGATATCAATAGACAGTGAAAAAATATGTGGTATTTACTTCAGTGCAACACCCACCCAAAGACAAACAAATAAGCAACCATCTATCCACCTCAAGCACTGTCCTTCTCATTTTAGAGACTGAAATAACTAGTAAAAACTAAAAAGATTTGTATCAATTAACCATTACACTTATGGACTGACTTGTCGAGTCCAAAATGCTACAGGATTATAGAATACAGCTGCCAAAATCATGCATGCAGAATAAACAGGAACACAGAGGTGAACGACAAAAGCACAACCAGCTCTTTGTGTGTAAAACCCACACTCATTCTATGTGCTCTTGCAGTGACTGTGAAAACAGATATGCACATTTCAAAACCAACCTCTCATGATTTTAATCCTAAAAAAAGTCAAGGGTAAGGTATCAGAATTGGATGAAAGAATGAATTCCGTAGTGTGTATGCACTGTACTCAAAACACAAATGAATGAACCTCATAATTAGGATTTAAATACTGCAACTGAGATTCTGAGCCACTTAAGTCCATACTGTAGGGCAAATAGAACACATTACAGAGCAAAGAATGAAAGGGTGGAGAAAGGTGTCCTACCTGATAAAACTTACTGTACCGCCATGGATGTCTCATGATGAAACTATGGAAAAGTAACTGATTATGTGAATTGAGCAGAAGACAAGTATAAGCAGCAATGAAAACATACCTTGCATTAAAATGAGAAACGTGATTACTAGATGGGTATCTAATAGGTGGGTAGAAGATAAAGCTCTTGACAACTCTGTCTGGCTGATTCTTTTACTTTGCTTTCCTAATTTTAGCATATAAAAAATAAACTGTTTTTTTCTCTGATCATTTTACATGATTAGTAATTCCTACACTGACACAAATTAGTCATCTCAAGAAAAAATATGGCTGCTGTTGCAGGAAAGTGGAATTGGTTTTCAGAGGAGGTGAGATGCAGTAATAATCTTATCTGCAGGATTCTTAAGTCCCCAGAATGGTCACAGTAAAGTCTTTTGTAACTTGAGTTTTCATGAGATCATTTAATATAAAAAAAGCCATTTCTTACCATCATTCTTATCCATTCAATATGTGTGGTCCAAATAGCTTGGAAAAAAATCCCTAAAACTTGGGAAACACTGCAGAAGACTCCCACGTTCACACCTGAGAAAATAACTGTACGGCTCACTAAAGGCTGCTCACCACTATTAACTTGCTGGAACACAGGAGCTCAGTAAATCTGCTTTAATAACCAACTGTGAAAGATTTTATCACCATCTTTTATCAAGAGAAATTAGTAGTTTAATATCAATCATTATAAACCATATAAACCTATGCCTATCTTTGTTTCAAACTACATAAGATTCACAAGCTGTGTGTGTGTAGGGAAAGCCTGTCTTTCTTTTTCCCAAAAGTAACTCTACTATTTAACTGCTCTGAACTAAAGTGGTCCCATAAGGGACTAAAAGAACCTCAAATGTCCTCACTGTTAAGATATTACACTGGTGTAAACTGCTGATAATAAGAAATAATGTGTCTTTGTAAAAAGGTAACTTTTGCATCTGGTTCACAAACATTGAAAGTAATTTGTTGAATTTCTTTTTTGACAAGATGTTTATAAAGTCCTACTTCTGATACACCATATTTTTTCATTAACTGACAAACAGTAGAATGCACGCCAAAACTTGCACAATTTTTGCCTTTCAAATAATGCTTTGCATTTGCAGCTTTGCTTCAGCCTAAGTTCCACTTGTAGTAAAGCATCACTCAGCCCACCACAGCTCATGCTCGTTTTGACACAAACATTTGTTACCATTAATGAAACTGCCTATGAAAATTCCCTGTATTGTGGATTATTACAAATGACACTGTTTTCAGAATGTACATGAACAATTGCGTGAGAATTTCATCTCTTAACTAACAAATGTATATGAATACTGTCATACTGTTGTGACACACTGTTGCTAGTTTTATAATACAGTAGTGTTCTCTCAAATAGAGACCAAAATATTTTCATAACATTACACGTATGCTCATGTTACAGCAATTCAGACTCTCCTAATCACTTTTAATGCTCCGAGAGAAGGTGTCAGTAAGAACAGTACTGCATTAGAACTGGGACTTCTGAAACTTCAGAGACCACACTTATAAACATGCAAAGATAAATAAAGCCAAAAAATAGGTTTATTTTTGGATCCCACAAAGTATGAGATGATAGGTGCAATACTGGTGGTCATGGTAAGCAATACAGTTGGTATCCACAGTGGGTTCATGTGACACTAACAGTGCATTCCCAGGAATGGCAGCATCCACATACAGCACGTCATTCTGAAAAATGCAGTAGGACATGCACTCCTACTTGTCACACTGCTGCCACTTGTTTATGTAATTGGTATCAGACAAAAAGCAGGAATTTGCCATTCTCTAGTTGTTAAAGAAGAGATCAGGCAATTTCACAGTTTTTAGTCAGCATAAAATAAAGTTTTCATTCGTACTTTTCTCAGTAAGTAAGGTTGAAGCTCGACGGCGCTGCATAATACATGGTCTTCTGGCTTTCAGATGCTTATCTGCAACTATCACATATCAAGAATAAATTTTTTATTTCAGAAAACGATAGTTTACAAAGATACCTTGGAATAAAAAAGGCCCTAGGAGAAAAACGTGGCAAAATTGGACATACTCTGCTTGTCCTACCTGCTGTTCTCACTCTTTCCTTAGCTGATCGGTGCAGTAAGAGCCAAACTATTCAGCTTCTTCTTAAAGAGCCACTCATACCCTTAAAACATCCCTCTGCACAAGATTAGGAGCATCAAATGGTCAGTAACAAAGTGATCTTAATGTGTTACCCACTGTACTGAAATATTCCCCCAGGTAGTAACAGCTTTGCCATGTCAGCTGGAACAAGTAATCCAGAATCCTTATCAGGTCATTATACAGAGAAGCTCTTGTTCCTCCATTCTGTTTTTGTGATTTTGGTCAAGGAGGCTCATCAAGACACACCTGGATCTGAATGCCTACTGAATTTTTCTGCCCTAGCAGGAAGTTTGCCAGAATCTTTCTGGACAGAGCAATTCTAACACAAGAGCTGAATGCTGAAAACCACCGAGTCTGTAAGAGTCCATGCAGAATCGCTAATTTCTTGTTTGCTCTTTACACAATTTGATAGTACCATTATTCTAAAGCTGTGGAATTCATGAAATAGTGTGTACTCTACTCCATTCCATAGGTAAACAACTGAACCTATCACAATTATAAACCCTTTCCAAAAAAAAAAGTCCAGCAGAATTTTTAAGTTCATTCTTGGGAATGAAATGTAAGTATTATCAAAAAACCTGTCAGTATTAGGATCCATCAGAAAACATGTCTCCAAATAAGATACTTCTCAAAAAAGGGAGAAGGTTCAACTGACTCCTTTTGCTGCATTGTTCAGAGGTAGGTAGGTGAAGCAGCAATAAACACACCATCCTCAGCTCTTCAGAAACTTCCTGCCAGCTGGCATACAAGTTTACATTCTTAATTCCCTTTCCCCTGGCACACAGAAATGTTCTATTATCTACCACCTTGTTCTGCAACACAGTGGATTTTCACAACATGTGGCAAACATATATTTGCCAGTTATCAGCACAAAATCAAACATATCCTCAGAGTACTTACATACATATCATAAATACACAATTGCAAGCAGTTTGCTTAACATTTAAGTGAATTAGTTTTTCCCTCAACAGAAGGTAATACTTCTTTAGATTTGTTAAGGATGGATAGTTTATAAGTCATACCAATAAGATCTGATCCTTTACTTAAGGTTCTGTGCAATGGAAAAGCTTTAATGGAATATTCCCCTAAAAATTTCAAGAATTCTCCACTAGTTTCAATGCAAGTTTAAAAGTGGAGCAATGAATACATAAAAAATGCCTATTTACAGAGAACAAAGGTGCTTTTCCTGAAAGTTTATTTACAGAAATCCAGAACTAATTTTAAAAAATATTGTAAAAGCATAGCTTACCCCTCTACGATTTGGAGCTGCAAAGATTTCTAAAATTTTCTGTTTTATTTCTGTTTTTGAAAGAACTCTTCACAGCAACTGCTCTTGGCCTTTTCTTTCCTGGGAAAAGAACCTGATGCGTATTCTAATCACTGAATAATTTATAATGTACCACAAGACAATAGGGCAGCTCAACAAACACTCCGTACCTACTTTGCCCATAAGCCCACAGCACTGAGATTTTGATCTTTTTATTTTGCACCTTCTTTGAAATGAAATTTTCATGAAATTTTAAATAGTTCTGACATAATAAATTACCTAATGACAGCTCAGAGGTCAGCCCGTAACGCTGAATTCATCACACTTCCTATGAATCATTCACTAGAGTTGTAAGATTAAGTCTCCCCCTCAAAATTCCTACAAATAGCAAAAATGAACTGTGACTTCTGATTTCCTTCAGATGAAGTGCTAGAATGTAGATAAAATATAAATAAAACTGGAATTCTTTTCCAGTGTGAAATCTTTCCAGTATCATCTGTTCTCAATAGGTTGCAGGGGAGGCAGAAGAAAGACAGAATGTCCTTCTGTTTCACCACTCCTGACATAAAGGCCAAAAAACATTTAGTTTTAATGATATGTCATACTAAAACAGTGAAAATACATCATGCAATTTTCATGTGTTCAATTAAAAAGCTGTATAACACTTTTACATTATTTTCAGGATCCGATATTTTAAATGAACCTTTTTTTAAAGCATGCTTCTAGACCACAAAAGAATCTTTGAACTATTCCCATTGAAACTCCATAATTCACTACATTATTTAGAAGGGCATTTTTCCTTATTAATTTTAAAACAGATACCTAATGAATAATACCATCCTTACATGAAAAGCAGAAAACAACGTGCACTGCTATTTCCTTATTTCCACAACTTATACATACAGGATAACCTTACTCACAGGTACATTCCATCCTTAACACACAGAATGGTTTTCTTCACATCACTGCAGAAATGTTTCAGTACATGGGTGTTATTAAACACTTTCTCAATACATACCATTGAGTACATCATACGGTAAAAAAGGAAAAATCATCAGTTAAAAAGAACGAAGCCCACCTTCAAAAAGTAGTAGGTAAAAATGTAGTTACAGCTGTATGCAGAAAAATGAATAAACTTTCACTTAATCACAGTCTTCCTATTAGCCATTTACCACATTCCTTACTTATTTTCCATTGCAAACATAAGGCTGTGTTGGGGATAATGCTAAATTATAAACTCAAAACAAAATTTGCATTCTTCAGTGCCGTAGCATCAAACATTTAAACACACTAAAGCAGCATTAAATCATACAATGCAAAACAAGGAATTAAGTAAGATGTCTTTGATGTTGAAAACTGCTATTTCATAAAGCTATCCTTAAAGAAATTCATTCACTTTACATATTTTATCATCTGGAAATGGTAGACAATTAAATTACCTCTGGTATCCCCAGCTTTCTACATGCATCCAGGAAGTTCTCAACATTTCTCCTGCATTTGGCCATGCTAAGTTTAGGCTACAGAAACAGGAAAAAAATATATTATGGCAAAAGAAAAATTCATTCATTCAGTCAGTAAATTATTCATTTGTTATTCTTGTATTGATGCACCATTTCCATTATATTTCTCCTGAAATCAAAGCATAAAATTCTACTCCCCCCCCCCACACACACACAAACACACAAAAACATACAAACACAATCAGTATGAAAGCTGTGGATACTACGTGCTTTTACTTAGAAAAGACATCAACGCATTTAACACTGCTAGTTTATCTCCAGCTTTTGAGGTTCTGAAACCTCACATTCTGTGATAGAACAGACAGCAATTAAACTGATGACATATTTCAATGTACATTAAGGGGAACAGATTTCCATGTTAATATAGCTTTTACATATTTTTCATGTTTTATGTACACAAAAATATGAAGTAGCTACACACAATTTTCATGGCTGAAGAAGAAATATCCTGTTACTGTTTAAAATTTGTCTCTCTAGGGACTATCTATTTCAGAAATACCATGTTAAAAAAAAAAATAAACACCACCCACATCATTATTTCACTTGTTCAATACAAGATAGAAAACAAGAGTAAGAATACCCATTTAAACCAAGAATTCACATCAGGGACTTTAAAGAACTAATTTCCAAGGCTCAAGTCATTTGAAAGCTGTTTCAAGCAAGCAAGAGAATATCATCAATATAAAGCTGAGAAAAATGAAAATGGTCATCAATACGAAGCTGAAAAAAAAGCAAAATTGGTTTTAAAATATTTGCTATTACAGATAATAATTTAAGTCAGCAACAGAACATCAAGATTTTACACCATGAATTCAGTTTTGTGTATTCTGTCAATATCATATCTTCACCAAAGACTTAGCAGAAATAATTTAAACCAAGTGACAGTAAAAGAAACATGATTAGACTACGTCAGAAAATGTATTTTTTTTTAACATCTGTCTTCTTGGAAACTCTCATTTTGTGTTACAATTTATGTAACCAAGTATCATTTTGCATTAAACTGGTAAGTTTTGTGGGGGATTATTTGTTTTATTTTGTTTCTTTTAACAATCCTCCCCTACTGAAACATAGAAAAACACAAGAAACATTCAACTTACTACTGCTGGTGAAGGTACATGAATACTTCCTACTGACCGAGGTCGAATATGATTTACTAAATGGCAGAGAACTACACCATCCATGAGAGCAGACCCCAAGTCTTCAGGTAAACATATTTTTAGTCTTGTTTCAATATTCTGCAAACAAAGAACATGTACACACTTCAACACAAAAATGAATAAAGAAAGAAAAAGCATATATTTTCTCACAATATCCCATGCTGCTACATAAACATGCAGTTTTGTTTTACCGGTAATCCCATTTGTTACGTAACTAATTATTTACAAAACTACAAAGCAACCCCCTCTAGCCTATGTTGCTGAAGTATGTAAGCTTCTTTAAAGGAAGCATACATTTCAAATGCTGTTGTCATAATTTGCACTTATTTTTATATACGTGGATATAAAAACATACATACACACAAATAACTAGTAATGTGATTGCACTATGCATGGGTGCTTTCTTTCATCAGGACTTCCACTTAACCACCTCAAATTTTATCAGCAGTTGAATCAGAAATGCGTTGTGAACAAAGACAAAAATGTAACTGCTCCCTCGTAGTCTGAAAACGACTTATGAAGAGTTAGAGAGATAGAAAAGATACGTAATAAAAGACAGAACATTCAGATATAACTCATACCCAAGAATTCTCTTTCAAGTAAAACTGAAGTCCCACTGAAAAGAATTTGATACTGCAAAATAAAGTAATCTGCAGCAGATTTAGAAAAACGTTTCCAATTTTTTATGTACAACTTTCTACATATTTCCCATGTACCAAAAATGGCTTCTAAACCCAAGGTCAAAACAAAACTTATGATCACACATGACACACTCTCCTTTCTGGCATTTATGAGAGAATTGGCAAATCTGCTACAAATTGTTCTATGTACATTAATAGCTAAAAAATTTCTTCACACCGATTTGCATGTTGGGAGACTGTTCCAAACAGTTTAGGGTGCATTTTTATGACAGCCCATCTACAACAGTTCTACTGCCAGTTTCTACTCCAAATCTACAGGAACTAATGTTGTTACATGGAGCCTTTTGTAAAACTGAACTTTTGAAAGGACTGCAAGATATGATGTAGCTGGATGCAGACTTGACTGAAACCTTGGCTGAAAGTTTTCTAATGGTGAAAATATTGTCTTTGCCATCACTGAAAAGTACACTTTTCTGCTGAATGGAATGAATGGTTTTTAATTAGTAGTAATTAATTTGAGACTTCATTAGCACATCAATTCTCTTCTGTTTTAGTCATCACTGAAATTGCTCTCTTTTTCAAAATCAGCTATCATACAGCAGTAGACTTGTTCCACTTAGCATGTCAGAAATGCTGAGCATGCACCCTTCAAGTGACAAAAATCAACCCTATTTCTTGCCAGACTCAACTATGCAAGAGTAAAATCATTCTTGATAGCATATGAAGTGGCTACATATGTACACAAATTCACATGGTTCAACTGAAGGAAAAGAATAACTATGTATTTGAAGCAACAAGTTTTATGAAATGGAACAATTTCTGTCAAAAAATCCATCATTCTGATCAATAGGGGGAACACCTATGTTCCCACAATATGCAGCTCAGGTGAAGAAGTGAGCTAAGGATAGCAGTGAATTTGGACTTCTATATAAGGAACCTGAGCATTCTAACATTTCTTCATTTTGCCTGCTGCTCAGCGTAGTTAAAGTTGCAGACTAGAGTTGCAGCTAATTTTTTGACATGCTTTAAAAAAATCAAATGCATTTTATACTAACAGATATGCTTATTCCATGATTGTGAACTATTGATACGTTCTGGGGTATTTTCTTGTACAGCACATTAAGTGGTGTGGAGGTTGCTTCTCTTTCTAAAGGACCCTAACAGGGCTGATCTTCTAGCTTCAGCATTCAAGACAGTGAATCAGGAAGTCATCTTGTATTGTGTGCATCATCAAGTGACAATGAATTCACTGCATTTCTAAGAAAACTCTTCCAAGCATTAGTTATCAGATTGAAAAAGTTCATCTAACTATCATTATGCCTTTTCCTTGCCAGATTGAAGACTTCTCCAGTTGTTAGGAAATGCTTTACAGGGAACACTCTCTCTCTCAAATGATCACTTCAACTTTTCTGAGAGAGTTACATGAACCATTAATTCTGTCAACACTTGGCATGCTCTTTGACTGTATGTCACTCAGGTAAGACACAAGATTATTGCCCATTTACAAGAACCTTTTCTTAAGAACAAATACTGATCTGGAATAAAGCACTTCAAGAACGGCCTCAACACATTATTTACAGAAGTAATATTGTCTTTTTTAAATATATTTTTAAAATATTTTCCTAATTATGCAACTTTCCCAAAGGAAACAAAAAATGTTTGATTAGCACAATTCTACCGACACACACATACCTCACGGAGCTGTTCAACAAGCTCTCTCTCTTCTCTCATCTGTTCCATTTTCCTTCGAATTGTAAACTGTGGGTCGATCGATTCCAAATTTCTTTGTGGTCTTAAGAACACTGTGATTTTTAAGATGACAGATTTTAGTTTAAAAACAACCACTTTGATTTATTCATTTCTAATGAAGCAAAATCCTTCAGCACCATCTCCAACAAAAATTTTCTCTGCCATGAGGTGGACAGCTCCAAACAGCATCACATACTATCAATGGAGTTGCTAATTTTTTGACCAAATACTAATCCCGAAAAGCAGCTTCTGTCAGATGATTAAGCACTAGCATTGTACCTTTGACATTCTGCTCTAACTTTGCAGGTAGTACTTCTTTAAAGCAGAACTCTCTCCTGCAATCTGGTGAGCCGTGTAACAAGGTGTGACAAGCATCCTCCTACATTGGACACAACTGCTTACTGGATAAGGTTACATTTAAAAAAAAAATCTGCCAAACAAAATAATGTGTTTGATTTCTAGAAACTTAACTTTGCAGTCATTCAGTAAAGTCTGCCTACATTAAGAAGTCATATTGTGAACACAGCATTGCATAAACACTCCCCAGTACTCCCTCCCATCAATCCTATGTCTGTGGACTGTATGACTTCAACAATTATAGGTCCTTGGAATAATTTCATGAAATCTTTGGACATCTGAGCCTGTATACTTTGTCTTTTGATGAAGGACTTTTTGAATGGGTATGTAGAACAAGAAAACGTATGCTCAATTATAGTGTCACAAAGCACAACCATCACTGCTCAGACAATTTATGTGCCAACCTGATTACTACAGCAAATGCTAATGCTTGAGAGAGAAGGATTCTGTATCACTAATTTCCTCTCTCCTGAATGCAACATGACATCCTGAGTACCAATTAACAGAGTGCAAAGCCCAAAAACCTTTTTACACCTGCTTTACACACAGCTACCTCTCAATCTTAATTTTGTTAATTTAACACAGCTAAACATTCAGATTTGTATCTCGCTGAGCCATTATTACAGAAGAGCCAACTACTAAATGTAACAGCCTGGTTAGAGAAATTTGCCAGACATTGAAGTAGCCTTGTCTTTGTGAGTTGGCTAAGTTTCCTGGAAAGAACAGGTATCAGCACAGACTCTTGCATCAAATTCACTAACAGGCTTCTCTCTACGGAAGTTAACTCACTGAGGACTAAATGCATTACGAACAGTTTTTCTGTGCTAAATCTTCATGGAATACTATCCAAAGCTCAAAATAGTAAGCCTCTTTGCTCTAGTTATGGCTGTTAAGATTGCACAACAAAACTGACTGCCAGAAGCTAAGGAGACCACAGCTCGCCCCTGTGTTAGTATCTTCCCCCTCTATTATGCAGTCAACAGAGGGAAGTGGAAGGGAAAAAAAACACTTCTAGGATGACTGCAGCTTGCTGAAATTGAGGAAGAAAGAGAGGATAATCACTGAGTCAGTCAGTAACATGATAGAACATGGCAGTCTTTAATTTCCCTAAAGGACAAATCAGCAAATTTTACCCCTACAGTCAAAAAAATAAATAAATAAATAAATAAATGAATAATTACTAACTATAAAGTAGGTACTTATAAGCGTAACCACAGTAATTCCAGTGAAAATTATGACATCTCAATTTTTATCTAGGACACAATTCACTCGATAGGCTGAGTTTTCAAAATCAGTCCCTAAAATACAGAACAAAGTAAGAAATTGAGATCCTGGTAGAGGGAAATTTCATCTACATTCTGACAAAGAAAAATGTTAATGAAGCCCCAAAATCAGGAGAGGGCCAACATATGAAGCTGCAATCCCTAGTGTCTAGGACCCCTGATATACAAAACAAAGTTTGTGTGTGAGAAATATTCTGAAATCCCAGACAAGTCCACTGACCTGACATCTCCTCTAATTTTAGGCAGATGGAATAAGTAAAATAAAATAATCCAAGCTACTCTCTAGTCAAAGGGAAACAGACACCATCTAATGTAGCTCAGCAAACAGGAAGCAATTGTTGCTTGCTTATTAAAGATGGAGCACCAGACATACACATAGGTTACACACTAAAGGCACCAAGACCCAGTAAGTAACCAAATTTTATTTCTTCCATTATTTGACTCACATAATCATTATGTAACTAGCATTTCAGGCAACTGAAATTTGTTACTCTGCTGTTAAATCAGTAAATTTAGGAAATGCCATATTAAAGGTCACTTGCTAAACAAAATTGCTTTTAATCAGAAGACTCATACATTACAGTTAGTAAGCTTCCTCCTAGAAGTCATCAGAAATCCCACTAGTAGAAATCCCACTAGCACAGAATTACAGCTAATGGCTGCACTGCACACCCCTCTCCAGGTGGGCTACACAGCTTCACCACTGTCACCATCAAAAAGAATCTATGCCTAGGCACATGTACAGGATAACTAAAATCATTTATTGTGCTGACCTCCCAGAAGTGATGTAACATAACCATGCCTTGAGAAGCAGCACTTTCACAGCTGTAGTGACATTCAATCTTTGCCTTTCTGTAAGGGCAATCGCCGAGCAGACTTCTGTTTACAGAGCACTGTGTGTCAGCAGATATGTGCTTCATAACATTCTGTACAGAGGTGTAACTATGACTTCTGAATATACACATACCCAAACATACAGAGGCTGTTAAAAATAACTGCTGTAATAACTGTTGTCATGAAGCGTAACAATCTATGTATACTTCAAAAGTATTACCTATTAATTTAGATAACCTTAAACACTACCAATTAGTACATATGTGAAAGCATATGTGGTGAAAATCAAACCATTAGAAATATCAAAAATGTTATCTAATAAAGCATATGATTTTTTTTACAGTCCTAAAGTAACTCCCAGCTTCTCAATGTGCAGGAATTCTTAACCAAGGAGTTCTATTAAGCTCCACAAGAGCACTGAAGTAACATTTATTTTTCTGCATTAGGAAACCTGTAACAATTTATAGGAGACTAAAATAAAGAAATATCTTGCCACGTTTATAAAAAAGCAGTAGTTTTAAGTAAAGACTTTCATTTCAGAAATAGTTCACTGCACAACTCTAAAAATTTAGCAATTCTTTCTTCCACATATTAGATACTTAAATAAATGCTCAAAGAGTAATACCATATTTAAGTGGTATTAGAATAGCACTGTAGCTTTAGAAGCAGCAGCAATGTGTCAGATTCTCTATTAAAACACCATTTATTATTTATGTCCAATTTCAAAGGTAAAATGGAGTTTTAATATGGTCTTCATTTAGTTTGGCCCTAACTGTTTGTTGTTCAGGCCTTTGCTAAGTCCATATGAATGTTCCAAACATAGTTCAGATTTCAGACTACAAACACCTGCTAAAGAAATGCAAATTCCAAACTTAGTTATTCAATTCTACTCATGAATGCACTAAGTGGAAAACTGAAGGCTAATCTCCTGGCAATGGGAAACTGCAATTAGAAGAACTGAATGAATGAAATAAGATTTACTAATTTATATATTAAAAAAAACCAACACACACAACTTGAAAGTATTAGTTATAGAAGTTCCAGCTACTTACTCAATCTAAAAAAAAAATATTCTAATACAGGAA
This sequence comes from Odontophorus gujanensis, assembly GCA_013399175.1. NCBI lineage: Eukaryota > Metazoa > Chordata > Aves > Galliformes > Odontophoridae > Odontophorus > Odontophorus gujanensis. The sequence continues at coordinate 89,479 of VXAB01002534.1, read as the reverse complement.
GGTTCAGCAGTCTTAGGTATTGCTTGCTTCTCTGCATTACTCATGTTTTCCAGCAAGGGGAGCCCACACGTCAAACACATGCCTGAGGGTCTATTTCTTCCTCTTTGTAGTAAAACAGAGTTCTTGCTTTCTGAATCCGTGGTTAAGTAGTTATTATGCATTATGTCATTTCAACAAGTTCAATGATTAATAATTAAGAAGCATGCAGTATGTATTTTGCATATTACAGTAAGGGACAAATTTCCTTGTAAAAATACTTGTACTTTTTTGCAGTGCATGTGTGTGTATTACTTAAAGCCCATCAAGGACTGAGTATCCTAAGTGCTTAGTTGACAACATTATCCATCAGACAAGTAACTAAATGGTTTAACCTGTGTCTACTAATGTATGACAAGAAGGGTAAGATTAATGACAGGAAAAGCTGAAGTAAAGCTGAAAGGTCACAGTGAGATATATCTTCGTTTGTTTTATTCAGTTCAAATTTAAGTAACAGTGAAGTTATTACACTGTTATTTGCTAGATTAAAAACTCTCCGTATTATGGATATTGGTCTTATGAGACCTGTCTGCTGCACGCCTTATCATCTGCCAGATATTCTGGACTCCTCCTCCTCCATTACTGAGCAGTTGCCAGAAATTCCACTACAGAAGAAGTGACATTGAATAAAGTATTAGGATGCCACTGTGATGGCATTTTTATATCAAAGGCTGTATCTACAGTAGCAAGCTGCACAGCAACAATGCCTGGATCTGAGTACTGGCCTGTGAACATCCATGTTGTTAAGTTATTGCTTCCTGGCACAGTTTTGCTCTGCGCAAATCTACCTCTCTTCTACACAATGTCTTGGTACAGTTGGGAATACCCTTTACACAGGCAAAGGTAGTGAAAGGTAAACTGAATGCAGACATCCTGTTTTGGAAAGTGAGAGTGTTTTGGTACGGGTTTGACGTGCCAACTAATCTCAGTGACGTAGAATGGTTTCTAGTTCATTTTACTTCCTAGCAGAGTAAGATGTGTCCAAGATAACAATCAGCCTTTGGAAAGCTATAAATAGAAAGGCAACAGTCCTGCTTNTGAACTAATATAATAAATTTATTTTCCATAATAAACCTAAACAACACCAAGGAAAAAAAATAATTTGAATTTTAGAAGATGGAGATTGTTACCATTAGTTAAAGCTTACTTCAAACACAGCTTTCCAGCACAATTTTCCCCGTGTCCCCTTAATTTCCTTATAACAAAAGCTCCACTAATACAATTCCTTATGTTAGCCACTTTTTTGAACTGTTTCATTTATGGTATTTTCAAAGTTTCATAACTGATGAAAGAATATTACTGATATAAGATTTTCTTGCAAAAACTAAGTTAGTAACATAAATTTTTAGCTGGTTGATGTTTATAGAATATTATTTCCAGCCACAGAATTCTGCATATGGTATCAAAATTGAAGCAAGCAGTAATAATTAGAAAACAAATAATTTGAGTAGTTAGAAGTATTAGGTTACCACAAGGCAAATATTGTTTATTTTCTGAAAAACAAAGCATTCTTGAAAAAAGAAATCTAGGATTTACTCATTAAGCAGAAAAGTAACTGGAGAACGTTATTTCTGAATTAAAAGCAGTTCAGAAGGAGGGAAGAGTACAACTTAAAAGGTGCAATATGCCTAAAGAGACTGTATTACAAAGAATTAAGAGATTTCTTTTCTGAATTGGGGAAAAATGCTTATTGCTAGAAATCATTTAGTACAACAGTAACCTTGTTTAACTTCAGTAACAAACAGCTGTAGATTCCATCCTGACTAGGTTTCTGTTGGACAGATGTCAATGGTCTCTTGCTTATCAGATTCTTTCAGCTTTGTTTCTTCTTGGATTCCTTCTCTAATTAAGTTAATACACCTGCATCAACAAATGCAGTTGGGAGCTAGATATTTTTAAGTCAGTTTTTATTTTAAAAAAGTCATAAATCCAGAAAAGTTGCTTGAGTGCAACTTCTATAAACTCTTGAAAATAACAGTAGTAAATAAATCTATGTTGGAAATAACTCCAGGAATGGTTATCACAGGAAAAGTTGTTTTGCCAGATTTGAAAACAGTGACACTCTGAACTCATTTCCTTTTAATATTACACATTTTACAGAAAGATAGCATGCACCCTCTGAGGCATTTGGTGTGATAAACTTTCATTTAAGAGTACTAACTTTCATTCTTAACCACGTGGGACATCTGCCACAAAGAGTTTTCTGAAAACAGAAAGTTAAGTAAATTATGTATGGAACACCTACCATTGTCACTGTCTCCTTCAGATGGTATACTGTAGCTAAAGCTGTCCCATGTTTGTGCCTGTGTAAGTGTGTTGAAGGAGACAGAAGGAAGACTGAGGGATGGGTCTGCTGGAGGGGAGTGATAGCCAGTCCAATCATGGTGGCATAAGGACCGGGGTGGGGGGAAAAGGGCGGGCAGTAGCATTTCATATATGGCATTAGGGTTGTATGGCAATGAAGATGCAATTCAAAGGTGATTAATACAAAATGCATAATTTTTGAAGAAAAGAATGAAAGAAAGGTGGTGCAGAATAAAAAGAACGAAAGGTTATATGTTAGCACTTGCAAATCATACATTCTACGTGCAGTTAAAGCAGTTAAGCCTAACAAGATCATCATAACCACAGTGTTCCACAGAAATTGTTTACAATCGTGTTTTAAGAAGAAGTACCCATAGATTTCTCATTATAGTCTGACAAAAGCCTCAAGCTTGTGAATCAATAGGTAAATGCATCTCTGTGAAGTTTCAATATTCAAAGTAAGTAGTTCAGCAAAGAAGAACATAGTTATTTTTGCAACTGTCATAAGAACACTACACCCCTCAAGAAAACGTATACATACATATGAAAACATTGTTACGCTAACTTCCCAGCTCATTTCAATAGGTAGCAACTACACTGAACTCTCATTTAAACCCCTGAATTCTTATCCTGTTGAAATATGTCCTGTAAGTGTGCACAGCAGAAATGTTTTCCTTTTGCTTTGATCACTTAATAGTTTATGCAGCACTACTTATACTTCTTGCTAACTCCCACAACATTAAGTCCAAATTTACTACAGGTCCTCAGAAAATTCCAGTCCTTAGCAACGTTAGCAGAGTTTCCATGGATAAGAGCAGAGACATGCCACAACTCCAAAGGAAGATCCAGAGTCTGTACCGCAAGCCTTGGCACAGCTGCTCTGTAGACAGCATTAGAACAAGCACAAAATCACTGATAATTCAGCAGGGCTCCCTACAGCACACATGACTTCATATGTCCAGAGGTGCTGCAATAACACAGCCTCTCCATCCTTTCTGCCTTCTGTCTTCCTACTACACCTCTTGCTTTCCTCTCAAATCCTCTTGTGGACCTTTTCATTCTTTCCCTACCACATCTTACTTTACACTTATGTCTCCTGACTTGGTTGTGGAAAAGCTTTCTTCAGATCTCCAATCCACAGTGTTTCAGAAATGAACACAAATATCCTTAAACTATCTCATCCCTGTTTATCTTCAGCACATCATCCATCCTTTCAGAGCTTCCCACCAGGTTCCTACCTTTCATCACAGAATTTAAATCTCCCCTTCCTTACCTTTCACAAAGATGTCATTCCTTAAGGAGTTTTTCCTGTATCTGATGACAGTTCCATACCATTTCCACCACCAAAATTAGTTCCTTCCTCACTTCCTGGTTCTCTAGGTATGTGTCATCTACTTCACTGTGCACACATTCTCCTCAGATTGAACTGTAGATTACATACCATCTCTGCTCTGAATGCTAAATTGCAACCACTGAAAACCACTACATGACTAAAAAACTGCAAGAACTAGTATTGGAAGAGAGTCCAAGGTAAAGCTTAGCTCTCAGTTTATACCATTCCAATTTAGCACTGGGGAACTTAATTGTATACTTTCTTCTTCCCTCAAAATTCTGGAATCTGCATTAACAAGATGACAATTCAGACAATTCAGACAATGTTGTACAAAACTTCACCTCAGACTTTCCTCCACGTTTAACTACTCACAGAGTTTTCTCTCTTCAGATAGGCATTTTTTAAAAGCATCTTTACTGTTTCTGATGACTGGGACAATAGGTTAGCCAAACCTGAACAAACACAGCACCACTCAAACTATGAGCAGATTTCAACACGAGGTAACAGAACACTGATTTATGGAAAATAAAAAGCAGTCTTTAATTATACTGGCAACTAGGATTCGTATGGTTTTCCAAAGTACACAGACAATTGTATTAGTAGTGAGATGTTTATATCTCATTTTAATGAATATGGCAAGAACTCAGTGGAACTCAGTTTCTATAATTGTTATCATCTGATATTTTAATTAATTCACGAATCAAGTGCAGAAGATTCAAGTTTAGTAGCTATTTTGAGTGACTCCACTACCAAAAACAAAACAGTGGTCCTAACTGAGCTTAGAATTATTTATTCTTTTCAAGAGTGATTTTTCCTCTTTTCAAATAGAGGATGGATTTGAGAAGCCCATTCACTATAGAATATTCATAAAGATAAAATAATCTGAATTTTTTTTTTTTTAGATCTTATTACTTTCTGTGTAAACAACCGATCCTTGAAAAGAATTTGTCAAGAAGTCAAATGCTATTACCTTTCAAAACATTTTCTTTGGATACTGAGTTAGCCATCAGATATAAATTTTCCCAATATTTTGCCTAGCTTTAAAATGAAAGACCCTCAGTCCTGAAAACATACCAGAATGCACTATATAGTATATACTAACAAAGAAGCTTAAGCCACAGTGTGTGATTTTACTTATACGAAGCACTAGCAGAAATCTGGAACATTTTACTATCAGATTTGGAAAAGACATAATTCAAGTCATGAAACAGTGAGGGGAACAAAACCAAATAAAAAGCAACATTCATTACAAATAGATGAAAACAAACATACTGAAAATAAGCTCTCGAATNAGTGTTTTGGTACGGGTTTGACGTGCCAACTAATCTCAGTGACGTAGAATGGTTTCTAGTTCATTTTACTTCCTAGCAGAGTAAGATGTGTCCAAGATAACAATCAGCCTTTGGAAAGCTATAAATAGAAAGGCAACAGTCCTGCTTTTAAAATAATATTAATAATAATAATAAAGACTGTGAAAGCAGTTTTCTGTTGTAACTGCCAAAGGTAATAAACACTAATATTTGCATTTGTCTTCAGATTTGGATAGCGCAAGTGATGTACCTGCTCTAAACATACATGCAGTAGTTAGTTTGCATTGCTCATGTCATCTAAATAGTAAAACAATAACAAATCTAGTTTAACAGAGATTATACTATTTACTGAACGCTTACAAATATCACCAAGATTAAGATTGAATCATAAACTGGCAGAAATTGGTGAATTACCACTGGAATTCATAGCACAGTTTATGTCAACATACAGAAGAAGTCAAAAGTGAGTGTGAAAGCTCAGGTTACACTGTAATATATTACGTCACTATACAGTGCAGACGTAAATGACTACACAACCTGAAAGTCAGGAAGAGAATCAAACCCTGCAGGTTACTGAGTCCCTAGCTACTGCCAGCCTTCCATGACATAATTCTTTAGTGCATATATATA